>JAJHSJ010000005.1:29367567-29427358 GCA_021015155.1 Magnolia officinalis | reverse complement strand
GGCAAATCCTTTCGTCAAAGGGGTATCGCCAATACAACAATCATAAATCCATGACAATTAGTCATGGCGAGCACGAATGAGAATTCTATACTCATTCAGTCATTTTCACAAACACTTAGAATACACTATTTCAACATATATAGTGTATATTAGCAAAAGCATGTATTAGGGCGAATCCTTTCGCCAAACAAGTATTTTATCCATATATAATATATTCATACAGCAAATAATCATGGCAAACACATTTCCAAAATTTATACGTATACGGTACTTTTTACAAATACCTAGAGTATGTAAAATTCCATATTCTTCATCTTTAATCGAAACAGAAAAACGGACAACACTTTGTACATGTGTAATTGCATGCAGATCATGAATCTATCATTATTTAACATTGAAAGCGTTGAAAACCATAACCTATACACTTAAAGTCCGCACCTTTTGTCGTAGAATCGTAACGAAGTCGATAGGTTTGTTAAGCTTTCGTATTTGCAGATTGGTAACCTATAGGATGCTTTAGGTTAGTTATTTCATAACCTACAACTATCAAAACCCCAAAACAGATTAGGGTTAGGGTTTCTTACCTAGAAACAGAGCTGGAATCGCCGGGAAAGCGATTAGAACGGAGTGGTGGAGCTCGTGGAGCGGCAGGGAAGCATGGCAGGGAGATTCTCCCACATCTCCCACACTTTCTCTCTCTTTTCTCTCTAGGGTTTCTCTCAAATTTGTATGGCTGCAATGAGGGAGGGTTTAAGGTCCTTATATAGCCTAAAAACTCACCGAAATAGACTCCAGGTCAAAGTATACTTAGGTTATAACCAAAGTGGTCCTGTTTCAGCTCAACGGAGCACTTCTGGCGGGCCCCCTTGAGCCAAAGGTCGGACTTAAGCTCACTAACACTGGATCTAAGTACTATTAAGTTTTCATTCCAGTAGGGTTCTCAGATCACGCGTGGCGGACCAGTTTCAGTTTAACGGTCAGCGGATCTCGATCGGAGATTCCGAGTACATGGATATGTGTATGAAACTTCTCCTGATCCGAGGGTGTAATTTGTCTGATTCTGACGGTCTGGTTGCTTACAACTGATCCACAAGCGAGAGGTGCCAGATTACTATTTGAGATATTTATTTGTAAAGAAAATCAAGTGTTTTCACACTCCTCGCTCCGGACTTAAGCGAATGGCATTGGGACACTGTCTGGGTTTGATTTCTGAGATGGTTGTCAAGCCCATCAAGGCGGTCCTAATTCCTTAACTTCGTGTTAATCGGACTTCCGACGTGCGGTCCAGATCTGATACGGAGTTTTAAGATGCTCCCGAGAGCAGACGGGTAATGAGATTGATCCTAGATTTCAGGGTAACCTAGCGTCAATGATTTTACAAGTTTTGGGTCTTACAGATCGTATTTAAAGTGATTGGTGCTAATTTCACAGGTACTCTAGTTTAACACTAGCTAATTCTCGCCTAATTTCTAAAGGATTTAGTCCTGAGTAATTTTTTTCTGAGGTGGTACCTGGGCCTTTGTAGTTTGTATATAAAGTGATGAAAGTTATAATACTTAGCTAGTTTAAGATAGTGTCTAGGGTGAAAGTACTTAGAAAATTTAAAGAACAAGGTGGTGAAGGGTGGGATTTGTGAAGGAAATGGGTTAAGGAGCGATTTTAGACTGTGGGATTCAGTTCTGACAAGTTAATAAGGTGTTAGGATCGACCCATTGCTTAAGGACGTCTAATCCCAGGTTGACAAAAAACCGGGATGTTATAAGTGGACCCCACCACAGAAAACATTGGGGAGAGTGACGCCCACCATTAAAAAGTTCTAAGGGCAACAAAAGTTTTCCATCAAGCTGATATTTGTGTTTTCCCTTCTTTCATGTCTGAGTTAATACATGAACAGGTTGGATCTCAAATAAACATCATGGTGGATGTAAGGCCCATATCCTAGCCTGTCCATTTCGTAGGCTTCCGCGATCCTCCCGGTCGAATTTCGACAACCCGCGATCTGTTATGGGCATTTGCGCGTGATCTTGAGTCGTGTCCCGTACATCAGAGTCGGCTAGACCCGAGACTTGTACCCTAGCGACCGCGCCGTCGCAGCGGTTCCGATGCCGCATCTCGCGTGCCGAGACGATATCTAGGCCAAGAGATGTGGGCCCGCGTTCAGTTCGAGAAAATGCCGCGCGTTTGCAATCCGAAGAGAATCTCTACAACATGTCCTATCAATCGAGTGCACATCAATCACCTAATGTCAAGTACAACCATCCCATCCCCAAGTACAACCACCCCTCCCCTAAAGTCAACGACACCCATACATTTCCATCCCATCTCTTACACACCCATCACTCTCCCATCACTCACCCATCCCTCTCTCCTTACATCTCTCTCTCTCTCTCTCATTCTCTAACTATTCCAAGCACCAAAAGGAGGAAACGTCCATGGATTCCAAGGAAAAAAGAAAGAGCTAGTGTGGCCCACCTTCCTACCTCCCATCTCCACTATCCAAGTTTCATTTCAACCATTGGAATTGTTCCTTTGGAGCTCTAACATGCATTGGCGGAAGGAAGAAGAGATCTAAAGTGGGTGATCCACCGTTGATTTCGATTTCTAAGGACCCACTTGATGTCTGCATTGTATAAGAGAGGGGCCCATAGTGGCGAGGTCTCTCTCTCTCTCTCTCTCTCTCTCTCTCTCTCCCCTTTTATGATGATGTAGTGGCCGTGTGGCCCACCTGGATGGACCCCACCATGAGGTATGTATTATATCCATGCCGTCCATATGTTGGACCCACCTGTTGGACTGTCCAGCTGCAGGCCCGCTGACCTGACCGCCTGAACAGGTCCAGATGAAGGGAAAATTCAAATATCAGCTTGATGTCATGGTGGGTCCCACACGTGTAACACCCACCCAATCCACGCCGTCTAGCAATTATTTAGCTACTGGATGAAGGTCTGCTTGAGACGTGTAAATGGTCCCTCCACTTGGCTCGTATGGGGCCATCCCACACGTACAATACGTGTGGGGTGGGGCCCACCTATCGTGCAATGTATGTTCAGGCCGTCCGTACCTGGGCGGTCCTGTGGGCATACACAAGGCTTGCGTTGAATCCATACCGTCCAGCCACTTGAAGAGATCGTTTTATGGCATTTGAGGGACCCACCCTGCACGTGTGGGGTGGGCCCACCTTGCTGGATGTATTCTAATCTAGCTGTCGGTCTAGACGCTGGATCCTTGGAGGCTAGCAGTCCTCACTCTCACACACACACGTATGTATGTGTGTGTGTGTGTGTGTGATATATATATATATATATATATATATATATATATATATATTATATTAAAATAATAAATGATATGGTGGGCCACTCCCACGTGGGACCCACCATACCTACAGACGCTACATAGTAGCTGTATTAATGTCAGTTGCCTCTGACGTGAGGAGAAATCCTCACCGTCCAGGGAGTAGTGACGTTACCAGTTCTGTGGACCCCACCGTATATGTGTTTGGTGTGATCATCTTAGGTGGGCCACGCTCGTGGACCCACCTTGATCCATATGTTTCATCTGCACCGTCCATTTGGACGGTGCCATGCATGGCCCCACCATGATGCTTTTGTTGTACCCCTACCATCCATCTGTTTATGGATGTGGGGATTGGGAGGGGGCCACCGTGATGTATGGGCTTTACCACACCGCCCAGTACGCTGGACGAGTCGGATCCACCATAGATGTATGCGTTTCATCCATCCAACCATCTGGACGGTGGCAGCAGGCGCCCACCATTGATGGATGTATTCTATCCAGCCGTCCACCCATCTGACGCGTTGGTCACGTGCGTGGGTCCCCACACATGATATATATATATATATATATATCTATTATATATTATATATATATATATATATATATATATATCATCCACACCGTTCAAGCCTTGGACGGTGGATGGACGGCTGGTGTGCCTCACTCCAGTTATATACTTGCTGTATATAACGCTAGTAGTTCTGTGGGTCCCATACATGATGTATGTGTTATATCCCAACCGTCCATGTAGACAGTGGGATCCTATTGAGGGTCAAATATTGCATATCAGACCCCAGTTCTTTGCTGGTTTTATGAACATGATACTGTTTAATGGCCTGTTTTAATCAAGTTTATGTTGCAAGGTGGATTTATGAGCGTGGACTGAAAAAGGGTACTAAATGCATGGAGTTGACGCTCAGGAATCACCATGATAAGGGACGGACCCCAGGGGACCGAGATCGAAGAATTTAACTTGATGTTTTATTTAAACCAACCTGATTTAAATTGATTTTAAACTCGCAAGTATACGAATTAGGCGTAGACACGGTACGTCTTACGAGATCGTTCCCACGATGACTGGTTGTCACAATTCGAATTTTATGATTCTTCTTAAATAATCCAACAAATAATTTAGCTAGTTATTAAGTAAAATAACAAAAATCAATGAAAAATAACTGAGAATAAGAAGGAAAATTCACTCAAGGAGAACACTAGGACTTTTGAATCCACCCCTAATTATCCTAACCCTTGTTTTACTTGTTGATTCACCCTAATTCAGATTGATATACATTCAATAAATAAAGCACAATCTGTGTCCTTGTTCAGGCACACAGGATGTATATTTTCCTTGAAGCTCAAAGATCACATCTTTCATCCTTGTTTAGGCATGAATAGATGTAAATTCTTATTTCTTTCTCTGTAGGAAAACTTGTTCATGGTCAGACACAAGCACACCTAGAATAAGATTCCAAACAACATCCACTTCTAGACTTTGGGTAAGCTCATAGATTAGAGAAGTATGGAGTTTTCATTTAATCAAAATAGAGAAAAAAATAAATCAATTAATTCTAGATGAAATCAACAAATAACAAGAATCATTCAAATTAGGGGCTTCATCTCAGCTCTAATTAAGAAATTAAAAATTCATGGGAAATAACATAGATTCAATTGGAAAGACGAAGAAAAATGTATTTGATAAGAAACACATCCCTTTGATTTCTTTCCAATCTATCTCTTTCTCATTCTGTGCTTCACGTTCAGACCTCAGATTAGATGATCAGATCCTCCCCTTTCTCTCTCCTCTCTTCTCTCTTTATAGCAACCAGAGGGTTGGTCGGATGGTGAGGACGGTGGTATCTATGGTCGGCTGGAGTTTACACATTCCTCAAAATAGAAACTGGACGTGCTTTGGGTATTGGAGTCGGTGGTATCTGTGGGGCCCACTTACAGTGATCTTTCAGCGAATCTATATCGATCATTGTAAGACCCGTATCCTAATCGGTACCGTTCCGTAGGCTTCCGCAATCCTTCCGGTCGAATTCCAGCAATCCTCGACCCGTATCCAACGTTTACGCGCGATCCAAAGCCGAGGCCTGCATGCCAAAGTCGGGTCAACCCAAGACTTGTATCTTAGCGACCGCACCGTCGCCGCGGTTCCAACGCCGCGACTCGCACACCAAACCGATACCCAGGCTCGGAGATGCAGGCCCGCGTTCAATTCAAAGAAAACACCGCGCGTTGTGAACTTTGAGGGAATCTCTACAACATGTCCCATCAATCAATCAAGCAATCAATGTCAAGTACACACCTACCCAAGTACAACAACCCATACCCTATCCTTACCTCTCTCTTACACAAGCTACCCAAAGTCAACCATTACATCACTTCAGCTCTCTCTCCACCCATCCCTTCTTACAACACCATCACCCATCACTCCATCACTTTTTCACCCATCACTTTCCTCTCTCTCTCTCTCTCATTCACTCTCTTCACTCCCCAAGCAACAACATCCCACATCCAAACCCTCTCTCTCACAAAGCCAAGTGTGGCCCACCTTCCTACACTCTCATCTCTCATCTCAACCATCCATCCATTATCTACCTCCATCAAATTCGAAGGCAAGGAGCTAAGGAGGCTAGGGGAGCAAGAAGGAGGCCTAGAGGTGGGTGATCCACCGTTGATTTCAATTTTAGGGCCACTTGTTGTGGGACCCACAATGATGTATGCAATGTAGTGAGGGGCCCATAGTGGCGGGGTCCCTCTATTTCACCGGCTTTCTCTTTCTCTTTCTCTCTCTCTTTCTCCTTCTTTTGTATGATGTCTTGTGGCCACCATGGTGTAAGATGATCTTAACCGTCCGATCGTGAGGCCCACCTTGCAATGGGTCAATTGGACGACCAAGATAAAGGAAAACACAAATATCCTTGATGTGTGGGCCACGAACATGTGGGGCCCACCATGATGTCTGTGTTTATCCACGCCGTCCAGCGTCCCTGGACGCTGGACGTGAGGCAGTGAGGGAGTGGCTAACATGGAGTGCTGTGTACTGACATGGGTGTGTACTTTCAAGCTATAAAAAAAAGAGAGCTTTTGGGGTGGACCGCTCCTGCAAGCCCCACCTTGATGTGTGTATATAATCCACGTCGTCCATTCCATTGCTCAGCCCTTTTTAGGCGTTGAGCCGAAAAATGAGTGCAATCTGATCATCGGGTAGACCATAGTATAGTAAAGAGTGTTTCTACCATTGAAATACTCCTCGATGTTTTGGTACGCCAAAACCTGTCCAATATTGGACTCGTTGGGATTGTATCGAGCCACAGGGACCAATGGCTGGATTGGATTTGTCTGAAGCGGGCCACACCTGCCAAAAACCACTGAAAAACAAAAAAAAAAAAAAAGAAAAAAGAAAAAAGAAAATGTTCAGCAGCTGCTGTTGCTGCTGTCAGAACGCACGCAGGCGTTGCCTGCGTGCTGACGGACGAACGGACGAGCTGGGCCTCACGGCCTTAGCTGTGGGTCCCATCGTGATGCGTTTTGAACATCAACACCGTACATTTGATGCGTCCCCTTTAAATTATGGGATATCCCAAAAATCAGCCGTATACGGGAACTCAGGTGGGCCATACCATCTAAAATCATGTGAAGACATGCTTAAAACATATAAAATCACTTGGTGGGGCCTACCTGAAATTTGGACGCGGCTGAAACTTGGTCTGAACCCTCAACCAAGTGGGACACACATAATGAGTGGGCTGGATTTGTGAACCACCTTACGATGGGCCCCTGACCGTGGTCCTATGAACGGTTGGGTGGAAAATAAACATCACCGTGGGCCACTGGTCCACGTGACCTCATGAACCGGTTAGATGGCAAGTGAACATTACGGTGGGCCCCCTGGTCCACGTGACCCTCTCAACAGGTTGTATGGAAAATAAACATTCCAGTGGGCCCCCCTGACCTGTGACCTTGTGAACAGGTTGGGTGACAAATAAATATTACGGTGGGCCCCAGTCCCACCTCTGGTCCATGTGACCTCACCAATAGGTTGGATGTCAAACAAACATTTTGGTGGGCCCCAGGCCCGCCCCAGGTCTGACTGACCTTATGAACAGTTTGGATGTAAAATAAATATTATGGTGGGCCCCCATGACCCAATCAATGGGCTGGATGGAAAATAAATATTATGGTGGGCCCCGCATGGGATCCACTGATGTATGTTTTGCAATCCACACCTTCCATTAGTGTGGGCCCCACTATGAGGCATGTACTTTATCTATGACGTCCATTCTTGGCAGGCCTTAAAAATTTTAATGATGGAAGCTATTACCACCAGTTATATTGGGTGTGGCCTACTTTGATATATATGAGGCCCATGTGACTAGGCCCATCTTGATGTATTTATGGCCGTTGTTGAGGCCTACCTTGATATATATGAAACCCATGTTATGAGGCCCATTATGATGTATTCAAGGCCCGTAGGTCGAGGCCCAATAAGGCGTACATAAGGCCCATTGTAGTGTGATTCCACCATGATATATGTGTTGATCTTTATAGCGGGCTATACCTTGGGAGCAATGATGGTTTGACGTCCACATTGTAAAGATAATGTTGGTTAAATGTCCGTATTATCACTCTCCCTAAGGTCCATTGATAGGCCCATATTTGTAATGAGTAGGCCGTCTAGGCCCATATCCGTTATGCACAAGCCCATCACCCTATGACATGTTTAGCATAGATCCATGATTCATGATCATACACATCATATGTATGTCTGATATGATGAGTGACTGATCATAGCATATGCCTTCGTGCGGATTGTTTATGGGCTCCCTGTTAGGCGGAGTTGCCCTACAAGAGCATGCAGTGCGTGCAGGATTGTTGCATGTTTGGTAGGGTGATTCATACACTTGCATTTGTGTGATCATGATTATTGTATGCCCTAGCGATATCAAGGCCATAGCCTCCACAGACACATCGTGGGTGGCTAGATTGGATACCAGAAATGTTTGGTTCTAGCATACGGGCGCCATAGATGTCCCTGGGTGAAAATTCCTAAACTCGATGGTACTAGAGGATGACTCTAACGTCGAGACCGAGTGGATACACGAGCGCGCGAGGGCCGTATACCAGTAGGCCGCGTCTCCCACTGTGTCGTGGTCAGTTGGAAAGGGGTGTGACCTTACCCGCCTGAGTGAGGGGGCAATTTCTAGGTTGAGTTTGACCAACTTGAGGAATAGGTCTGCTATCGATGAGCCGGGCCCGATATTGACAGGCGGATAGTGAGGTCTCTTTCCACTCTCCCAGTTGTGCGTTCGGATAGGGACGACAAGCTGGCGTAGAGTGTACTAGACCCGGTGTATTGATTTGATGCTCTAGTGAAGAGCTGCATTGATATGTGGAAGTGGATTGGCATGCTTGACTTGCATTATGCATCGCATGACCTTGATATGGCCGATAACATTTATATTCTGCACCGCATAGCCTTGGTACGGCTGATTGCATTCATATGCCCATCAACATGTTTTCGCATTACTCTGACCTTACGTTCCGAGCACGATCGTATTGCGCACACACTTACACCACTCTCTAAGCTTTCTATAAGCTTATGCACAATTGATGCATGCAGGTGACACCAGGACGCAGCCGTAGTCTTGCCGCAGTTGGAGTGTGCAGCCGAGCTTCTGGAGTTTTTGTCACTTTCAGTATATTGTATTTCCCTTTCATACGCCTTGTACTCAAAATTTTTGATCATAGTGGATTTTGTGATGGTGTTCTTGTGGTTATTGTTCGTGGGTTATGCTTTTGGTTATGCTCATTACAAATCAAATTGATGATTAGAAATCCTCCTTGTAGCATCCCAGGATCGGAACCTGTTGTATGGGTGCCGGGATCCGAGAGCCAAGAATGGGGTATACGGAGGCTGTCGGTGCCGGATTCGGCGATAAAAAATTTTGTGAGCCCGGTTTCTGAGTTCGGGGCGTGACAATCATTGTCTTAATAGGGTCCATTTAGGCCAATATTCAAAATTTGGAATAGATCTGAGCTTTTGATGGGCCACCGCGTGGATCAACGTCTGGCGAAAGATCCACTCTAACGATCTTATCTGCATAAATGGTTGCAAGGGAATAGAAGGTTTTAGTCGACACCTTCCTCTGGACACTCTAGACAGTTGAGATCAGCCGTCCGATGATGAAGGTGGGCCGCTGATCGAGCAGCGGACGGACCGTGTGAGAAAGAAGACAAAGAGCTTCCGTCTCTGTTTAGGAAACCCAGCTGGTGCGGATTGGGTTTGATTCCCTGTCGACACTGGAGGTGAAAGATGCGCTGTTAGTCGGTTTTGAGCTGGCTTTAAGATGGACGGAGTGGATTTGACTGATGAGCCCTGACGTTGACCCACGAGGATCGGCCGCAGCTCTGTTTAGCGAAACAGAGCTTTCCGCGTCGGCGCTGTGATGGATGGTGGCCCACTGATTGATGTCAGGAAGAAAATCCATTCCGTACATTGGATTATACTCGAAAAACCAACCATTCTGGAAGGGATGTTTTTGGAGTGAAATAGGTGTGGGCCACACGATCTTTTATTTCGCCGTCCATCCTGCATTTAACGGCTAGGATCTTCCAATAGCTTGCATAGTGTCAAAGGACACCTAGGTGAGGTTAATACCCCCCTCTCAGTACACAATGGACGGTCCAGATTGATGATTTGGATGAGGAGTGGGCCCCACTGAGAGGAACCGGTGGATCGGGTGCGTCCACTAATTCTTTTTACGTAAAGAAGACGGGTCAGCGCACGCACGCTGACCCATTTTTTAGTTTTTGGTGCACGACAGTGCCGTGTACATAGTGTACACACACTGGCCATGTGGGGTCCATCGTGATGTATATGTACAATCCGTTCCGTCCATCTCTTTTCTTATATATTTTTAATAGTTGGGACCAAATTTGAGGCATATCCAGATTGCAGGTGGGCCCAGAATCTGGATTTTAGGGGATGATCTGTCGTTGGGCCACTTCCTCAGCGATCCAATGGATGCAATTTGATATGCACGGTTAATTTATGGTCCTCAGGCCATGTATGTAGTTTCGAGTCAAATGGATGGTGGGAACCCTGTGATCTTGCACTCTAGACGTCTTTCAGGCTACTTAAGCTTCAATTTCTCGAAATTCTCGGATCATTGGCGTATAAATCGTCGATCTTAGTCCCCTGGGGTCCGTCCCTTACCTTGATAAATTCGGAGCATTAAATTCATGCTTTTAGTACCCTTTTTCAGTCCACGCTCGTAAATACACCTTGCATCATAAACACGATTAAAATAGGGCATTAAATAGTATCATGTTCGTAAAAGCAGGTAGTAACTGGGGTCTAATATGCAATATTCGATCCCAAAAACTTGATGTTTAGGATTCTCTCTTATCATAATTCATAGCCCTAGGATTTTTCTTGCATCATTTCACAAATTTTAGGAAACTTAATTTATTTTTGTCTTTATTTTCTACACAAATTGAGGAAGGAAGCTGAAAAAAAATATCTTCAAAGTGAAGGAGGAGCTCCCAATTCTTTGGAAATCAATCATCTCGTTTTTCGGGTTCTTTCTTCCAATTCTTGTGTGCATAGTTTCATCTTGCTTTTAGGAATTCATGATTTTTAGCTCTAGTTTTATTTCTCTTAGGTTGCATCTTAGTTTAGCTTTCTTTCCTACATTGTAATAACTTAGTTTATGCTAGAACGTAGATCTATGAACATAGAACTAGCACCTTTTGATCCTGAAATAGAAATAACATTTTGTAGAAGATTGAGAAACATTCTAATTGAAATGGCGGACGAGAATGGAATTAAAGCTCTTAGGGATTATTCAGCTCCTGTCCAATTTAATGCACCTTCAAGCATAGTGTTGCCAGCCACCACAGCAGCACACTTTGAACATAAACATGAGGTCATACAATTGTTGCCCTCCTTCTATGGTTTAGATAAGGAGGATCCATATCATCACATGAAAGAATTCCTAAACATTTGTTCTACCTTTAGATTCCAAAACTTTTCAGATGATTCGATCCATTTATGCCTTTTTTACTTTTTCTTTAAAGGATAAGGCAAAAGCATGGTTGAATTCTCTAGAAGTTGGGTCTATCACTACATGGGACCAACTATCTAAGAAGTTCTTAAACAAGTTCTTCCCCGTTCACAAAACTAATGCTCTCCGTAGAGAAATTACTAATTTCACACAAAAAGAGGGTGAGCACTTTCACGAATATTGGGAAAGATGGAAGGACTTGCTTCTTAAATGTCCACACCATGATTTTGAGAAGTGGCAACAGGTTCAATACTTCTATGATGGTTTGACACCCCAAAACCGTCGCATGGTTGATGCCACCAATGGAGGGTCATTCATGACCAAAAGTGATGTCGAAGCTTGGATTTCTTTGAAACCTTGTGTGAAAACTCCCAGCAATGGGACTATTCAAATAGAGGTGAAAGAAGTCCCCAATCACAGAAGAAAGGTGGTATATATGAGATAGGAGTCACGCCAGATCTTTATGCCAAGATTGATAGCCTGACAAAGAAAGTTTATGCTTTGATGTTAAATAATGGACCTCCACAAACAACTCAAATCGAGTCATGTGCCATATGTTCCAATCCCACCCATCCTACGCAGTCTTGTCCATCTGGTACAGCATTTCTAAAATTTCTCTCTGAACAAGTGCATGCTATGAATACTTTTCAGAGAACTGGGAATAATCCTTACTCAGACACCTACAACCCAGGGTGGGCTAGACATCCAAATTTTTCTTGGGCAAAAGGACCACAACAAGGAGAACCATCTGGAAATCCTTCAATGCAACCTTACCCCCAAGTTGGTAGTTAACAAATTCAATAGTTTCCGCAATCTCAACAACTTCCTTCACAATCAAGGAAACCATCTCTTGAAGATACACTTAATCATTTTATGCAGAGTTCTCTTCAATTTCAAAAAGACACCCAACAAACTTTACAAGCTAACCAGCAAAGCTTACATGCAAATACACAATCCATTACCAAGCTAGAAGTACAGTTGGGTCAACTTGCTACCACATTGAGTGAGAGAGAGAAGGGCAAGTTCCCTAGCCAACCTGTGGCAAATCCAAAAGGGCGGTATGAGATTGGCTTTAATTCAAACCAAGAACAATATCTTGAGCAAGCCAAATCAATCATTACCCTTAGGTCCGGCAAACAGATCGAGAACAAAGTAGAGATGCCCAAGGAAGAATCAAATTCCAAATCGGAAGACCAAAATAAAGTGGAGAGACATACTAGTGCATCTAAAGTATAAAAACACTCTAATTCTCCAGGAACCACTCATGTGCCATCCTATGTGCCTAAAGCACCTTTTCCTCAACGTCTGGCACTAGTTAAGAAATGAAACAACTTTAATGATATATTGGACATGTTTAAGCAAGTGCAAATTAACATTCAGTTGCTTGATGCTATCAAGTAGGTCCCTGCTTATGCTAAGTTTCTTAAAGATTTATACACTCAAAAGTATGAACTGAATGTTTATAAGAAGGTCTTCCTTGCGGAGCAACTTAGCTCCATGATTCAATACAACACCCCTCCTAAATTTAGGGATCCAGGAGCTCCCACCATTTCTTGTGTCATAGCAGATCATAAGATTGAGAAGACATTGCTTGATTTAAGGGCGAGCGTTAATTTGTTGTCATATTCTGTATATAAGCAACTAGGACTTGGTGAGCTGAAATCAACTAAAATAACACTACAACTAGCTGATAGATCTGTCAAGGTGCCCCGTGGTGTTATTGAGGATGTGCTAATTCAGGTTGATAAGTTTTATTTTCCAGTGGATTTCATCATTCTAGATACTCAGCCTGTCCAAAATCCTACTAGTCAAATCCCGGTTATCCTGGGACGTCCATTCTTGGCCACATCCAATGTTATCATAAATTGCAGGAACGGGGTTATGAAGTTGTCTTTTGGTAACATGAAGATTAAACTCAATGTTTTCAATGCTGGACAACAACCTGCAGACTCAGATGATATATTTGAAGTGAACATGATTGAGAGTCTAGTGCATGACTCTTTCCTTAAATCTCTCGAAGACGCTCTTGAGACTTGTTTAGCACATTTTTGCATAGATTTTGACATAGAAAGTTCCATCCAAGAGCTTGACTCTAATCCTGTAATGGATACTACAAAATGGAAAGCTATAGTAGAACTTCTTCCACCATCTGAGTCTAAACTGGTCTCGTCTATTGAGAAACCACCCGAACTTGACCTTAAACAATTACCTGAAACTCTCAAGTATGCATTTTTAGGTCCTTCTGAAACCCTGCCTGTCATCATAGCTTCTAACCTTGATGAGGAACAGGAGGGTAAGTTGCTTAATATTCTTAGAGAATATAAGGCAGCTGTTGGGTGGACAATAGCGGACATAAAGGGCATAAGCCACACTGTGTGTATGCATCGTATTCATCTTGAAGAAAATGCAAAAACGTCGCGTGAAATGCAAAGGAGGCTTAACCCTAACATGAAAGAGGTCGTTCGGGCAGAGGTGCTTAAATTGTTAGATATTGGTATCATTTACCACATTTCAGATAGCACAAGGGTTAGCCCAATTCAAGTTGTTACCAAAAAGTCTAGGATTACAGTGAAAAAAATGATGATAATGAGTTAGTGCCAACCCGAATGACTACGGGTTGTCGAGTTTGTATTGATTACCATAAACTGAACCTGGTCACAAGGAAGGCTTTCCTCTTCCTTTCATAGATCAGATGCTTGAGAGATTGGCAGGGCATAGCTACTATTGTTTCCTGGATGGCTATTCCGGGTACAATCAGATTCCCATTGCTCCTAAGGATCAAGAGAAAACAACATTTACATGTTCTTTTGGTACATATGCCTATCGGCATATGCCATTTGGGTTGTGTAATGCGCCTGCTACTTTTCAACGATGCATGATGAGTATTTTTTCAGACATGGTTGAGCGTTTCCTCGAGGTTTTCATGGATGATTTTTCAATTTTTTGCTCTTCATTTGATGAATGTTTATTCCATCTATCTCGTCTTGGAAAGATGTAAAAAAATCAAACTTGGTATTGAATTGGAAAAAGTGTCATTTTATGGTTCAAAAAGGGATTGTACTCGGGCATGTTATTTCAAGTAAAGGCATTGAAGTTGATAAAGCTAAGATCGATTTAATTTATATTCTTCCTCCACCCAGAACGGTGAAGGAGATTAGATCGTTCTTAGGGCATGCAAGATTCTATAGGAGTTCATTAAGGATTTTAGCAAAATTTCTCAACCCTTATGCAATTTATTAGCTAAAGATGTTGCATTTGTCCTTAATGATGATTGTCGGAAAGCTTTTGATAAGTTAAAGCATTTATTAACTTCTGCTCCAATCATCCAACCACCTAATTGGAGTTTACCTTTTGAGCTTATGTGTGATGCTTTTGATTATGCTGTTGGAGCCATCTTACGACAAAGATTGAACAAAATGCCTCATGTCATTTATTATACTAGTAGGACTCTAAATGATACTCAACTTAACTACTCTACCACTAAAAAAGAATTGTTGGCAGTGGTATTTGCTCTAGACAAATTCAGGTCGTATCTCATAGGATCAAAGGTTACAGTGTTCTCAGATCATGCAGAATTGAAATATCTTCTTTTTAAAAAAGATGCTAAACCTCGATTGATTCATTGGATTCTCTTGCTACAAGAATTCGACATTGAAATTCGGGATAAAAAGGGTTCCGAAAATGTGGTAGCCGACCACTTGTCTAGACTCGTCTTGGAGTCCACAGTGGATCCTTTGCCAATGAACGAGTCTTTCCCTGATGAACAACTTTTAGTTATTTCTCAATTACCTTGGTATGCGAATATTGTAAATTATCTTGTTACGAGTCAATTTCCTTCTCATTGGACTAAGCAAGATAAATCCAAATTTCTTGCTGAGGTTAAACATTTCTTTTGGGATGACCCATACTTATTCAAACTTTGTCCTAACCAGGTTATTAGGAGATGTGTGCCTGAGAGTGAGTTTCATAGTATAATCTCCTTTTGTCATGACCATGCATGTGGTGGTCCTTTTAGTTCAAAGAAAACATCTGCAAAAGTTTTACAAAGTGGATTTTATTGGCCACACTTTTTCAAGACACCCATGCCTTTTGTTCTACATGTGATAAATGCCAAAGTACGGGTAATATTTCTCGCAGGAACATGATGCCACTTACCAATATTCTCATTGTTGAGATATTTGATGTTTGGGGTATTGACTTCATGGGTCCATTTTCCCCCGTTATTCACTTATATGTATATTCTTGTGGCCGTCGACTATGTCTCTAAGTGGATTGAAGCAGTGCCATGTAAAACGAATGATCACAAAGTTGTGGTCCGTTTCTTGAAAGAAAATATCTTTTCCCATTTTGGTACTCCTCGAGCAATTATAAGTGATGGGGTTACTTATTTTTGCAATAAACCTTTTGAATCTTTAATGAAGAAATATTCCATTACCCATAAAGTTGCAACGCCATACCATCCACAAACAAGTGGACAAGTAGAGGTTTCGAATCGGGAGATTAAACAAATTTTAGAGAAAACAGTTTGCCCTGATCGTAAGGATTGGTCGCAACGTTTGAATGATGCTCTTTGGGCATATCCTTCGGCTTTAAAACCCCGATTGGAATGTCTCCCTATAGGCTTGTCTTTGGGAAAGCATGTCACTTGCCTGTGGAATTAGAACATCATGCTTATTGGGCCATCAAAACCTTTAATTTTGACTTAAACAAGCCTGGATCGCACTGTAAACTTCAACTCAATGAGTTAGATGAAATTCGAAATGAGGCATATGACAATGCAAAATTTTATAAAGACCGGACAAATTTTTTTCATGACAACTCAATTCTTCGCAAGACATTTGAACCGGACTAGAAAGTATTATTGTATAATTCCAGGTTATGCCTCTTTCCTGGAAAACTACGTTCGCGATGGTATGGTCCTTATCGGGTAGTAAAAGTATTTCCTCATGGAGCAGTTGAGATTCCAAATCTAAAGGACGGGAATATTTTCAAAGTAAATGGTTAACGGTTGAAACCATATTTAAAGGATTTGGTTAATCAAGATGTTGAGGAAATTTATTTGGGGGACCCAGGTTATCAAGATTGATTAATTCATGGTCCATGGTTGCTTTCATTGCTTGTCTGGCTGAAGACGTTAAACTTAGCGCTCCTGGGAAGCAACCCAACCTCTCATTTCATTTCTTTTTTCTAGTTAGTTAGTTCAATGTTTGTGGGTAACATTGCTGCAAACCCTCACGAGACTACAATTTGTCCACTAGGGGCAACCTAGGGGTTTAACGGCTTGTTGCATACGTTAAATGCAATCGAGAGCACCTGCGAAAGTGGTGTAGGCAAGATTTTATTTTTGTTATTTTTGTTTTACTTGAGGACTAGAAAACCTAACCCTATATTAGGTTAGTTTGCTTTTCTTGGTTTCTCTCTTGTGCTGACCCACTCTTACGCTGATATCTTTGGAAAGCCTCTTGATTCTTTCGTCCAGGTACTATCTTTCCATCACTTCTCTTTTAATTTCATTGTCTCATGTGCATTGCATGCTCATATCTTTTACATTGAGGACAATGTATATTTTAGGTTGAGGGTGGGAGATTAGGTTACCTAATCAGTATTTTCTTGGTCTTGAGCAAAATTTATAAATTTTTTTAATAATTTACAAATTTTTCTAGAATTTCTTGTGAATTCGAAGTGATTTTGAAGAATAATCGTGATTTTAGAATTACAAGATACAGAATGTCGGTAATTTATGACTCTTGGATTCAGCCATCTGTTAGATTTCACAGTTAAGTTTGAATTATTAACCCATGATTAGAAGTTTTAAACATTGATTGAGTCATGATTTCACAAGACACATCTCGCTTACACATTAAGGTTTCGGTTCGATATTCAATTGTAACTTGGTGATCATTAAGCATGGAAGGAACTTGTCATGCCCCGAGCTTGGAAACCGGGCTCATAAAATTCCCGATCGCCGAATCCGGCGCCGACAGCCTCCGTAGTTCCCCATTCTCGGCCCCGGCACCCATATACTAGGTTCCGATCCTGATGCAACAAGAAGGATTTCTAATAATCAATTTGATTCGTAATGAGCATAACAAAAACATAACCGATGAACAATAACCACAAGAACACCATCACAAAATCCACTATGATTAAAAACTTATAATGCATCTGAAGGGAAATACAATATAATGAAAGTAACAAAAACTCCAGAAGCTCGGCTGCACACTTTAACTGCGGCCAGACTACGGCTGCGTCTTGGCGTCACCTGCACGCATCAATCGTGCATAAGCTTATAGAAAGCTTAGAGGGTGGTGTAAGTGTGTGCGCAATATGAGCGTGCTCAGAATGCAAGGTTAGAGTAATGCAGAATCGTACTGATGAGTACATGAATGCAAGCAGCCGTACCAAGGTTATGTGGTGCAAGATATGAATGCTATCGGTCATGTCAAGACCATGCAATGCAAGATACAGCTTAAGCATGCCAATCCTCATCATATATCAATACAGTTCTCATTTAGGATAATCACCGGGGTCTAGTACACTCTACACTAGCTTGCCGCCCCTATCCGGATGCACAACTGGGAGAGTGGAAGAGACCTCATTATCCACCTGCTAATATCGGGCCCGACTCGTCGATAGCGGACCGATTCCTCAAGTTGGTCAAACTCAACCTAGAAATTACCCCCTCACTCAGGCGGGTAAGGTCACACCCCTTTCCAACCGACCACGACACAGTGAGAGACGCGGCCTACTGGTATACGGCCCTCGCGCGCTCATGTATCCACTCGGTTTCAACATTGGAGTCATCCTCTGGTACCATCGGATTTAGAATTTTCACCTAGGGACATCTATGGCGCTCGTATGTTAGAACCAAATATTTCTGGTATCCAATCCAGCCACCCACGATGTGTTTGTGGAGGCTATGGCCCTGATGTCGTTAGGGTATACAATAATTATGATCACACAAATGCAAGTGTATGAATCACTCTACCAAACATGCAACAATCATGCACGTACCGTGTGCTCATGTAGGCAACTCCGTCTATCAGGGAGCCCATAAACAATCCGCTCAAAGGCATATGCTATTAGTCACTCCTCATACCAAGCATACATATGATGCGTATGATCGTGAATCATGTATCTATACTAAACATGTTATATAGTGATGGCCTCTGAGCAAAGCGAAGATGGGCCTAGACGGCCTACCCACTACAAGTATGGGCCTATCTGTGGGCCTTAGGGAGAGTGACAATGCGGACATTTAACCGACATCATCCTTATAATGTGGGCATCTAACCATCATTGTTCCCAAGACACTACCCGTTATTATACACGCCACGGAGGAATCATACATTGCAATGGACCTAATTGCACCTATTGGGCCTTAAATACATCAATTGGCCATATCATATGGGCTTTATATTCATCAAGTGGGCCGCATCCATGGGCCGCATCAATGGGCCTGACGTACATTGCAATGGGCCATAACCCATGGGCCTTGCATACATCACAATGGCCTCACAACATGGGCCTTATATATGTCAAAGTGGACCTCAACAACGGGCCACCAATAACATCAAGATGGGCCTCGTCACATGGCCTTGAAATAATCTCCAAAATAGTTGGACGGTTTGGATGAAACTTATGCATCATGGTAGGTCCCATAGGGATGGAAGGCATAGATAAATCACATACTTCATGGTGGAGGTCCACACTGATCAAAGGTGTGGACACAATACATACATAAGTGGGTCCTAAGTAGGACCCACCATAATGTTTATTTTCCACCCAATTAGGGCCCAACATAATATTTATTTTCCATCCAAACTGTTAATAGGGTCACATGGGCCTAGGGCCCCACTGTAATGTTTATCTGCAATCCAACCTATTCATAAGGTCACGTGGACCTTGGGTAGGGCCCACTGTAACGTTTATTTGCCATTCAAACTGTTCATAAGAACACGTGGGCCAGGGCCCACCATAATGTTTATTTTCATCCAATCTGTTCATAAGGTCACGTGGACCTTGGGGGCCCACTGTACTGTTTATCTGCCATCCAACTGTTCACAAGGTCACGTACCAGGGCCCACTGGAATGTGGTTCACAAATCCAGTCCACCCATTATGTGTGTCCCACTTGGCTGAGGGTTCAGACCAAGTCTCACCCGCATCCAAATTTCAGGTAGCGCCTGCGTCTTCTGTCAGCAGCAGCAGCAGTTGCTGCTATTTTTTTTTCTCTAGAGGATTTGCATAGGTGGGGCCCGCATCAGAGAAATCTGCCCCGCCCATTGGTCACTATGGCTTGATACAAACCTATTGAGTCCAATATTCGATAGGTTTTAGTGTACCACAACATTAGGATGTATTTCAACGGTGAATATACTATTCTCCACACTGTGGCCCGCTAGAAAGTTGGATTGGGATCAAATTTCTGCTCAACGCCTAAAATGGGCTAAGCAACGGAATGGACGGCGTGGATTATCTACATACATTAGGGTGGGGCCTACATGAGTAGCCTACCCCAAACTTTTAAAACCCCTTTCTTTTTTTTTTGTTAGCTGTTACTACACATCCATGTCAGTGCACACACACCATGTTAGCCACTCCTGTTGCACGTCTACCGTCCAGGGACGCTGGACGGCATGGATAAGCACAACATTATGGTGGGTCCCACACGGACGTGGCCCACCATGCATGCATGTATATGTATATATAAATTATATATATATATTAATATAATATAAATTTATTTCATAAATATTAGTCTAACGGATGGGATCTCCCTGAAATGTGGTGGGCCACTCTGTTGATGGATGGAGTAGATTTAACACAATTCGGTGGGGCCCACTACATTCTAGGGAGAGGAAAAAAAGGAGAGAGAGAGAGAGAGAGAGAGAGAAGAGAGAGGAGAGAGAGAGAGAGAGAGAGAGAGAGAGAGAGAGAGATGGTGAGATAGAGGGACCCCGCCACTATGGGCCCCTCTCTACATTGCATACACCATTTTGGGTCCCACAATAAGTGGCCCTTAAAACTGAAATCAACGGTAGATCACCCACCTCTAGGCCTCCTTGCTCCCCTAGCCTCCTTAGCTCCTTACCTTCGAGTTTGATGGAGGTAAATGATGGATGGATGGTTGAGATGAGAGATGAGAGATGAGAGTGTAGGAAGAGTGGGCCACACTTGGAGTTGGGAGTGAGGAACTTGGACGTATGGAGTTTGGGTTGCTTGGGAGATTTGAGAAATGAGAGAGAGAGAGAGAGAGAGAGAGAGAGAGAGAGGTGATGGGCATGATAAGAGGTGATGGAGTGATGTGGTGGTTGTAAGGAAAAGGTGATGGGAGGTATGGTTGTGGTTGAAAATGGGGTAGAAGAGGGATGGTGAGGGGGAGAGAGAGTTGACTTTTAAAAAGGGAGGGATGGGTTGTCGTACTTGAGGTATGGTTGTACTTGATATTGATTGATGGGACATATCGTAGAGATTCCCTCGATATTCGCAACGTGCAGTGTTTTCCTCGAAATGAACGTGGGTCGACATCTTCTAGCCTGGGTATCAGTCGGTGCGCAAGCTGCGGCATTGGAACTGTGGTGACGATGCTGTCGCTATGATACAAATTTTGGTTCGAGCCGACTTCGGTATGCGGGACCCGACTTAGGATCGCACGCAAACATCGGATACGGGTCGAGAGTTGTCAGAATTCGACCGGGAGAACCACGGGAGCCTACGGAACAGTACGGACTAGGATACGGGTCTTACAACTCTCCCCTCCAAATAAAAATTTTATCCTTGAAATTTACACAATCATCGCAACCAGACATAACTCATAAGGAAGAAGGAACATCGCATCATTATATAAAATCGGAGACAGTTTACAAAATACAAATACAATTAATCATCAAAGAGATGGGGATAGCACTCTCGAATCTCAGCCTTGCGCTCCCAAGATGCCTCATCAACAGAATGATGACCCCACTGAACTTTCACCAAGGGAATGACCTTGGTCCGGAGGACCTACTCCTTCCGGTCAAGGATACGAATTGGCTGCTCAATGTAAGAAGCATCGTCATGAACCTCCAACAGTTGCCAATCGATAACATGAACTACGTCTGACCCACATTTCCTCAACATAGAGACGTGAAAACGTTGTGGACGTCAGACAACTGAGATGGCAAGGCAAGCCGATAGGCCACAACGCCAATGTGCTCAGTGACCTCGAAATGTCCTATGAATCTCTGGGAAGCTTGCCCTTCGCTCCAAATCGAACTACGCCCTTCATGGGCGAGACCTTGAGATACATATGGTCTCCTACATCAAACTCCAAGGGATGACGCTGGCGATCAGCAAAACTCTTCTACCGGCTCTGAACTGTGCGCATCCTCTACCTGATGATATTAATAGCCTCTGACGTCTGCAGCACAAGCTCGGGACCTAGGAGACGTTGCTCTCCAACCTCGGTCCAACAACTCGGAGATCTACACGGTCTGCCATATAATGCCTCAAAAGGAGTCATGCCAATGGTCGCCTGATAGCTGTTGTTATATGCGAACTCAGTCCAATCGTAAATGCTCATCCCAACTACCCCCGAAGTCAATCACGCAGGTTCGAAGCATATCCTCAAGGATCTGGTTGACCCACTCGGTCTGAGCATCAGTCTACAGATGATACGCGGTGCTGAGTTACAAAACAGACCCCATTGCACTCTAAAAGCTCCTCTAGAATTGAGACGTGAACCTCGGGTCTCGGTCAGAAACGATCGAGACTGGAACATCGTGCAGTCTCACGATCTCCTCGATGAATAGTCTCGCAAGTCGGTCCAAAGGTCAAGTCACACGAATCGTAGGAAAATGTGCCGACTTCATCAGACGATCAACGACAACCCAGATGGCGTCATGACTGCGCTGAGTCCTCGACAAACCCATGAATAAAATCTGTAATACGTGCTCCCACTTCCACATTGGGACACTTAACAACTGCAATAGACCATGGGTCTCTGATGATCGCCTTGACACGCTGGCATGTGTCACACTCGGCCATAAAACTGGTGATTTGGCGCTTCATTCCCACCCAAAAATACTGTCTCCTCATATCACGATAGATCTTCGTCGAGCCAGGGTGGATAGAAAACCGCGATCGATGTGCCTCGGTCATAAAATCTCTGCACAACTCGGGAATATCCGGGACACATAATCTGCCTCTGAAGCGAAGTCCACCATCAAAACAAATCTGCTAATTTGTCTGACTCTCGGATGCTGCCTCTGCTCGAAAATCCTGCAACGACTCGTCTGTCTGCTGAGCCTCGATCATCCTTGCGACAAGAGAGGGTTGAATCGACAGGCTCGATAGCTGAACGATAGAAGACTGCAGACCAAAATCGAAGTCGTACTCTGCTATATCCTCGAGCATCCTCCACTCCTGAATCATCATATGTGTCATCAAGCCTCGTGGCTGACTGCTGAGGGCATCCGCAACCTCGTTCGCCTTGCCTGGGTGGTACTGGAGGTCAAAATCATAATCCTTCAGAATCTCCATCCAACGTCTCTGTCTCATGTTCAGCTCAGACTGAAAGAATAGATACTTCAAGCTCTTGCGGTCAGAGAAGAGCTCGAACCTGACCCCATAGAGATAGTTTGTCCACACCTTCAGTACGAAAACGATTGCTGCCAGCTTTAGATCATGCCTGGGATAGTTCAGCTCATAGACCTTGAGCTGACAAGAGCGAAGGCTACAAGGCCTGCCATGCTGCACCAGGACAACACCTAAACCAATACGTGAGGCATCGATAAATACAACAAATCCATCACTGCCAGAGGGAAGAGTGAGGATAGGAGCGGACGTCAGACGGTCCTTCAGCTGAAATGGCTAAGCTATGTGTCCTAGGGGGGGGGGGGGTGAATAGGACTATGCCAAATTAAAATTAAAACAGCGGAATAAACAATAAAGAGATAGCCTTACAAAAATAAATCAATTCACAATGCTGAAATAAACTCAACCTCAATTAACAAGTATTGAAAGGTTGATACGAATTCAGTTCTATGGACAACCTTACACCATAAAAACTAAAGGTATATGGCAGGACAACTTTATTTCTAGAACGTCCTCTGTATCAAGAACTAAATAAAAATAAATAGCAAGGAATTGAAATAGATTGCAGAAATTTAAATCTAACTTATTACAACATTCCCCACACTTGCTTGCAATGTAAATCTTTATAACATTAACATCCACACATACATTCCACAGCTTTGAATGATAAAAGATAAAAGATTAAGCAAGCATTCAATCCACAAGACAAAGAATTATAGTGGTTCGCCTGTGTGTCCACCAACTGTTAAACAACAGCCACACAGAATGCTACTCCACTCCTAATATCCTTACACAGGGGATATTAGAGTTCACTATCAAAATAGGTTTCACAGGTTCACCTAAAACCTTCACAATTGTGTCTTTTTAACTTGAGCTTACACAATCCAAAAACCTCTCTTTCTAAGTTTTCTGGCTCTCCTCAGATAACCACACAAATTGAATTTTTCTGGCAAATCCCAAACAAAAACCAAAAGAATGGAAATTTTACAGAATTGTAAAATACCTGGATTTCTCCTCTTGTAGCAGCCCGGAAGAACCAATCGGAGTAGAAGTTCGAATATAGAAGTTCAATGTCCAATACTCACTTTACAATGATTCTAAGTTCTAATTGATTTTAAGTTTAATCAAATTAGGGTTAGCTGTATTTGATTTTGATTCCGAGAAGAAGGAATTAAGAATTTTCCCTTTTTCTAATAAGATTGGAATGTAAATTAAAATCAAATAACAATAAGCTAACAAAAGGAAATAGAATTATACATAATGTAGCTTAAAAACAAACACAAACTTATCTCAGAGTGGAGCCTTGAATTCACTTAATTTTCAATTTAAAAACTCTGAAATTCGTGTGCTATTTATAGCTGGAGAAATTCATCTTCGACTGGTCCTAGGGACACCATGACTGGTCGAAGGAAACAGATTTTTAAATTTTTGAGCGCGATCGGAGAAAACCGTTGTACGACCGGTCGTAGGCAGTCCACGACTGGTCAAAGGCAGTCCACGACCGGTCGAGACCCTTTTACGACTGGTCGTGAGACACTTGATTTAGTCACTGGAGTTTGAGTCGTAGCATTACGACTGGTCGAAGGTCGAATCGAGACCATCCCACGACCGGTCGAGCAGACTCCAGGACTGGTCATAGCCGAACGAAAAAAATCTGATAAATTGCGACAACTCTAGGACTGGTCCTGAAATTTCTTAGACTGGTCGAACTAGTACTAGGACTGATCGAACAAGGTCTAGGACTAGTCTTAGAATAGACCAAAATCATATATTAATATTCACATGAATTATGTAGCCAAAGTGACCTACTCTAAGGTCAAACTAAGGTTTATGATACCTGGGACATGAAGTATGGACATTGAAAACTTCATTTGCTTAGACTTTGAACATTACGAAGCTTGAGTTCTTCTTGATGTAGCTTGACCACTTCACAAGCTTTGAAATCAATGTCATTTTGAGTTGCACTTGAGTCCCAAACTATGCTTGAGTCTTGATCTTGAATACATGTGAACTTGAGCTTGAGTCTTACACGTGAACTTGAGCTTGAGTCTTGAACTTGAACTCTTCTTTAATATCTTCTATATTGTAGCTTGAACTAGCTTGAAGAATTCATCTTCTTAACTTCAATTGTTGACATGGTGTCTCGAACAAATTTATCAAGATATAAACGCAAGACACATACAGAGGTTTTGACACACAAAATTTGACAACCAAAGAGGAATCAAACCATAGCACCTACAATCTCCCCCTTTGTCAAATTTGTGACAAAACATACTTCAACAAGAGAAGCACAACATGTATATTAACGAATCATGCACCAGTTGTCATGAACTAGTATACAACATACAACCTCATGCACAACCACTTAACTTCCCTTGTGTATAACTCCCCCTTAGTAGTACACTTCAACCATCCCATAACATCATCAATCCAATCATAATCCATAGAATAGAATTCTCAAATTTCTCCCCCTTTTTGTCAAAATATGACAAAGGAAGAAACACAAATAGGATTTGAAAGACAGTAAAGTAATGATCAAGTCATAAAGATAGAAAGATTGAAAGTTAAGAGTATAGAACATAGCATAAGGAGTTAGAAAGTCAAGTCAGATAGAGTCTAACACAACCAGAGAAAGTAAAAAGTATTATAGTTATTACAGACCAAAGATTAAAATCTCAATCCGATACAGAAGAGGGAGCAGGTATGGTAGGATCAATTTGATGAAGGCCTTTTTGTAAGCGCCTAAAATACTTGCGCATATTTTTAAATTGCCGATTGTGGCCAACATTCATATTTTCTACCTTCTCCTCTAATGCACTTAGACGAGCATTGAAATCAGATGGCACAAAGTCAGGATCATTCCCAGAGTCAGAATCAATTTCATTAAAAATATCGTCCATATTGATATCATCTGGAGGAAGATCATCACCTTCTTCATCATTCCCAGCCTTAGCAGCAGCTCCACCTTCACCAACATCAAGTAGGCCTGGAGCCAATTTCAACTTCATTTTGTTTATGTTGGAGTTGTTGAATATAAGGTGTTGAATAGGAGCCTCTCCGATGGGCATAGCGACTAACATATTAGTGGTTAACACATTCATCAGATACCCAAATGGAATATCACTATGACCAGGATGAATACGGAATTGAATGATAGAGGAACAAATCAAAGAGGGCAAACAAACATTAGCACCAGTAACGATTGAGTATAAAATACGAACCATAAGCAGATTCAACTCAGTTTTGTTTCCAGAGCGGGGATACAGATTAGATGTAAAGATACGACGTAAAACTCTGTATCTGGGTAACAAGTATCTAGACGCGAGGGCATTCCCATTTTCAGTTCATGGTGCATTCATGTTACACAACGCTCTAGTATAAACACGTTTTTCAGATTCTGACACTTTCTCAGCAAGTGTGCTAGGATGAATACCATCATCATTTACTGGAATGTCCATAAGGCCTGAAATTAAATGTCGATCAACAGGAAAAGGCCCTTCTAGTGTAGCAATAGTGAAAGTCAGTTGCTCAGTAGAGAATTCAGTTATGCATGCAACCATGGCCTGCGATATGGACTGGTATGCCGGCCCGCCCCAGCATAAAATGTTTTTTCATCCTACAGATTGAATGAGAGGAAGGAGACTGAAAGGAGCGATATGGTTTAAATCAACGACTTTTTCAACAATCACATTGCTCATACTTAAATCACGTACATATGGTGGATCATCTTCAGGAGCCCTAAGATGACGTTTAATGATAACATTCGATCTAGAAGAAGAAGCACCTCTAGGATTTTTCTTTTTACCTCTAGATTCCATTTTCTTGAAGAAATACATGAAATATCAAGAAAACAGAGATGGGTTCCTCTAGATTCAGCAAATGAGAAGAAAAAACCAAAAACTTGAAGAACGAGTTGAAATAGACAACTACAATTAAGAAATTGAAGAGAAAAGACTAAGAAAAGAATACAACTACAATGTATTCAGCCTCAACAGTTGAGAGTGATATGGAACTTTGCTTCTTGCTAAACCAAGAAACCAAGCAGTTTTTAATATAAAAACAACCACCACTGGTTGATTTTCTATCATCGATATTACCTGCCTAATCAGCATCTAAATACCCAGCTAATTGAACACTAGTATCATAAGGATACCAAAGACCCAAATTAACTGAACTTGCAACATATCGAATAATTTGCTTAACAGCAGTTAAGTGAGATTCTTTAGGATTAGACTGATATCTAGCACAGATTCCAACGCTTAAAGCAATATCAGGTCTACTTGCAGTTAAGTAAAACAAACTGTCTATCATGCTACGATACAATTTATGATCTACATCTTTACCTGTAAAGTCTTTTGAGAGTCATAGAGTTGTACTCATAGGAGTATCAAAATTCTTACCATTCTCAAATCTGAACTTCTTAATCAAGTTTAAAGCATATTTAGATTGTGAAATAAAGATTCCATTAGATTGTTGTTTTACTTGCAATCCTAAGAAATAATTTAATTCCCCAACCATGCTCATTTCAAATTCAGATTTCATTAGATCTGCAAACTCAATAGTCAAGTTAGTACAAGTTGATCCATAAATTATATCATCAACATAGATTTGAACCATTAAAATATCATCGTTATGTTTCTTGACAAAGAGTGTCTTATCAACACTTCCCATTTGAAAATTGTGACTTAGTAAAAATTTATTCAATTTTTCGTACCATGCCCTGGGAGCTTGTTTCAAACCATAAAGAGCTTTTTAAAGGCGGTATACATGATTAGTAAACTTAGGGTCTTCAAACCCTGTGGGTTGTTCAACATATACCTCTTCATGTAAATCACCATTTAAAATAGCACTCTTTACATCCATTTGATAAATTTTAAACTTTTTAAAGCATGCAATGGATATAAAAAGTCTAATTGATTCAAGGCGAGCAACTGGAGCAAAGGTTTCATCGTAATCAATACCTTCTATTTGAGTGTACCCTCGCACAACCAGTCTTGCCTTTTTTCAAATTATATTTCCAAGTTCATTAGACTTATTTTTGAAAATCTACTTAGTTCCTATAATGTGTTTATCTTTAGGTCTAGGAACAAGATACCAGACATTATTACGAACAAATTGATTAAGTTCTTCTTGCATCGCTACTATCCAGTTTTCATCAGAAAGTGCTTCTTTTACGTTTATCGGTTCAATCTGGGATGTAAAGCATACGTAATTACATATGTCTTCTAATTGTCTACGAGTGCACACACCAGTGAGAGGGTTACCAAGAATTTGAGTAGTTGGATGATCTTTAACAGTCTTTAATTCATAATTAATTTCACTTGATGAAGTACTAGTTTTTCAATTAGAAGAACTTCATTATTATCTGAACTTGGGGCAGGTGTATTTAAATGATCGTCTATGAACACGTTAATTGATTCTTGAATAATACCGGTCCTCTTGTTCAGAACACGATACGCGCGACTGTTTAAAGAGTATCATAAAAAGATTCCTTCGTCACTCTTTGTGTTAAACTTTCCCAGATTTTCATGGTCACGTAAAATATAGCACTGCTGCCAAAAACTCGAAAGTATTTGACAGTCGGCTTCTTATCGAACCACATTTCATAAGCGGTTTTATTATAAGATTTACATATATAAACTCGATTAATAACATAGCAGGCAGTATTCACTGCTTAGCCCAAAGATTTTTAGGGAGCTTCATACTATTTAACATTACAGTTCCCATTTCTTGAAGCACTCTATTTTTCTTTCCACAATTCCATTTTGTTGAGGAGTTTTGGGCACAGAGAATTCATGTGATATTCCCTGATCGCTACAGAATTTCTCAAAACCGCTATTTTCAAACTCGGATCCATGATTACTTTGGATCTTACTGACTTGAGAACATTTTTCAGTTTGGATCCGTTTGATAATCTTTTTAACTTCATCAAGGGTTTCTGATTTGTCCCTTAAAAATGAAACCCAGGTGAATCTTGTAAAATCATCTACAATAACCAAGATGTATTTTTTCCCACCTCGACTTTCCGTTCTCGTTAGTCCTATAAGATCCATGTAGAGAAGCTCGAGTGGTCTTAATGTGGTATTGGAGTTCACCTTTTTGTAAGAGTTCCTATTTTGTTTACCATACTGACATTCACCACATATCTTGTCTACTTTTTGAATCTTAGGTAGACCTCTAATAAGTTCTCCATTGCTCAATCTGTATAAATTCTGGTAGTGTACATGTCCAAGGCGTTTATGCCATAATTCTGTCTCATCGGTACGGACCATGTAGCATGTTTGATTAGATGAGCTACCATCGCTTACTATATAGCAGTTTTCAGAAGTTCTACGACCAGTTAATATTACAGAACCCTTTTTATCTATAATCTTACAACCTTGATTAGAAAATTTAACACTATGGTTGTTGTCGCATATTTGAGATATGCTTAACAGGTTGTGTTTTAGTCTCTCAACATATAAAACATTCTTAAATAAGGGAAGATTATAGAGTTGAACCGTACCTTGGCCAATAATCTTGCAGTTGCTACCATCACCAAATGTGACTGACCCATCAGTCATATCTTTTAGATCGGTGAATAAAGCCTTGTCACCTATCATGTGCCTGGAACATCCACTATCTAGGTACCATTTTGAATGACTTGTTGCTTTGAAAGCAGTGTGGGCAACCAAGCAGGCAACTTTAGGAACCCATTTCAGAACTGTTTTGGGTTTAGGAACATAATTGGTCTTCTTCTGTTTATAGTTGTGGGAATGACCTACTGAGTTAGATTTTAAGAGCTCCTTGAGTAAATCAACTATTTTTTCAGCCAGTGGGTTTCTGTTCTGATTTTTGAAATTGATATAGCTACGTTTAGGTTTTTGATAAGTTTTTGTATTTTTAGAAAAACCTTGACAAGTACCTTTTTCTTTTGAGTTTGAGGCTTCTCCTTTCACAAAGTTGGGAGGAGTATTCTTCTGTTTATGAGGTATGTTCTTATCATAACCCAACCCAGATCGATCGCCACATTTTCTAGATCTGGATAAAAGTTTTTCTAACTTTGGATCTCCTTAGGCATACCTCCATGTATCCTTCAAAGTCAGAAGAGAAGATACTTCATTCTTAAGTTTGTCATTTTCAGATTTAAGATTTTCAATCAGGGAGGTTTTGAATTCTAAATCACATTTAGTCTTTTCAAAATAATCTGAAATATGAGATTTTTCTAAAACAAGTGACTCAAAATTTTCTTTAAGTTTTAAAAACTTTTCTTTTTGAAGTTTTAGTTTTACGACAATTTTACAACTTTCCTTGTATAGGGCATTATACGCATCTTGAAGATCTTCTTCATTTTCATGATCATTATTCAGATTTTCTTCACTAGTTGAATCATCATGATCTGAAAAAGTGAACTTGGCAAGAGTCATAAGGGCCTTAACTTCATTGCCCGACTCGGTTTCAGAATCTTCTGAATCAGAAGTAGCTTCAGGCTCAGATGATTCATCCCAAGGAGCAAACATACCCTTCCTTTTGGGTTTGTCCTTTTTAGGACATTTATTTGCTAAATGCCAATATTCTTGACAGTTGTAACATTGGCTATTTTTCAAAGACTTCCAAGTTTTAGATCTAGGTTTAGATCTTTTCTGAAAATCGACCCTTTTCTTACTTTTGAAAATTTTATAAAACCTTTTTGCTAAAAGAGCCATATCATCTTCAGAATTAGAGTTTTCTTGAGAAACACCTTTAAAAGATTTCAAAGCGATAGATTTTCCTTTTGGAGCTTTAAAATTTAATTCATAGGTTTGTAAAGAACCAACTAGTTCTTCTACCCTCATATTGTCCGTATCACGAAGTTCCTGGATCGCGGTTACTTTAGAGTTGAACCGTTCAGGAAGAGAGCGTAGTATTTTTGCACACACTTTACTTTCTGGGATTTTATCGCCAATACCCCACATTGAGTTTACAATGTCATTTAATCTTGTGTAAAAGTCCACAAACATTTCATTTTCCTCCATATGAATTTCTTCAAATTTGGTTGTGAGGAGTTAGACTTTAGATTTTTTTACAATTGATGTACCCTCGTGTGTCATTTCTAATATATCCTAGGCTTGCTTTGCAGTATCATAGGATATGATTCTTTTGAACTCATCCGGTGATAGTGCGCAAGTGATTGCATTTAGTGCCTTAGCATTTGCACTACTCTCACTTTTTTGAAGTGTGGTCCATTGGAAATACGGAGACACTCTCATAGTTTTTGAACCGTCAACTCCAGTCACTTCAGTGGTAGGAGGATTCCATTTAGTCACTGTGGCTTGCCACACACTCTCATCCATTGATTTGAGGAAGATCCTCATTCTGGCTTTCCAATAGGCATAGTTGGAGCCATCAAAGGGTGGAGGCCTAGTGACTGATAGGCTATCAAAATTTGACATCTTATATATATAGCTTAGATCGTTAGCTCAGGAAATAAATCCAAATAAAAAGCAATAAGAGCGATCTATTAGGCTCTGATACTACTTGAAATGGCCAAGCCATATGTCCTAGAGGTTTTTTTTGGGGGGGGGGGGTGAATAGGACTATGCCAAATTAAAATTAAAACAGTGGAATAAATAATAAAGAGATAGCCTTACAAAAATAAATCAATTCACAATGCTGAAATAAACTTAACCTCAATTAACAAGTATTGAAAGGTTGATACGAATTCAGTTCTAAGGACAACCTTACACCATAAAAACCAAAGGTTTATGGCAGGACAACCTTATTTCTAGAACGTCCTTTGTATCAAGAACTCAATAAAAATAAATAGCAAGGAATTGAAATAGATTGCAAAAATATAAATCTAACTTATTACAACATTCCCCACACTTGCTTGCAATGTAAATATTTACAACATTCACATCCACACATACATTCCACAGCTTTGAATGATAAAAGATTAAGCAAGCATTCAATCCACAAGACAAAGAATTATAGTGGTTCGCCTGTGTGTTCACCAACTGTTAAAAAACAGCCACACAGAATGCTACTCCACTCCTAATATCCTTACACAGGGGATATTAGCGTTCACTATTAAAATAGGTTTCACAGGTTCACTTAAAACCTTCACAATTGTGTCTTTTTAAATTGAGTTTACACAATCCAAAAACTCCTCTTTCTGAGTTTTCTGGCTCTCCTCAGATAACCACACAAATAGAATTTTTCTGGTGAATCCCAAACAAAAACCAAATGAATGGAAATTTTACAGAATTGTAAAATACCTGGATTTCTCCTCTTGTAGCAGCCCGGAAGAACCAATCGGAGTAGAAGTTTGAATATGGAAGTTAAATGTCCAATACTCACTTTACAATGGTTCTAAGTTCTAATTGATTTTAAGTTTAATCAAATTAGGGCTAGCTATATTTGATTTGATTCCGAGAAGAAGGAATTAAGAATTTTCCCTTTTTCTAATCAGATTGGAATGCAAATCAAAATCAAATAACAATAAGCTAACAAAAGGAAATAAAATTATGCACAATGTAGCTTAAAAACAAACACAAACTTATCTCAGAGTGGAGCCTTGAATTCACTTAATTTTCAATTTAAAAACTTTGAAATTCGGGTGCTATTTATAGCTGCAGAAATTCATCTTCGACTGGTCCTAGGGACACCACGACTGGTCGAAGGAGAAACAAATTTTTGAATTTTTGAGCACGATCGGATAAAACCATTGTACAACCGGTCGTAGGCAGTCCACGACTAGTCGAAGGCAACCCACGACCGGTCGAGACCCTTCTACGACTGGTTATGCGACACTTGATTTAGTCGCTAGAGTTTGAGTCGAGCATTACGACTGGTCGAAGGTCGAGTCGAGACCATCCCACGACCAGCCGAGCAGACTCCAGGACTGGTCGTAGCCGAACGAAAAAAATCTGATAAATTGCAACAACTCTAGGACTGGTCCTGAAATTTCTTAGACTGGTCGAACCAGTGCTAGGACTGGTCGAATAAGGTTTAGGACTAGTCTTAGAATAGACCAAAATCATATATTAATATTCAAATGAATTATGTAGCCAAAGTGACCTACCCTAAGGTCAATCTAAGGTTTATCATACCTGGGACATGAAGTATGAACATTGAAAACTTCATTTGCTTAGACTTTGAACATTACAAAGCTTGAGTTCTTCTTGATGTAGCTTGACTACTTCACAAGCTTTGAAATTAATGTCATTTTGAGTTGCACTTGAGTGCCAGACTATGTTTGAGTCTTGATCTTGAATACACATGAACTTGAGCTTGAGTCTTACACGTGAACTTGAGCTTGAGTCTTGAACTTGAACTCTTCTTTAATATCTTCTATATTGTAGCTTGAACTAGCTTGAAGAATTCATCTTCTTGACTTCAATTGTTGACATGGTGTCTCGAACAAATTTATCAAGATATAAATACAAGACACATACAGAGGTTTTAACACACAAAATTTGACAACCAAAGAGGAATTAAACCATAACACTTACAATCTCCACGAATGCCTGCTCACATGCACCAGTCCAAACAAAATCTATGCCCTTCCGAGTCAACTTGGTCATCGGGGCAGCAATACGGGAGAAGCCCTCAATAAAACGCCGATAATATCCCGCTAAACAAAGAAAACTGCGGATCTCGGACGCAGTTGTGAGCTGATCCCACTGACGTATTGCCTCAACCTTCGAGGGGTCTGTTGCGACACCTTCCCTCGTCACCACGTGACCGAAGAATCTCACCTCTTCCTGCCAGAACTCGCACTTCTCCAGCTTCGCGTACAGCTGGTGGGCACGGAGGGTCTGCAAGGCGATCTCCAGATGCTGCATATGGTCCTCACGGGTCCTCGAATATATTAGAATGTCGTCGATGAAGACCACAACAAACTGATCGAGATATGGACGGAAGACCTCGTTCATCAACTGCATGAAGACCACGGGTGCATTGGTTAGTCCGAAGGACATGACTTGAAACTCAAAATGACCATAACACGTCCTGAAAGCTGTCTTTGGGATGTCCTCCTCTCGTACACGAATCCGATGATAACCGGAATGCAGGTTAATCTTTGAAAAGAACTGTGCACCCTGCAACTGATCAAATAAATCGTCTATCCTCGGGAGCGGGTACTTGTTCTTAATCGTGACCCGGTTGAGCTCGCGGTAATCGACGCAGAGCCTCAACGAACTATCCTTCTTCCTGACGAAAAGTACTGACGCTCCCCACGGAGAACTGCTCGAACGGATGAATCCCAACTCATGCAACTCGTCCAACTGCCACTGCAGCTCACGCAACTCCATCGGTGTCATACGGTATGAGGCCTTCGAGATAGGTGCGGTACCGGGTACAAGATCAATTTGGAACTCAATATGACTGCGCAGTGGCAATCCCGGAATCTCCTGGAACACGTCAGGAAAATCACAAACCACTGGCAACTGATCGATACACAAGGCATCGGGCTCCTCGACTGCGCAGGTCATCAAACGAGATAATGGCTCTCCTCAGGGCTCTACAACAAACTGAAACTGTGGCTAGCCGGGTATGCAGAACGTGACTGTCCTCGCAGAACAGTCCAAAATAACGTGATACTCGGCAAACCATTCCATGCCCAAGATAACGTAGAAGTCCATCATCGGCAGCACAAATAAGTCAGCGGGCAAAAAGATATCACCAACCATAACGGGGTAAGACGAACAGAAATGGCCCAATACTGTGGTCTTCCCCAAGGGCGTCGATACGGTCAATCCCTCACTAACAGACTCTGTCGGTAATCCAGTCGATCGACAAAAATCCTCAGACATGAATGAGTGCGAAGCACCGGAATTAAATAATACTGGGGCGATGCATGAAGAGACTGGAAGTATACCCTCAACGACTCCTCCGGAAGACTGTGGGTCCTGCTGAGCCGCATAGAATATAGCCTGAACTGGCTGGGGAGGTGCCTGTCCCTTGGAGGATGCTGCTGCTGCTGATGTCGCTGTGGCGCTCGAAATTGCTGCCTTTGCTGCTGCGGTCTCGGAGGCTGGTACTGATGCTACTGCTAAGGGGGCCTCGGTGGTGGAATCTGCTGTCGCTGCTGCTGTGGAGGCTATTGTGGTACTCTTGACTGCTGCTGTGGAGGCTGCTATGGTACTCTCGACTGTTGCTGCTGAAGTTGGGGACACTCCCACCTACGGTGTCCTATCCCACCGCATCCATAGCAGGTATCAGAAAGCTGTCTCTGAGGTGGTGCCACTGGGGGTGCCGACGATGCTACTGGTGCTCTGGCGGATGGGTGACTCCTGTATCTCTGTGTTTGCCAATGCTGTTGTGAGCTACTGGAGGGAGCCTGCCTCTTCTGAACCCTCCTCTGATCTCAGTTGGCCTGCGTGCTGGCCCATTGGTCTCATAAATCTGAGCCCTCCGCACTACTTCCTGGAAAGTCGGGAGCTCATGCCTAATGACGCGGCCTCGAAGACCGTAACGTAAGCCGTTCTCGAAACTGCGGGCCTTCCGCCCCTCATCATCAACCATATATGGCATAAACCTCGATAGTGCCACGAAACAGGTCGTGTACTGCGCCATGGTCATGTCCCCCTGGACTAGAGTCTCGAACTCCATTGCTCTCTGACGTCGAATGTGGTCAGGGAAGTACTGCTCCTCGAATCGGTCGATAAAGTCCTCCCATGTTCAGACATGATCAAGTCCTGCGACGCGGGTAACGGAGGTCCACCAATGCTCGGCCTCGCCTTGGAAAAGAAATATTGCCAACTGGACTCGCTGCTCGGTCGTACACGACATGGTATCGAAGATCTTCTCCACATCGGAGCACCATTTCTCGGCTGCAGTCGGATCTGGCTCACCCTGGAAACATGGAGGATCGAACCGTCGGAACTCTCGAAGTAGGGCACTCGCACGCACCTGCTCTGCCTAAGTTGGAGAAATAACTGGGCGCCTGCCCTGTCCTTGAAGCGCAGCAGTCACTGCCTGCAACATCTGCTGTAAGTGCGAGGCATTCACAGGCACGGTCGGATCCGCACCATCATCAGGTGGAGGAATGTCATCCTCAGGCAAGGGAGCAAGGATCTCTGGCGGTAGAACGGGAGGCACAGGTGATAAAGCTGGAGCCTCAGGTGGTAGAGTGGAGTGCGCTTGGGTCGCTCTCCTGGGCGGCATGTCGTAAGAAAAAGATAAGGTGCTAATCAATCTTAAGAATCACGCGTTAAGGAACTCAATCGAAAGGTTACGCACTCGGAACCTAATCGTTCTAACTCATAGCAAACATGTGATGCTGTTCTTGGTTATTCCCAAGTTATACTCTGATGCCAACTTCTGTCACACCCCGAACTCGAAAATTGGGCTCACAAAATTCCCGATCCTCGAATTCGGCGCCAACAGCCTCCGTAGTACCCCATTCTCGGCTCCCGGCACCCACATACCAGGTTCCGATCCTGGGATGCTACAAGGAGGATTTCTAATAATCAATTTAATTTGTAATGAGCATAACCAAAAGCATAACCCACTAATAATAACCACAAGAAACCATCACAAAATCCACTATGATCAAAAACTTTAAGTACAATGCGTCTGAAGAAAAATACAGTATAATGAAAGTAACAAAAACTCCAGAAGCTCGGCTGCACGCTCCAACTGCGGCAAGACTACAGCTGCGTCCTGGCGTCACCTGCACGCATCAATCGTGCATAAGCTTATAAAAGCTTAGAGGGTGGTGTAAGTGTGTGCACAATATGAGCGTGCTCATAATGCAAGGTCAGAGTAATGCGAAATCGTACTGATGAGTACATGAATGCAACCAGCCGTACCAAGGCTATGTGGTGCAAGATATGAATGTTATCGGTCATGTCAAGACCATGTAATGTAAGATACAGCTCAAGCATGTCAATCCTCATCATATATCAGTACAGTTCTCATTTAGGATAATCACCGGGATCTAGTACACTCTGCCCCAGCTTGCCGCTCCTATCCGGACGCACAATTGGGAGAGTGGAAGAGACCTCACTATCCACCTGCCAATATCGGGCTTGGCTCGTCAATAGCGGACAGATTCCTCAAGCTGGTCAAACTCAACCTAGAAATTGTCCCCTCACTCAGGTGGGTAAGGTCACACCCCTTTCCAACCGACCACAACACAGTGAGAGACGCGACCTACTGGTATACGGCCCTCGCGCGCTCGTGTATCCACTCGGTCTCGACATTGGAGTCATCCTCTGGTACCATCGGGTTTAGGGATTTTCACCCAAGGACATCTATGGCGCCCGTATGCTAGAACCAAACATTTTTCGGTATCCAATCCAGCCACCCACGATGTGTCGTTGGAGGCTATGGCCCTGATGTCGCTAGGGTATACAATAATCATGATCACACAAATGTAAGTGTATGAATCACTCTACCAAACATGCAACAATTCTGCCCGTACCGCGCGCTTATGTAGGGCAACTCCGTCTATTAGGGAGCCCATAAATAATCCGTCCAAAGGCATATGCTATGATCAATCACTCCTCATACCAAGCATACATATGATGCGTATGATCATGAATCATGTATCTATACTAAACATGTTATTTAGTGATGGGCTCTGAGCAAAGCGAAGATGGGCCTAGACGGCCTACCCACTACAAGTATGGGCCTATCTGTGGGCCTTAGGGAGAGTGACAATGCGGACATTTAACCGACATCATCCTTACAATGTGAGCATCTAACCATCATTGTTCCCAAGACACTACCCGTTATTATATACGCCACGGAGGAATCACACATTGCAATGGACCTAATTGCACCCATTGGGCCTTAAATACATCAATTGGCCGTATCATATGGGCCTTATATTCATCAAGTGGGCCGCATCCATGGGCCGCACCAATGGGCCTTACGTACATTGCAATGGGCCATAACCCATTGGCCTTGCATACATCACAATGGCCTCACAACATGAGCCTTATATATGTCAAAGTGGGCCTCAACAATGGGCCACCAATACATCAAGATGGGCCTCGTCACATGGCCTTGAAATAATCTCTAAAATGGTTGGACGGTTTGGATGAAACTTATGCATCATGGTAGGTCCCATAGGGATGGAAGGCATAGATAAATCACATACTTCTGGTGGAGATCCACACTGATGAAAGGTGTGGACACAATACATACATAAGTGGGTCCTAAGTAGGACCCACCTTAATGTTTATTTTTCACCCAATCTAAGGCCCAACATAATGTTTATTTTCCATCCAAACTGTTAATAAGGTCACATGGGCCTAGGGCCCACTGTAATGTTTATTTGCAATCCAACCTATTCATAAGGTCACGTTGTCACGCCCCGAACTTGGAGATCGGGCTCACCAAAATTTCCGATCGCCGAATCCGGCGCCGACAGCCTCCATAGTACCCCATTCTCGGCTCCCGGTACCCATATACCAGGTTCCGATCCTGGGATGCTACAAGGAGGATTTCCAATATCAATTTGATTCGTAATGAGCACAACCACAAGCATAACCCACGAACAATAACCACATGAACACCATCACAAAATCCACTATGAACAAAAACTTTGAATACAGTGCGTATAAAGGGAAATACAAGATAGTGGTAATATCAAAACTCCAAAAGCTCAGCGGCACGCTCCAACGGCGGCGAGACTACAGTTGCGTCCTGGCGTCACCTGCACGCATCAATCGTGCATAAGCTTATAGAAAGCTTAGAGGGCGGTTTAAGTGTGTGCGAACGTGCTCAGAATGCAATGCCGAAGTAATGCGGAATCATGCTGATGAGTACGAAAATGCAACCAGCCGTACCAAGGCTATGCAGTACAAGATGTGAATGCTATCGGCCATACCAAGGCCATGTGATGCAATATGTAAGTCAAGCATGTCAATCCTCATCCAAATCCTCATGTCAATACAGTTCTCAGTCTGGATAATCACCGGGGTTCAGTACACTCCAAATGGCACTGTCTCTCTCCAAGCAGCACAGTCCAAGTGAGCGTAAGAAACCTCACTATCCGCCTGGCCAATAGTCAGCCAATACCTATCCGGCACGTCGATAGCGAACCCATTTCTGAGCTGGTCAAACTCAGCCTAGTAATGCCCCCTGCTCTCGGGCGAGTAAGGCCACACCCCTTTCCAACCGACCACGACACAGTGGGAGACGCGGCCTCATGGTATTTGGCCCTCGTGCGCTCGTATATCCACTCGGTCTCGACGTTGGAGTCATCCTCTGGTACCATCGGGTTCAGGGACTCTCACCCAGGGACATCTATGGCGCCCCAATTGCTTAGAACAAAATTTTCCGGTATCCAACCAGCCACCCACGGTGTGTCTGTAGAGGCTATGACCCTGATGTCGCTAGGGCATATCACAATCACACAAATGCAAGTGCATGTATCACACTATCAGTCATGCAACCATCCTGCGTGAAGCACGCGCTCATGAAGGGCAACTCCGCCTATCAGGGGGCCCGCAAACAGTCTGCCCGAAGGCATATGCAATGATCAGTCCTTTCTCACATCAAGCATACATATGATGCGTATGTGTATGGTCATGAGTCATGGATCCGTACTAAACATGTTATGTAATTATGGGCTCTGCATAAAGGAAATGGGCCTAGACGGCCAATGTACTACAAGTACGGGCCATCAGTGGGCCTCAGGGAGAGTGGTGGTGTGGACCTTTAACCGACACCGACCATGCAATGTGGACGTCAAACCATCATTGCTCCCAAGGCATAGCCTGCTATAAACATCATTATATACACCACGGGGAATCACACATTGCAATGGATATAGTTGCACTACATTGGGCCTTAGGTAAATCAAAGGGGCCATATCATATGGGCCTTATATATATCCAAGTGGGCTTCAATATCGGGCCTTGTACATACCAAAGTGGGCCTCGATGGATGGCCCACTAATACGCTAAGATGGACCTCATCACATGGCCTAAAAAGATCTCAAAAATGATTGGTCGGTTTGAATGAAACTCATGCATCATACTAGGTCCCATCGGGATGGAAGGTATAGATAAATCACATACATTTTGTGTCCCAAGCAGGACCCACCAAAATGTTTATTTTCCATTTAACCTAGGGCCCATCCAAGTGCTTATTTTCCATCCAGCCTAGGGCCCATCAAAATCTTTATTTTCTATCCAAAGTGGGGCCTAATATAATGTTTATTTTTCATCCAAACTGGACCCAATATAATGTTTTTTTTTCGTACAAAGTGGGGCCCACATATTGTTTATTTCCTAGCCAAAGTTGGGGCCCAATATAATGTTTATTTTACATACAACCTATTGATAGGGTCATATGACCATGGGGCTCACCATGATATTTATTTTCCATACAACCACTTCATAAGGTCACACAGACGTGGAGGGGCCCACAATAATGTTTATTTACCATTCAACCTATTCATAAGGTCACGTGGACCTAGGGCCCACTGTAATGTTTACTTGAGTCCAACCTGTTTATAAGGCCACAGGCCCATCATCCACCCTGTTCAAAAGCAGGTGGACCAGGGCCCACCGTGATGTTTATTTGCCATTTCAACGGTAAAAGGATGGGCCCTCACCCAACACTGTTTCCTGAAACGTGGTCCACTTGAGATTGGGATTTACCTCATTTTTGGGCTCATGCCTTAAAATGATTTGACAAAATAGATGGACGGCGTGGATTACACGCATACATCATGGTGGGGCCCACGACAGGAGCCGCGGGTCCTGCACGCTCGTCCGCCAGCGGACGCAGGCAGCACGCCTGCGGCGTGAGCTGCAGCGTGCTGCTGCCTCCCTCTTTTTTTTTTTTTTTTTTTTTTTGTGGGGCCCACCGAGATGTGATTCACAATCCAGTCCACCCATTATGTGTGTCCCACTTGTTTGGCCGTCCAGACCGAGTTTCAGCTGCATCCAAACTTAAGGTACGCCCCACCAAGTACTTTTATATGTTCTTACATGTCTTCACATGGTTTTAGAGGTTATGGCCCACCCGGTGATCAGATCTCCGTAAGACTTTGTCTCAACGCCTAAAAGGATGTGGAGAAGAGGAGGGACGGAGTGGATTCAACATATACATCAAGGTGGAGCCCACATGAACAATACTCAAAATTTTATTTTATTTTTTTTCAAAAGGAGTCTCTGTGTCACGTACAGCGTACAGAGACGCTGGATGTTAAGATTTTTTTTTTTATTTATTTATTTGGGGCCCACCGAGATGTGATTCACAATCCAGTCCACCTATTATGTGTGTCCCACTTGTTTAGCCGTCCAGACAGAGTTTCAGCTGCATCCAAGCTTCAGGTAGGCTCCACCAAGTACTTTTATATGTTCTGGCATGTCTTCACATGGTTTTAGAGGTTATGGCCCACCCAGTGATCAAATCACCCTAAGATTTTGGCTCAACGCCTAAAATAGGATGAGGAAGAGGATGAACGGTATAGATTTGGGAAATACAATAAGGTGGGGCCCACGTGAGCAACATCCCAACCCTTTAAGAAATTTTATTTTTCTTTAAAAAAACAAAGCAGCCTGACGTCCAGCGTCCAGAGACGCTGAACGTTAGCTGTACATGCACCTACGGTGGATCCCACATGTAGGAGTCTCCACGTTAATCAGGGTGGGTCCCACATCGAGGTGAGGCTCATATTCATCAAGGTGGGTCCCACTCAATCATGGCCCACCTTTATTACATATGAAATATATATATATATATATATATATATATATACATATGTATGTTTATATATCATATAAAATGCATAAAAATGAATAAAAAAAAGAATGAGATCATTGAAATGGATGGATCATCACCTACCATGAGGTGGGCCTCACCGCCGGATGTGGATGGACGGGTTAGATCTACACAAATCGGTGCGATCCACACCATTTCAAGGGAAGAAATGAAAGAAAGAGAGAGAATGGAAGAGTTTAACGGTTGGTCACCCACCTTGTTGCGATCCTCCTTGTTCCCTTGGCTTGGAAACTCCCCACCTACGGTTCTTATGGACGTTGATCGGGTTTTAACGGTGCGGATGATGATCGGACGGTTGAGATGGAAGATGAGGAGGTGGGCCACACTTAGGATTTTGGGGAATTTTTTTGGGAAGCTTGGAGATTGCTTGGACGTATGAGAGGGAGAGAATGGGAGAATGAGAGAGAAAAAAAAGAAATAAAATAAAAGGAGAGGGAGGGATGGAGGGATGATGTCATGGGCATGGGTAGAGTTGAAAAAGAGAGAGAGAGTTGACTTTGAGTAAAGGAGGCATGGTTGCTTGTACTTGGGTATGGAGGGGCATTTATGGTTTATTGATGAGACATCTCGTAGAGATTCCCTCGAGATTCGCAACGTGCGGCGTTTCTTCGAACCAAACGCTGACCGTATCTCCTGAACTGGTATCGGTTTGGTGCGCGAGTCGCGGCGTTAGAACCGCAGCGACGGTGCGGTCGCAATGATACAGGTCTCGGATTAAACAGACTCGAATCTAAAGGATACGACTTACGATCGATCGCAACGTCGATTATCAGTCGCGGATTGCCGGACTTCGACGGAAATGATCGCAGGATTCATCGGAACAGTACGAACTAGGATACGGGTCTTACACACGTGGACCTTGGGTAGGGCCCACTGTAACGTTTATTTGCCATTCAAACTGTTCATAAGAACACGTGGGCCAGGGCCCACCATAATGTTTATTTTCATCCAATCTGTTCATAAGGTCACGTGGATCTTAGGGGCCCACTGTACTGTTTATCTGCCATGCAACTGTTCACAAGGTCACGTGGACCAGGCCCCACTGGAATGTGGTTCACAAATCCAGTCCACCCATTATGTGCGTCCCACTTGGCTAAGGGTTCAGACCAAGTCTCACCCGCATCCAAATTTCAGGTAGGCCGTACCAAGTGATTTTATATGTTTTAGGCATGTCTTCACATGATTTTAGACGGTGTGGCCCACCTAAGTTCCGTATATGGTTGATTTTTGGGTGGCCCGTAGCCAGGAGGAAGGCCCACCCAATGCACGATGTTGATGTTCGAAACGCAGCCATCCGTCCGCCCACCCACGCAGCCGCAGGCAACGCCTGCGTCTTCTGTCAGCAACAGCAGCAGTTGCTGCTATTTTTTTTCTAGAGGATTTGCATAGGTGGGGTCCGCATCAGAGAAATCCGCCCCACCCATTGGTCTCTATGGCTTGATACAAACGTATCGAGTCCAATATTCGATAGGTTTTAGTGTACCACAACATTAGGATGTATTTCGACAGTGAATATACTATTCTTCACACTGTGGCCCGCCAGAAAGTCGGATTGGGCTCAAATTTCTGCTCAACGCCTAAAATGGGCTAAGCAACGGAATGGACGGCGTGGATTATCTACATACATCAGGGTGGGGCCTACATGAGTAGCCTACCCCAAACTTTAAAAACCCCTTTTTTTTTTTGTTAGCTGTTAGTACACATCCATGTCAGTGCACGCACACCATGTTAGCCACTCCTGTTTCACGTCCAGCGTCCACGGACGCTGGACGGCATGGATAAGCACAACATTATGGTGGGTCCCACACGGACGTGGCCCACCATGCATGCATGTATATATGTATATATAAATTATATATATATATATATATATATATATTAATATAATATAAATATATTTCATATATATTAGGCTAACGGATGGGATCTCCCTGAAATGTGGTGGGCCACTCTGTCTGATGGATGGAGTAGATTTAACACAATTCGGTGGAGAGAGAGAGAGAGAGAGAGAGAGAGAGAGAGAGAGAGAGAGAGAGAGAGAGAGAGAGAGATACAGTGAGATAGAGGGACCCCGCCACTATGGGCCCCTCTCTACATTGCATACACCATTTTAGGTCCCATAACAAGTGGCCCTTAAAACTGAAATCAACAGTGGATCACCCACCTCTAGGCCTCCTTCTTGCTCCTTTAGCCTCCTTAGCTCCTTACCTTCGAGTTTGATGGAGGTAGATGATGGATGGGTGATTGAGATGAGAGATGAGAGTGTAGGAAGAGTGGGCCACACTTGGAGTTGGGAGTGAGGAGCTTGGACGTATGGAATTTGGGTTGCTTGGGAGATTTGAGAAATGAGAGAGAGAGAGAGAGAGGTGATGGGAATGATAAGAGGTGATGGAGTGATGTGGTGGTTGTAAGGAAAAGGTGATGGGAGGTATGGTTGTGGTTGAAATTGGGGTAAAAGAGGGATGGTGAGGGAAGAGAGAGAGTTGACTTTTAAAAAGGGAGGGATGAGTTGTTGTACTTGAGGTATGGTTGTACTTGACATTGATTGATGGGACATATCGTAGAGATTTGCTCAATATTTGCAACGCGCTGCGTTTTCCTCGAAATGAACACGGGCCGACATCTTCTAGCCTGGGTATCAGGTCGGTGCGTGAGTCGCGGTGTTGGAACCACGGTGATGATGCGGTCGCTATGATATAAGTTTTGGTTTGAGCTGACTTCGGTATACGGGACCCAGCTTAGGATCACGCGCAAATGTCGGATACGGGTCGAGGGTTGTCGGAATTCGACAGGGAGATCCGCAGGAGCCTACTAAACGGTACGGACTAGGATACGGGTCTTACAGAACCAAACTGGAGAATTTGTCCATCATATTCAATAAGAAGAATGAAAGAAAAAGGAAATACCCAGTTACAAGATAGCTGCTTGCGGAAAGGGTTGGGCGATCGAACTTCACCATAAGTTTGCTCCTTATAGGTGTAGATTCGATTCCCCATGGTCGACATTTGAAAAGATCTAGGCGACTAGTTTTCACCATCGGTTTTCTCCCTATGGGTGAGGATTTGATTCCCCTCCTCGACGTTACTGTTCATGAAAAAAAATCAAAGGCTAGTAGAATGAAAAGTTAATTTGTAAGGCAAGTGTTGGTTTAGGTTTGGATTGTCATGAATTCCTTTTTTGGTTGCCAATGATATCATGAAATTAACAATTGAATCTCTTAATAGTGATATGCCGAGATTACATTATACACTCATGGAACTTAATGTTTAGAATTGTTCTAATTAATGGATTCATATTTTGAACTTGATTATGAAGTTTACCGTGAGCTTGATTCCAGGAGAAAATACTGCTCACCATTCATGAATCTTAAAATTCTCGTATCTGGATTGTTTTAAAAAATCACTCGAATTTATAGAAATTGTTCTGTAATTCTCAACTTACTTTTTGCATACTTTGTTCAGGACTAGCAAAATGCTGGTTGGGGGTTGTGTTTGAGGGTTAAATATTGCATACCAGACCCCAGTTATTGCCTGGTTTTACGAACATGATACTGTTTAACGGCCTGTTTTAATCATGTTTATGTTGCAAGGTGGATTTATAAGTGTGGACTGAAAAAGGGTACTAAATGCATGGAGTTGAGCTCAGGAATCACCAAGGTAAGGGACGGACCCCAAGGGACTGAGATTGAAGAATTTACACAGCCGAGATTTGAGAAAGTCAAGCCGCCCATATTAAAGAGGCCTGAAAAGTGTCCTGAATGTAAGATCACATGGTTCCCACCATCCGTTCGGCTCAAGACTTGATACATGGCCTAAAGACCATAAATGAACCATACACGTCAAATTTCAGTCATTGGATCCTTATGAAAGTGGCCCAACGAACAGATCAGCCCATGAATGTGTGCTTTACGGTCCACCTGAGATCCGGATACGCTTAAAAGTTAGTATCACCCCATTTTATTAGGTGATACAACAGATGGTCGGAGCGGATTGCTCGTAAACATCACAGAGGACCCCACCTGAGTTAGGTGTGCATAATGCACGAGTGCACTAGCCGCGCACGACTACACAGAGATGGTCAAACCGTCTCTTGACTGAAAAATTCAAAAACGGCAATAGTCGTTCTCTGTGGCTGTGAACAGAGCCATCGATTGGGTCTTGCGGGCCATCATTGTGCATTAACGGTCCGATCCGGACCATCAATTAGACTCGTACATCCCCTCTCACTCAGGTCTAGGTGGCAGTATTTCAAATGAAAGCAGAGATCAGATTTTAACCGTCCAAATGCAAGACAGACAGCAGAGCAGGAAACAACGTGGGCCACATCGAATCTAATATGAAACCAACCATCTCTTATTGGTTTTTCGATGTAATAACAATGGACGGAGTGGATTTCGTAAACACTGAAAGGAGTGGGCCCCACCGACAGCCAGCGCAAGAAGCGCTGGCTCTGTTTCACAGTTGGGAAAACCAGATGTACCGGGAGGTGGTGGCCCACCACTGATGATCAAATCGATGATCTGGATCGTCTATCATGAAGTGGAGCTTGAGCAAGTCAAACCCTAGTTGACCGTTTGTAATCATATAAGCAAACGTGCCCGCTACAGCAATCAACAGATGACCATCAGCTGCCGTTACAACAGGATTGCTTCCGTGGGCCGCATCAACGGACGACCCAAACTTTCCATCTCTGGTCAAAATTTTGAGGAGAAGACAATGGATGGATAGGATTTCCAAGACAGCATCCCTAAATTCTTTCCAAACGCAAGGGTGTTGCATCTTTTTTTATTCACTGCGTAAGACTTACGCACGACGCAAGAACTGACCTTCTTACGCATATTCCACCGCCCAGGCCATCTGACCGACCTTCCTACTTCTATAAAAGAAAGGAAAGAGAAGGGAGAGGGGGGCCGGTTGTGGACGTGAGGGAAAGGAGAGAGAAAGAGGATCATCTCGGCTTGGGGCTGGACGTGAAGTGCAGAACGAGAAAGAGAGAGATTGGAAAGAAATTAAAGGGATGTGCTTCTTATCAATTATATTTTTCTTCTTTCCATTTGAATCTATGTTACTTCCCATGAATTTTTAATTTCTTAGCTAGGGCTGAGATGAATCCCCTAATTTGAATGATTCTTGTTATTTGTTGATTTCATCCGAAATTGATTGATTTATTTCTTTCTCTATTATGCTTAAATGAAAACTCCATACTTCTCCAATCTATGAGCTTACCCAAAGTCTAGAAGTGGATGTTGTTTGGAATCTTATTCTAGGTATGCTTGTGTCTGACCATGAACAGGTTTTCCTACAGAGAAAGAAATAGGAATTTACATCATTCATTCCTAAACAAGGATGGAAAGATGTGATCCTTGTGCTTCAAGGGAATTATACATCCTGTGTGCTTGACCAAGGACACAGATTGTGCTTTATTTATTAAGTTTACATCAAGCTGAATTAGGGTGAATCAACAAGTAAAACAAGGGTTAAGATAATTAGGGGTGGATTCAAAAGTCCTAGTGTTCTCCTTGAGTGAATTTTCCTTCACGTTCTCAGTTATTTTTCATTGATTTTTGTTATTTTACTTAATAACTAGCTAAACTATTTGTTGGATTAGTTAAGAAGAATCATAAAATTCGAATTGTGACAACCAGTCCTCGTGGGAACGATCTTGTAATACATACCATGTCTATACCTGATTTGTATACTTGCGAGTTTAAAATCAATTTAAATCAAGTTGGTTTAAATAAAACATCAGACCCCAGATTTATAGCTGCTGTATTTACGGTAGCAAGTTCCGTGGACCACGCCATGATATATATGTTGTAACCCACTCCTTCCGGATAGCAGTGGGCCACACCATGATGTATATGTTATATCCAACCGACTATCAGGTGGACCACACTGCAAAGATTATTAGAGGATTGAACGTCCACTATTGAAACCGTTTAAGGTCACAGAAGCTCCGGATCAAGATGAAATTTGTATTTCCCCTTAATCCAGGCCTTTGTGACCTTACGAACAGATTTGATGGAAAATAAACGTTATGGTTGGCCTTGTGAATCTTAAACAGTGAAAATCATTATCTCCACTATTATTTGTGGTATGGTCTAGATGATCTTTCGATACGATTCATTTTTGGAAAATGTGTGCGACCCACTTAATGTTTTTGAGGCCATTGGTGTGGCCCATTGATGTGACCCACTTAATGTTTTTGAGGCCCATTGGTGTGGCCCATTGATGCAACCTACTTGATGTATATGAGGCCCATTGGTGTGGCCCATTACGATGCATATTAGGTCCACGTGATGAGGCTCGACTTGACGCATGTTAGTCCATTGGGCGAGGCCCATTGTGACGTATTCGTGGCCTATGGGCAAGGCCCATTGTGATGTATTTGTGGCCCATGGTTGAGGCCCAATGCGATGTATGTATGGCCCGTTACGTTGTGTATGAATCCCTTGTATGGGCCACTCCTTGGGAGCAATGTTGGTTAAATGTCCACATTGATGGGCAATGGTGGTTGAAAGTCCTCATTGTGACCTTCCCTTAGGCCCTTTGTTAAGGCCGATTTCGATTGTCGAGGCCGATTGTTGAGACCGATTTCGATTGTCGAGGCTGATTATCGAGGCCGATTCCGATTGTCGAGGCCGAGTCCGATTGATGAAGCTGATTCAGTTAGTCGAGGTCGATTCCGATTGTCGAGGCTGATTCCATTAGCCGAGGCCGATTGTCGAGGCCGATTCTGATTGTCGATTCTGATTGTCGAGGCTAAGTCCGATTGACGAGGCCGATTTCGATTGTCGATTCTGATTGTCGAGGCCGAGTCCGATTGACGAGGCTGATTTTGATTGTCGAGGCCGACTGTCGAGGCCGATTCCGATTATTGAGGCTGATTATTATTGTCGAGGCCAATTCCGTTTGTTGAGGCCAATTTCGATTATCGAGGCCAATTCCGTTTGTCGAGGCCGATTCCGAATGTCGAGGTGGAGGCCGATTTCGATTGTTGAGGCCGATTCCGATTCCAATTGTCGAGGTCGAGGCCGATTTCATTTGTTGAGACCGATTCCGATTGTCGAGGCCGATTCTGTTTGTCGATGTCGATTCTGATTGTTGAGGACGATTATCGAGGTTATTCTGATTGTCTATTCCGACTCCGATTATCGAGGCTAATTGTTGAGGCCGATTCCGATTATGATTGTCAAGGCTGATTTCGATTATTGATGCCGATTTCGATTTCGATTGTCGAGGCTGATTATTGAGGCCGATTCCGATTGTCGATACCAATTCTAATTGTCGAGGCTGATTCCGATTGTCAAGGCTGATTGTTGAGGCCGATTCCGATTCCGATTGTCGAGGTTAATTGTTGAGGTTGATTCTGATTCCGATTTCGAGGCCCAATGAGATGCATATGCGACCCATATTTGAGGCCCATTGTGATGTGCATTCGGCCCGTGTTGGAAGCCCAATGTGATGTATACATGGCCCGTATTTGAGGCCCGTTGTGATGTGTATTCAGCCCGTGTTTAAGGCCCAGTGTGATGTATATGAGGCCTATGTGATGAGGCCCAATGTGATGCATTTGAGGGCCAAGCGATGGAGCCCATTGTGATGTATGTTAGGCCCATGTGAAAGGCCCATCGTGATGTGTATTAAGCTCTTGAGTGAGGCCCATGGTGTTGTATATTTGGCCCTTATGTGAGGCCATGGGCCCACTGTATGTTTGGCTCTATATGAGTCATTCCTTGGGAGCAATGTTGGTTAAATGTCCACATTGTTGAGGTCGATTGTCGATGCCGGTTATTGATACTGATTATGAGTATGTGATAGCATAACATCATGATACATGCCCATACGCATCATCCGCATGTTTGTGATTGACCATTGCATATGCCATAATGCCGGTTGTTATGAGACTCCGTGATAGGTGGATATTGTCTCACATGAACGCACGGTATGCGCAGGATTGATGCATGACTGGATTATATGACTCATGCATCTGCATTGTGTGCTGCGATTACTATACACCCTAGCGATATCAGGGCCGTAGCCTCCACAAGCATATCGTAGATGGCCAGATGGGGCACCGAAAATCTGTTCTACATGGGGTGCTATAGATATCCTTGGGTGAAAGTCCCTAAACCCTCTTGGTTCCAGAGGTTGCTCCGACGTCTAAACCGAGTGGATGCATGAGTGCATGAGGGCCGTATATCATTAGTTCGTGTCTTCCACTGTCTCGTGGTCGGTTGGAAGGGGGCACGGCCTTACCTACCCGAGAGGAGGGGCAATGCTAGGTTGAGTCTGACCAGCTCGAGGAATGGGTCCGCTATCGACTAGCCGCGCTCGATATTGGTAGGCGGATAGTGAGGTCTCTTCCACTTACCTTATTACGCGCGATGAGGCGGCTATCTGGTTTGGAGTGTAATAGACCCCGGTGATTCCCCAGAGAGAAATCGTACTGATATATGGACTTATTGAGCAGAAATTGCATACTCATTCATTCATTCATTCACTATCCACTCGGGCTGGTGGGGCGCAACTATTTGTTACGTGTACCTTCGCATGGCAAGGATTTCGGTTGGGTGCGCGATTAACCTAAGATGAGGAGTTTACCACATTGAGTCTAACTATCCAAATTTAGGTATGAGACTGGTTTGGATAAAAGTCCTTGTGGTGGACCCCGTAGCCTGTGATACTACGTATTATCATCCCGACTTCACACTCCACCTTGTTCATTTCATTCACATCGCATATTGCATTACATCCTCAGCACATGATATTTGGTTTACTTTGCTTCTGTATTGCATAACCTAATTAAAGTTGAAAATATTCGTGGACTCGGTATCTAATATTTGGCTTACTATGTCTCCGCATTGCATAGCTGATCTACATTGCTTCCTCAGTATATGATATTAGTTTATTATATTTTTGCATCGCATAGTTTGCATAAGGCTGATAATATTTATGGGCTTATCAATATGTTTTCGCATTACTCTGATATTGTGTGATTTATGAACTTACCAGTATTTCTGATATTGCATTATTTATGGGTTTGTCAGTACTTCCACTTACTCCGATTTCTCTGATATTACTTACTTGGCACTTACCTTGTGCACACACTTTCACCACCCACTAAGCTTTTTATAAGCTTATGCGCAATAGATGCATGTAGGTAGCGTTAGGTTGCAGCGGCGTTGAGCTTGGAGCGTGCAGCTGTCTTTTAGAGCTTTGATTTTTATTTAACATATGTATTTCCCTTTCAGCATTGTATTCAAGTTTATATTAGTGGATATGTGATATTGATGTTGCCTTTGTGATTTGGGTAAACTTATGGTTATGCTCATTACAAGTTAAATGTACATAGAGATCGGAATCTGGCGTATGGACGCTGGGAGTCGAGAATGGGGTACTATGGAGGCTGTCGACACCGGATTCAGTGATCGAGAATTTTGTGAGCCCGGTTTCCAAGTTTGGGGCGTGATAGTGGACCTTCGGAAGGTTTAAACAGTGGGTGTCACTCTCCCCACTGTTTTTTGTGATGGGGTCCACTCTAGCCTTGGATCTGCCTTATTCTTTGGATCATGCCCTAAAATGATCCCTCCAAATGTATGGATGGTGTGGATTCAACACATACATCATGGTGGGGCCCATAGAACTTGGCGACGTTACTTCGGTGGTGAGTCTCGCTACTCAACCTTTCATTATCCAATCCACGTTCGGGGAAAAAGGACGTCAATTTCCTGCGAAAGCTTTTCACATGAAGTTCCTGCGCTGGGAACTCAGGTGGGGCCCACTGTAATGTTTTGGAGAAATCATCCCCGTCCATCCATTTTTTATTTCATTTTAGAACATGATGTCAAAAATGAACCGTATTCAATGCTCAAGTGGGCCGTAATAAAGGAAAAGATTGTTAGGAAAATTTCTACCGTTGAAACCTCCCTGGGTTTGACAGTGATGTTTATATGTCATCTATACAGTTAGTAACTTAATTACAATTGGATGAACTGAAAATAAAAATATTAGCATTATTCAAAACTTTCGTGGCCCTATGAATATTTCAACTATGTACATTCAATTATCACGTTTTTGGTCCACATGTGCTAAAATGAAATTACAAAACTGATGAATGGGAAGGATTTCTCACTAACATCAGAGTGGTCCTACCTACGTTCCCAGCGTGGAAGGCTTTCGCAAAAAAATCCGCATGGTAAAAAAACGGAAAAGAGAGACGTAAGGGATAACGTCTCCGTTTGCTTACCTTACGTAACTCCTTTCCACCGGTCAACGAGCTACACGTACAGCCCGTCCTGAGCTCCAGCCGGCAGGGGTATTACCTAATCCGCGCCCCAGCATAAGAACTTCCTTAGCAGGAAATGCTCGTCCTCGGGATCCACGTGTAAAGAATCAGGAGACCTGTAGCTTTGTCAAGCAACACTCGAAAGCCAAACGTCCTCTGGAATCTCGATCCACATAAACGGCCAAAACTCTGAGGCGCGAATCGCGCTGTTTCTCCCAGCAAATACGTCAGACTCTGTGGCCTTATCACTTATCAAAAAACTAATATAAGGAGCGACGAAAAGACTCCCTTTTTTTAATAAGAAGCGTCTCGCCGCCCCCATGATCTGTATGTCTACGGATCTCTCTCGCCCACACGTGCTAAGGTTGCTCACGTGCCACATTCAGGACAAGTGACAAACTTGCCTGCTGAAGGGGTGATTCTGTTGTGACCATGGGCCCACCCTAGGTTAAAACCTGACCGAGTTCCCTTGTGACTATGGGCCCACCCTAATTTATATACTGTAAATGTAGTGGAATTGGTATATTTATATAATTATAATCCATTGACATCACTTACTTGCATATATGGTAATTATGAGTTTGTATATGGTAAGAATATTTCTATACTCAACGGATGAAGTGACAATTAAATTTGACTAAAAAAGTTTGTGGTGATTTTCGGGCCATTAAGTAATACATAATTATAGAGTCTGACTATTCTACTCATCTATCTCTTAACCTAAATAAAGGGAAGAACATATTTGAATGAAAGTAAGGGCCTGTTTGGCTAGATCGATCCCACGACATTAGGAGGGATGGGATCGCAATATCTCAGGACATGCATGACGAGCCAAACACACCCGGTGAACTTGTCTCGGGATATAAGCAATCCCATGAATCTTAAAACAATCCACTGACATCACCATCATTACCTTAAAATTGATCCCATCCCTTGGTTGGATAGAATGGAAGGTAAAATCCCAAGATATGCCAGGCGTGCCAAAAAGACCCAGTGAACTTGTCCCAGGATATAGCAATCTCATGGATCTTAAACCAATCCACTGACACCACCATTATTACTTTAAAATCCATCCCATCCCTCCTAATCCCATGGGATTGGCCCCGCCAAACAGGCCTTAAGATATAAATATTAACTCCATTGTAAGCTTTTATGGCCCACAAGATCTTTTTAATGATCAATCACCATTATTCCCAGTGATGCATTATTTATTTATTTTTTATTATTATTATTATTTTCTGGGTTAGCTTGTTAGTACACACCCCCATTATCAATACAAGCTTGGTGTTAGCCACCCTCACTAGGGAACCTATACCAAGATCTCATTGTTGAAGATACGAGGTATCTTCACTCAGCCTACCACTTTAGCTATGGATCATGGTGTAAATTACGTGAAATCTTGATCTATGGACCAGGGTGCAATTTACATGAGATCTTGATCTGCGTGTTTAAATGAATTGGATGGACAGCCACCTTCAAATTAATTATTAGTAAATGTTAGGATCTTCTATTAAGTATGATTTTCCAAATATCGTCCATCCATGCTGAGCCCCACTAATTTGACGGTCCAGATTTTTGCATGACCTGGCACGTTGGTGCAGAGATATTGCGCTTCCGTATTCCGGTTCTTCCAGCTCTGCCGCATCATCTCGCAGTCCCGAATACTATCCTAATGACTAAACTCTGTGAGGCTCACCGTATGTTTTTGTCTTATCCACGCCGTCCATCTATTTTTCAGTTCATTTTAGATCGGGATCCATAAATTGAAGCATGTAAAAATTATCAGTGGACCACACCATAGGAAATAATGAGAATTAAACCCTTACCGTTAAAAACTTCTTCGTAGCTAGACAAATTTGGATCAAGTTGATATTTGTGTTGTCAATGTGACTTAATGAGAAGATTGGATGACAAATAAGCTTTATTGTGGGCCCTAGGAAGGTTTCAACAGTTGAGATGATAAAATGGATGAACGGCGTAGATAATACACATACATCACTGTGGGTCCAAAGAGTTTACGCAATACGTTATTACTCGGTACGTAATCCGCGTCCTCACTGAACTTGGTAGTCCGCTGGCCTCACCGAATCCGACTCCTAAGACTAACGACAACCGCTTCTTCTGGCGTACGATGACGTGTCCGCAGCTGCTTGCCACGTACCTCCCTTGTGTTGCACGTGGACGGACGCGGATTTCCTGCGAAATCCTTTGGCAGGAAGTTCCTGCGGTGGAAACTTAGGTGGGCCATCATGATGTTTGTGAGAAATCTATACTGTTCATCCGTTTTGTGAACTCATTTTAGGGTATGAGGCCAAAAACTGAGCCGGATCCAATACTCAGGTAAAACGTGAGGATTGAACGTCCACAGTTGGAATATTCATGGGCCCACAGAAGTTACGAATCGTGTTAATATATGTTTTTTTAATTCATCCCAATAGGAATGAAGTTACGAACGGCATGGATGGCATGTAAACATTATTGTCGACCGAATGGATATTTTGTTTGGCCGGACGGATCCCATGGGATTAGGAGGGATGGGATGCATTTTAAGGTAACAATGGTGGTCTAGTGGATTGGTTTAAGATCCACAGGATTGCTATATCCGGGACAAGTTCACCAAGGGTGGTATTAGGGTGGATGGCATGGATTTCTAGGTAATGATGTGTTGTCAGCAGATTGTCTTGAGATCTATGGGATTGCTATATCCCTGGATGGATACATCCAGTCCGTTTGGGACGCTCCGCAAATTTGGAGATTAAAGCTTCCGATCCCTTCCAATTCCACGAACCAAACACGTGGGAGGCTAATTTGAACGGATTAAGATGGATTGGAAGGGATTTAAAGGTAATGATAGTGTTGTCACTGGATTGCCTGAAGATCCATCAGATTCGGATCAGATCACCTACACTATTTGGCACGCCCGGCCATTCCCGGGATTTACCATCCAATCCCTTCCACTACCATCTAATCCCTTTCAATCCAAGCGGCCCTAAGTCAGACTCATTATTAAAGTGATGTCACTAACTTCTATAAATCCCCACCATGTATGTTTTGAGAGATCATATTAGGGTATAATCCAAAGAATGAGTAAGATCCAAAGCTTGAATGAACCCCATCACAGACAACAGTGGGGAGAGTAACACTCACCATTAAAAAGTTTTAAAGGCTACAAAAGTCATCGATCAAGCTGATATTTGTGCTTTCCCTTCTTTCATGTCGGCTTTAACACATGAACATGTTGGATCTAAAATAAACATCATCGTGGAGCTTCCAAAGGTTTCAATGGTGGGTGTCACTCTCCATGCTGTTTTCTGTGGTGGGGTCCACTCGAGCTTTGAATCTGACTCATTCTTTGGACTATGCCCTAATATGATCTCTCCAAATGGATGAACGGTGTGGATACAACACATACATTATGGTGGGCCTACATAAGTTGGTGACGCCACTTCAGTAGTAAGTCCGGCTACTCAACCTGTAAGTAGCTAATCCGCGTCCGTATCAAGTCACAGCAGACTCTGGTGGGAGCCTTGTAAAGGGAGTACGCCCATGCGCTGTCGATTGTGACCGTCCTTTGTCGGCCACGTCACTCCATGTGAGACTGACAGGATCAAATAAAATAGAGCTGACCGTCACTTGTGGTTAATGTACCTGGCAGACAAAACGTATTGGGATATCCTTTTCAACAGTTGAATGATTCTGGCTTTATTTGTATACAAGTGGGGGGATCATTTGTAAGTGATCCTGGCCGTTGAAATTATGAGCATTAATGTCGGGCGGCATCCCTTTAACACGAAGGTATGTGGGCTCGCCATGATGTTTGAGTTAGATTAACTAGCTCATTCTAGGACAAAAGCTGAATTGAGAGGGAGATCCAAAACATAGAAGTGGAGAGCGCATGCATTGCGCACTGAGTAGAGTCTCTCATGCCCTTGAAGCATATCTAAAGAGTGGACAACACCATAAGAAAGAGTCAGGATAATTACGTCCACCGTAAAAACCTTCTTAGGGCACAATGATGTTTATTTATCATCCAAGCCATAAGAATTGTTTTTTACTATACGTGTTTAAATTTGGAGGTATTTCAAATCTATCAAAACACGTGTTTTGAAATCCCTGTGTTGAGATTCCAGTGTAATTTATAGGAATGTTTTTTTTTTTTAGTTACACGCAACAACAGTGTTTCTAGGCTATTAATCTACTAGACACATGGCACACCAATGATACCCCCATATAATTCATTATCGATGGCAGATATATGCTAAAATCATATCAATAAAATGATTTGAACCATCCAAATTTTTTACTTCTAAATGGATGGTTAAAGATGGTTAAAGAGTGTGAATTGCTTGTTTGTGATCTTTGAATTTGTGGGCCAGCTAAGACTTGAAATTTTCTCTTTTCAGCCAAAGTATATATTTTAATGAACTTATTACAATCATTCCACAAATATCACACACACACGCGTATACATATTTTGGCTAGGAAAGATGATTTAGTTAATTAAATCTAAGTCCCGTGAATATATCTAAGAATCCTAATGGTAAAATACAAGCTTCCAAATGGAAGATTTAGATTATAGCATATTTTAACCAAACACAATTGAGAATTTGAAATCACTTTGATTCCAATGTAATTGTGATTTGAATTTCAATGCATTTCAAATCCAAACTCGCGAACAAACTCTAAAGTAAATTGAATTACTCAGTGCACATTCCACTCTCCTCAAAGTAGACCACTCCTATGGTGTGTCTCACTTGAATTTTGGATATGGTGTTTCAGCTCATGTCTTCAAATGAATTGGCACAAGACAGATGAAGTGTGCATGGTACAAACGTAAGTTAAGTACCTCAAAGTTTGGGTTATTAGGTTTTGCCCAAAACCAAGGTCGGAACCACAATGATTACAATTTTCTTTAATAGCATTTATTGAAATTTTGTAAAGTGCTCTAATACTCATTTAAACAAACATTAGCGAATAATAATACACATTATTTTATCATAAAATTTAGAAAAACAAACAAGCACCGGAATATGCACCAAAGTGTCATAGTTGAGCTGTAATAAAAGGGAAGATCAATCTCTTTTCCAACTATTCAAAACCTTGAATATGTTCTTGAGTTCACAAGAAACAACAAAAGAGAATTCAAATGAATTTTATTGAGTACCTAATCCATAGCTCAACTGGAAGACTGAGTGCAAGATACCTCATTTCAACACTAAAGGTCATGGTATCGGTCCCGAGTGGCGGTGGCTTACAGTGAAGTGTGAATTGAAAGTAGGGGTGTACTAACAAGCTACCAAAAAAATGGAATTTTATTGAATAATAATCTAAAACTTTTGATCATATCACTTGTGCATATGATATAAAAATCCTAATTTAAGAGCTATTATAAATAAAAAATTTCTAACTATAATTCCAAAGTTACCCAAAATTAAAAAAAAAAAACTCTCCTAAAGCCTAATGTAGGAACAATAAAGTCTAAATAAACTTTATTAGAGGATCCTAACATGATTACAAATAATTTCTGAAAAGATGGAAATTCTAAACCTTTTAAAATAGGAAGATACTAAAAAAAAAAAAACTAAATGTGGTAAAAATAAAAATTCTAAAATTACAATTTTAAACTAGAATGATGCATTTTCTCATAAAATGAATGGTGCGTGACCTACAGCGAAATTAGTTGCTATATAAAGACCGATAAGTCATGTGTTTTGTGATGATGTACGAATCAAACCTTATTGCTAATTTACGGTCCAAATAATAAATTCCTTTGATCCAAACATGCGTCCATAATTACATCATACCTGGACTTCTTTAGGTCTAGTTATATCATGAATGCGTCAGCCTAACTCTACATTAATAATGTAAAGTGGCCTAATAAAAATAAAATAAGCACGCATGTAAGATGAGACCAACGTCATTTCATTTATGTGAGTTTCTAAAGTGATTTAAAAGTCTTATCTTAAACCAGTGCATGCCACACTACACCTTTTAATTGGGCCACATCATACACTATAGACCAATTTTATTGCCGATCATCGTGGGTGGAAAACACACCAGCCGACTCATAGATGCTCTATCAGAGGCCATGGCGGCGCAATATTTCCACAGTACATGCGACTAGGAGAGCCATTGATAGCTCAAGTGATAGATTGAGTGAAAGATAACCCATTTCAACACTTTGGTCTTGGTATTGATTCGTGGTGGGGGTGGCTAATAGTGAAGTGTAAACTAACATTGGGTGTACTAACAAGCTAACCAAATAATGATAATAATAATAGTACTGGGCTCTCTCAAACGGACGGTTCAAGTTTCTAAAATCACATCAATCATGCAATCTTGGCTATTAACTATTTTCGTATCACACCGTCGATTTTAAAAGCCACTTTTCAGATAAGGGAATTGGATATTTGTTTATTTGGAAAAGCTGGCCATTTAAAGCAGGGACAAGTGGATGGACGGACCTGATCAGATTCATTACCCTGACACTTGTATCCTGGAGATTTGGATCTACTGTATTATTTTTCTCTCTCTGTGTTAAAATCAGTGAATGTGGGTCCCACATGACAAACCAAAAAGTGTGGACGTACTCTTCAAAAGCATGGGAATCCTTGCACCTAAATGACCAAAATAATCCAGCTAATAACTGATATTCTCTCCTTGCCCAAGACAGTAAAATGAAGCAGTTCTAAGTCTCAAGCGGACCACACGGTGGAGATTAATCACCAACCGTTGAAAACGTTTTGAGGGCCACATAAGTTTTGAATCAAGCTGATATTTGTGTTTTTCCTTCATCCAGGTCTGTGTGATCTTACGAATAGGTTGGATGGAACCATCATGGTGGGCCCTAAGGAGATTTCAATGGTGGGTATCATTACCATGGATGCTTCCAATGCTGTGAGCCTCGAATCTGCCTCATTTTTAAAAATCATATTAGTAAAAAAATAAAATGGATGGATGGCGTGTATAAAACCCATACATCACGGTGGCCGCCAGAGCGGCATGCATTCTAAGATAGGGACGGGTTGGGGTGCTATCCAGTCCACGTCCCATTCAATCCACACGTCAATCAGTGAATGTGGGTCTACTGTATCCTGTAGTTTTGGATCTACTGTATTATTTCTCTCTATCTCCCCCTTTTCTTAAATCAGTGAATGTGGGTCCCACGTGACAAACCAAAAAGTGTGGACGTACTCTTCAAAAGCATGGGAATCCTTGCACCTAAATGACCAAAATAACCCAGCTAATAAGTGATATTCGCTCCTAAGTTGACTGGCCTAGGTACACCATATTGCATTGGACAGGACTTCTATAGTTAGTAACGGACAGGGGCTCTGAGGGGCCACGGTGATGTATGTATTTTATCCACACCGTCCATCTACTTTTCCATATTGTGTTAGGTTATAAACCGAAAAATGAAGCAGTTCTAATTATCAAGCGGACCACACAGTGGGGATTAATCACTTACCGTTGAAAACGTTTTGAGGGCTACTGAAGTTTTGAATCAAGCTGATATTTGTGTTTTTCCTTCATCCAGGTCTATGTGATCTTATGAATAGGTTGGATGGAACCATCACGGTGGGCCCTAAGGAGATTTCAATGGTGGGTGTCATTACCATGGATGCTTCCAATGCTGTGAGCCTCAAATCTGCCTCATTTTTAAAATCATTTTAGTAAAAATAAATAAATAAAATTGGATGGATGACGTGGATAAAACCCATACATCATTAGGGGTGCACACGGGTTGGTTCGGTCCGGTTCTGGGGTGAAACTGGAACCGAACCGTTCCTAACGGTTCTAGGATATTCGGAACCGGAACCGGACCGTTAGCACCCTGGAACCGAACCG
>JAJHSJ010000005.1:29302614-29367467 GCA_021015155.1 Magnolia officinalis | reverse complement strand
ATATGCCTCTGATAACATCGAGATTCTAAGAGTGCTCAGGATGGGATGTGTAATATATTGATTCAAGTGCTATCAAGCAATCTGCATCTCACTTGGGTGCAACAACTCAACCCCTGTGCAGGTGTGGCGCCTAATCACGCCAATTCCAGACCATCCGAATTGTGGACCTGATGTAGTTGGAGCACAGCCCTGAATCCCCCAACTGTCCTAGTACACATCTTCAGTTCATTTTTGAGAGATCAGTTTCTAGTGCTTGGGCTTGGGCTACCATGTTACCAGGGAGATGCAAGTGGCAGCACATAACCAATGGCCCAATACATTAATTAAACTTTCGGAAACACAGTAGGTCCAAAGTCATTCCATGGAGCTTGCTTCTCTACTTATCCACAGTCGAAACTCCTCGATCATCGTCTCCAGTAAGCAATTGATAAACTCAAACGTCATGACCCGTGGTGAACCATGTAAATACTGCATTCTCATGTGCATGCTTTTGCGATTCAATATTGCTTCTTGACTTGCCAGCACAGTGTATTAATCTCACAGGCCTCAGTTTGTTAGAATCTTCCTTACCGCCAAGAGCCAAATGGGCAAAAGATAAGTCGTGCCTCTCCTGCTTCAGACTCGCCTACCCACTCCTGCTTCATCGCCATTTATGCTTGCTAATGTTTTGAACCGAAGCTGATAACCTCGCACGCATCGTTTTTACCACCCCATGTCCCCATCAATGAATGCTCCCATAATCCTGATATCTGAACTCTGAAGTAACTCCCATTTTGAGCTTGGATGAACACAAGACATTCTTTCCATTTCTTCAACACTTCTCTACAGTCAACACCTAAGGCCACCTCTCTACTTCAGTGACGATTGAATCTCAAAAATGAATTAATTTTTAACTGAAATATTGATTATCATATTTTTAAAGTATTTTTCCAACTTACCTAGTTATAGCATAGAATATCCGCTTATCCCTCCCTACCTTTTTGCATTTCTCCCCCAAATCAGAGCAGCCTCTTAACTGAATAAAAAATTTTCCTTCTTTTTCTTCTTTTTTCCCTTTCTAAGAAAAATCATGTTATAATAGTCATGGGGGTTCAACACACGTGGACACTCAGTGGGGGTTGACAAAGAGGATCGGTGAAGATGGAGGGATATGTGAAATGACAAAAATTAGGTACCTACTGATGCTACTACAACTCCTATCATGGATTTTTTTTATTTTTTTTTTTTTTTTCAAATAGGCGTCATAAGGGGGAGTTGTGACTTTTCTTTCGCGGGAGGGGGGGGGTTGAAATCCTGGGATCACCATCATCATCTAAAAGCCTTATCCAATTAATTGGGGCCGGCAACATGAATCTTTTTCCAAAAGTCCACTCTATCAAGGGCCATACGATCAGTTTTATTTATTTATTAATTATTACACACACACTCACACCACAGTGGGATTTCCTCACAATGGGTACTCGAACCCATGACCTTGTGTTGAAACTCTTGTGAGTCTACCACCGAGACATGAGTAAAGATCCTATGTTATCACGTCTTTTCTTACTACTTCCATCCACGTCCTTTTAGGTCTTCTCATTTGCCCTTTTAGAACCTTCAACTTGAACCAACTCTCTCCATCTAACCGGTGTGGTTCTTTGTCTCCATTGCACATGAACAAACATCCAAGTCTACTTTCCCTCATCTTATTATCTATTGATGATGATACTCCCAAGTTCCCTCAAATACATTCATTTCTAATTCTATGTTTCCTCGTCTTGCCACTCATCCATCTCAACATCCTCATTTGAGCTACACTCATCCTATGAACATGCTCCTTAACTGCCCAATATTATGTCCCATAAAGCATGGCTAGTCTTATAGCTACCCTATAAATATCTTTCAGTTTGAGTGGTACACGACAATCCCATAAAACTCCAAAGGCACATCTCCATTTCTTCCACCCAACTTGAATTCCATGGGCAACATCCTCCTCAATCTATCCACTCTTATGAATTATCAACCTAAGGTCCCAAAAGTGGTCAGTTTGGGAAACTTCTTGGTCAACGATCTTAACTAATTCCTCATTTTCACTACTATTGTTACTAAAATTGCACTCTATATTCCTTGTTTTAGTCCGACTAATTTTAAAGCACCCCTCCATAAATCTAGCTTTGTGTTTACACCCTCCCTCATCTTGTCAATCAAAACCAATGTTTTGAATAGCACCCGTAGCGTAGCGTAGCATAGCGTAGCTACAACGGTATGTAGTGTTAGCATATAGCGTAAATCCCCTATAGCATACGCTACCGGGGTTGTAGTGTACACGTAGCGTATGTAGTGTCGTAGCGTGTGCAGCATATGCTATGCCTTTTTTAAAAAATAAATGGTAATTATATTTTGTATTTTGTACTTAATACTCCTAACCTGTGGGATTTTAATTTATTTTCGTACTTGTGACTTATGGTTTTAATTAGATATTATTAACTATAGTTTGCTTAAAAAGTTATTGATGTGATAATAATTTGATTTGGTTTATGTATGTGAATTGACTTTTGATAAATGATGATTAATAACTTGTTTGAACATGCTTATACTTGAAAAATAAATAATCTTTTAGGCATTTAGGCATATATATATATATATATAGTATATGTGTGTGTGTGGTGTGTGTGTGTGTGTGTGTGTGTGTGTGTGTGTGTGTGTGTTGTTTTTTTTTTCTTACTATTTATTATATTTTTTTATTTTTAAATTAAAAAATAGAAGTATCGTGTACCTTACACTACACGCTACAGAGGGCTAAACACTACGCGACACAATACCGCTATTTAAAACACTGATCAAAACTATGTCATTTGCAAACAACATACACCATGTGATCTCTTCCTACAAACGCCACGTTAACTTGTCCATAACCAATGTGAAAAGGTATAAGCTCAATGTCGACCCATGCTGCATGCAGTAATTGGGAACTCACTCATTAAAAAGATCTGGCGATATTATCAAAAGAATTAACTAAACAACCAATGTTATCAAAATTGTCCAATTACAATTCAAATCCCAACCATACATAAACGAAGTCTACCACATGCCCAAATGCAAATCCATAAAAATTGTACATGAATCATACTATAAAAGATAAGTTGTTGGGGTTGGATTCATGTTCTTTTGGTTCTGGGATTTGGGGATGCCACTTATGTGGTAGCTTTGTCTAGCGGCCCTTTTTTCTCTTTCTTTCCTTTTTTTTTTTCCTCTAGTCCTTGTCGCAGACCCTCGTTACTCTGAGTTGTGTTCTAGCCTCTCCCTAGGCCATCTAGTTGTAGTTTTGTTTTTCCTTCTTTAATAAAATCTCTATTATCCATTTTAAAATAATAATAATAATAATTTCGTACAACTCGTATCAACTCATACATGAACCTATTGAATTGTGTGAATCGTAAGATCCAATCACGCGAATTTTTGGGTGTTCCTAAAACTTTAGAAAAATGGAATTTAACTGCTTTTTTGTTGCTTCTTTTTTTTTTTTTTTTTCATTTTGCTTTTAAAACATAGAAAAGGCCATGCACGTTAAAGTAAGAACTCTCCTAAGCCCACACACATGCAATAAAAATAAAGCTCATGTACATGCCATGCGCCACATGTCATGATAGATCTAAGATCAAATCCATCCATCAGAATGGCACCGCTATATTGATGCCCTAGCCTGGTTATCACTAGTCATGTGGACCATAGTTTGCAAAACATTTGTACAACTTCGGATAACTTGGCTGAAGTTTTCTAACCCATCCAACTGTTTCCAGTATTGGGGCCCACATGCTAATTGGATCATATCTTATATTTGGGAAAATACGTACAAGGTCGGACCAACCTGAAGGATGGATTAGATCAGGCATGTATGTCCCACGCTGGCACGTGTGATGTGTACACAAGCATTGCGCATGCGAGTGCGCTTAGCAAAACTCTTAAATAAACCACCATTCTTGTTTGTTTTAGGTACAGAGGAGTTATAAGGATTTTAATATTCAAAATAAAAAAAACAAACAAACAAACAAACAATTTAAGATAACTTTTCTGTATGGATCATTTTAATGCAGGGGCTTTTCACACCGGGCTCGAGTGGGGTGGCCTATGTGAAGCAAGGACACACTCGGGGTGGGCGGCCTGTGTGAGGTGGGCAGCTCTTGTGAGGTGAGACCTATGTGAAGTGGAGCCCAAGAGGAGGGTTCGGCCGAGAGCCTAACCTAGGCTATGAGAAAAGGGGATTGATTCGCCACGCTCTATCAGTTTGAGCTTTTATAGCAAGTGGTTAGTTGTCTTGCGTCAAAAGTGGTATCAAAGCAGGAGGTCTCGTATTCAAAACTCCTCACCAAGAGTGATTAATGTAGGTGCATTTTCACACCGGGCTTGAGTGGGATGGCCTGTGTGAAGCGGGAGCACACTCGAGGTGAGCAGCCCGTGTGAGGTGGGTGGCTTGTGTAAGGCGAGACCCATGTGAAGTGGGGCCCACGAGGAGGGTTTAGCCGAGGGCCTGACCTGGGCTATGAGATAAAGGGATTGATTCGCCACGCTCTATCAATTCGAGCTTTTAGAGCAAGTGGTTAGTTGTCCTGCGTCAAAAGTGGTATCAGAGCAGGAGGTCTTGTATTCGAGACTCCTCACCGAGAATGATTAATGCAAGGGCATCTTCACATCGAGTTCAAGTGGGGTGGCCTGTGTGAAGCAAGGGCACACTCGGGGTGGGCGGCCCATGTGAGGTGAGTGGCTCGTGTGAGGCGAGATCCATGTGAAGTGGGGCCCATGAGGGGGGTTCAGCGAGAGGTCTCATGTTCGAGATCCTCACCTGGTATTAGAGCAGGAGGTCTCATGTTCAAAACTCCTCACCGGGGGTGATTAGTGTATGGGCATTTTCACATCAGGCTCAAGTGGGTTGGCATGTGTGAAGCGGGGCACGCTCGGGGTGGGTGGCTCGTGTGAGGTGAGACCCATGTGAAGTGGGCTCGTGTGAAGTGGGGCCCACAAGGGGGGTTCGGTTGAGGGCCTGACTTGGGCTATGAGATGAAGGGATTGATTTGCTACGCTCTATCAGTTCAAGCTTTTAGAGCAAGTGGTTAGTTGCCCTGTGTCACATTTGCATCTTGTAAAATCCCCAAGTTGTGAACATTTTTACACCGTGTTTGGATGGGTAAAAATGGAGTGAAGTGTTTACAAGCTGTAAAGAGTTTACGCCAAAAGTTTCGCAATGTTTACCTCCAAAAGGTTGTGTTTTAGTTTACATGTAAACTCTTTACTTCCTAATGATCATTTTTCTCAAATCTATAACAACACTTTCTAATTAACAATAAGATTTTAGAAGTACCCAAATACAAAACTGTTTGCTAGTAAACACTTCACCAGTTAACCAAACATGACACTTTACAAGTGGAGTTTACATTGGTCGAATTTCTTAGTAGAAAAAAATAAAAGTTTACATTGGAGGGATTTCACAAGCATCCAAACAGCCCCTGAAGGATAGTGCCACTTGAGTGATTGAACTTTATTATGACACGTGTATGTTTACAGTTTTACCATATACATGTTCTCAATTAATAATATCATGATATGAATTATTATTACCTTTCTTTGCACACATTGATGGGAAATGGATGGTTAATGAGTTTTTCAATTTTCTGATTTATTTATAATTTTTCAGCTTGTCATTTTAAAGAAAAATAGAAGAAAAAAAATCTCATGATTGTGATTTGATAAGATTTGACCCCTATTACTATTTATTTTACAATTATGATTCTGACAACATTGCAAACAACATTATCATGTTTATGTCATGATATTTTTAAAATCTCAGCAGTTCTAAATTTTCCGTGATTTATAGCGAAACTCATGCATTGGCCGTATTTCATTATACACACATACAATATAAATTCTTAATATTATTTACCTAATTTATAATAGATATTTTTAAAGTTTTATTTTCAGCATGATTTTCCTAACAAAATTCTGATAAAAACCTTAAAACCTGAAAATCTCCTGAGAAATTGCCAAACCAATAAATTGCCAAGAACAAGATTTATCAGCAAGTTCTGATAGAATCTTGATGTGTAAAGACATAAATAATGTCCTGTCACATGCATTCCATGTAAGTGGCACCACAGTCTATTGCTTTTTTTCAATGAAAAGGATTACCCCATCCATAGTAGGCCTAGTCAGATCAATGGTCTAGATTTCCAAACCATCTCCCATTTGTACGGGCAGATGCTTTCAAAGGATAATGACCGAAAAGACCTTCCAGATTGGAATATATCATTGACACCCAAAAGTCTGCACTTCCACACTGTCTCCATACTTTTCACTGTTTAACTATTATGAATTTCTAATCTGGGAGCTCTTCTAGGATTACTCCATCCACAGTATGCCCAATCAAATCAATGGCTGGTCTAGATTTCCAAACCATGCATCTCATCCGTCTACAAGGCATCTTTTTCGACAGGCAACCAGCTATTCGAGGCCCAGCACGGGAATGACTGAGATCCAAGCCATCCATCGTGTCACATCCTCTCAATGCTCTGGAAAAAAATCAGGCCAGTCATACAAAGAATTGCTTGAGAATTTACAAAAGAAATGCGTATGGACTTGGCAAACCTCAACAATATATCTATGGCAAGTTATTGCTCACATGAAGGTGGTACCTGAGGGAGGGGTTATGGTCTATTGATATTACAGAATATATCGAGGACCCACCCAGTGTTTTGGACTCCGACACTCTAAAGGAACGTTCCTGAACACAAAATGGTGGAAGGCTTTCTCATCCTCATCAAGTTGCAGTATAGATAGAGACCATCAACTAGGCAAATTGATGAATGGAGATGGATGCCTGTGAGAAAAATTTTGTCGGTGAAGAAAGCCCACTCGATGCTTTCAGAGGAGAGTACTGTGATAGAGCCCCAACCACATGAGATCAGGCATTATATGGCTCTCATCGGGTGATAGCTTTTTTCATGAGTATATATTCCATTGATTCCTCAGGTGATAGCTTTTGGGTGGCTGGAAGCAAGGGACAAGATGCTTAATTATCAGGCATTCGAGTAGAGCCAAAAGATGATTATTCATGGTTCTGAATGTCGGTATCAGTCAGCGTATCAGCCTGCGGAAAAATAATACGCTATGGCATCATGTATTGGTATCAGGGCCGTATCAGCCCATATCAGTCGGAATTTTTTTTTAAGAAAAAAATATTAGAAAAATAGGGAAAAAAGATAAAGAGAGAGAGAGATATCTAAGAATCTATCATTTTTTTTCTTTTTTTTTCTTTTTTTTTTTTTGTATTTTGACCATGTATTCAATGGTGAATTGGACCATTCTTTGATGAGAATGTTGTATGTCAATTTGATTTGTTAAAGGTCAACGACTCAACTAACTGGGTACTAATTAAGCACAAATCCAGCATGATTTGGTGACAAATGGCCCATTACATGAAATACAACAAAAAGAATATATATATATATATATATATATATATATAATATATATATATATATATATATATATATATTAAGTGAAGGTTTACCCTTCTTTCCAATTTTTTCCGTAATTGTCCACTTCGCTTCGATTTGTTGAATCTCATTCAAATCATTTGTTTTGATCCTAAAATAAGTCTAGATCTAGCCTAAAATGAGCTTTTAAGCTTCTTCCATGGTTTAATTTTTTATTTTTTTTATTTTAAGAGAGAAAAGAAAAGAAAAGAAGAAGAAGAAGAAGAAGAAGAAGAAAAGACATTAGTGAAATTTTGAAAAAAAGAAAAAATCAAAATTGGGCTTTTATGGGCGTATCGGCCATATTGGCCCCATATCGGTGCCGATACAGGGCAGTTTTTTCATATCGGGCCGATATGAGCCCGTATTGCGTATCATCTCGTGCCGATACATATACGATATGGTCGTATCGGCCAATATGATTCCAATATTCATATCCATGTGATTATCATTAATGCTTGCATTTTTGTCTCAAAAACAAGGAATTAGTGGAACACTTTTTTACACTTACACATTGCAATTACGTGAGGGGTTGTACAGCATAGGTCCTTTGATCTTTTAAGTGCAACTTGTGTAATGCCTAGGAAGATTGAAGCTTTTTTCTAAGCTTGAATGGGGTTGCTCAAGAAAATGAGAAGTGTATTATGGTGCCAAGATTGATGACTGGCCTTTGATGAATCTAGCAAGCACAGTAGTGGGATGTTTAGCAACAAATCTGAAACAACTTACATATCAAATCAAGAAAATTCAGGGGGAAGGATATCTTTGTGATGTGATTTATGACTTTTCATCGTTGAATCCCCCAGGGACTATTGATCCTTTAGTGCCTGTTTTCCGTTGTTTTTATAGAGAATCTAAGTTAATCTTTAAAAAAGAATGATTTAATTCAGGGTGTAAATAATCATCTCTCTCTCTCTCTCTCTCTCTCTCTCCTCTCTCTCTCTCTCCTCTCTCTCTCTCTCTCTCTCTCTCTCTCTCTATATATATATATATATATATATATATATACACACACACACACACACACATACGTGTGATGCCAAAAACCCATGTGATGTGGGACCCACGAGAGGTTCGGCCAAGGACCTAACACATAGGATGTGGGGTTTGGGTTGTAAGATAAAGGGATTGATTCGCCACACTCTATCAGTTCGAGCTTTTAGAGCAAGTGGCTAGTTGTCCTCCATCAAAGTGGTATTAGAGCAGGAGGTCTCGTGTTGGAGACTCCTCACCGAGGGTGAATAATGCAGGGGCATTTTCACACCATATATTATATATATATATATATATATATATATATATATATAGGGAAATGGTACTATAAGATCAACCTCATGGGAACTTACCATGAGGTCGAGCTGTGTGGGTGGGCCCACCATGATGTGTGTTGAACATCAGTGTTGTGCATTTGATGGGTGACCTTTAGGTTATGGGATATCCCAAAAATCAGGCGTATATGGAACTTAGGTAGGCCATACCATCTAAAACCATGTGAAGACATGCCTAAAATATATAAAAGTACTAGGTGGGGCCCCCCTGAGTTTTGGATGGGTGACCCCTTATTCAAGTGGGATACACACACAATGGATGGGCTGGGTTTGTGAAACACATCTCAGTGGGCCCAATAAATGATTATGAATGTTTTAATGGAAGGGTAACCCCTCTCAACTATTGTATGAGGTGTGGCCCACCCAAGTTATGGATTAACTTGATTTTTAAGCACATAACCCATGGAACGGTGCATCTAACTGATGGGAAAGATGTTCGACACACATCACGGTGGGGCCCACACAGCTCGACCTCATGGGAAGTTGCTATATATATATATATATATATATATATATATATATATATATATATATATACACACACACACACATCAGGGCGTAAATAAACCGTTAAAAGACTAATGAATATGGATTGCATGAAAGAAACAAAGTTACTTTTATTCTTGTAACTGGAATTTCTTGGAGAGATTCTTCAAGCTATGGGGGGCAAATTCCATCATAACCGCTTGCTAAAATTAGAAACACTCGTAAATTTCAATAACTCCTATTTCCAAGTTGTCCCTATTTATGCATTACTCATTGATTTCAAATTCTCGTACACAACCAATTATTAATTGCAAATTCTAGTAAGAGAGTACATTTCAAAAGATAAATAGTTATAGTAAGAGATTAAGAATTGCTAGCACTCATTGTTCTATAAATAAGTTTCCATGCAATAGCAATAGATGTTCAGAAAATTCAAATCCAATTTTGTCCTGTGTCAATTTGGTATCCGAGCAAGTTCCATCACCAGGATAAATCTGGATGCTGGCTAACACCAAGGCTTCACAAGCTGATCTATTTAGAATTAGAAGTATGGCACATGGTAGGATCGTTCAGATGGTTAATGATGGATATAAGCATGGAAATTTCACTTCTTAGGAGGCAGTGACGAAATTATCAAATATGAGTTATTTTTTTAAGTGCGAAGAACACCCTATCTAAAATTATCTTTTGTTGTTCTCCAAACTTCTTTGGAGAATGCTGCTTAGATGATATGTGGAGCACAATCATTCCCATAGAGCATTGTCACATTCTTCTCAGATATATACAGGATCAAAATGCTATTGAAGATATGGAGAAGAATACTTTTTCAAGAAGGGCAGGAAGTGATTCATGATGAAGCTCATGCTAAGGCGACATGACGTTCCATGAAACCTGGAAGGAGGGGTATTCCTAGTGGTTGTGGAAACAAGTAATAATACGAGATAAGGTCAGTTGAAATGGCTGGGATCGTAGAACTAGATCAGCGCAATATGTTTCAAAATTTTGGAGAGCTATAAGGTATCAGATTCCTTATTGCTGACGATTCTAGAATTCAGTTTTGGGAAGATTTGTGGTGTTTTAATCGAAGGCTTTGCAGTTAGCTCCAAAATCTTTACAGCATTGTGATTGAGAAGAGACATTCCTGATAATCATTTCTTCAGCAGGGAGGGTGGGCACACCTGGTCTGGCATATTCTTTTCAGAGGAAACCTAATTTAATTCCTGCACCGCCCTTCTTTCCATTCTGGGAGCCATTTTCATGTCAATTAAGGGGAAGAATATGGAAGTGGGAAGTGCCCAACAAGTTTACAGTGCGATCATTCTACTCACACTTCCCAGGGGAAGGCTAATCAGGGTTCCTAAGGATATTATTTGAGGGACCGGCAATCCACCATGGTTGCTCGATTCTGTTGGGTTCCTGGTCTTGATAAAATCCTCACTTTGGACCACCTTAGAAGTAGGAAGAAAGTTATTGTGAACAGATAATATATATGTGTGCAAGAGGGGGAATTGATGAACCATCTCCTCATCCATTGCAGGTTTTCCCAGGAAGTTTGGTGGTCTATCCTCTACCTTCTTGTGACTTCTTGTCATCAAATCCCAGGCACTATTGATCCTTACTGCCTGTTGTCCTTAGTTTTTGTTTTTTAAATAAACTCTATGTTTTAAAAAGAATAATAGGAATTGGAGTTTTCTTACACTTGAGGAAACATGTACATACATGTAAAAGAACCATTCGGAAAAAGTGTAAATGATCTTTTGATGAATAGAATGAATGCAAGAAACAAAGTTGTTTTTTCTTGTCACTGGAATTTCTTGGAGAGATTCTTCAAGCTATGGTGGGGAGAGTCCATCAGAACTATTTAGTGAAACTCCAACCACTCCGACTCAATAAGACCATTGAATTGGTGTGAGTCCCTTAGTTGCATGATCCTTTTGATCTGGTGCTGCTCCGGCTTTGAATCGCACTTCATAATCACACACCCACTCCCAGTTCTTAGCAGTTTATACTTGCTAACATTTTGAAAAAGATGCTTCCCCGCTCCCGCGCACAAATTTGTTGCTGCTTCACTTCACACTTCGTGAAACTATAATTGTCACTTCTATTTTCAAGTTGTCCCTATCTGTGTATTGCTTGTTGATTTCCTATGCAGCTATGCTCCTGTAAAACCGATCATGATCTTAATGAATACCCTCAAGAGAAAGAACCGTACATGGAGTGTATTTGTGCCTTCAGAGAAACAGCACAAGTTCTGAAGCCCAGAGAATGGCATGTATTCATGATTATTTTTTTCTAGGACCTTACTGGCTTGAGAAAGGTGAAGTACGGGAGAAATTAGACCATATCACCACTTACTAAAGAAGATAACCAATCCCAAGAACACCATGCTTTGAACTCGAGAGTGGCTAATGCAAAATTGGAAATAAGGGTTGTACAAAAGTGAAGGTCCGGGATTACTAGATCAATCCAAACTCATTAGAAAGCCAACAAAAAGAACCACATGAACAATTTATGTGGATTTTAGTGTAACCCCTACCAAAAGGTTAAAATTTCAAACTGTGTTTTGTTATTGTGTGTCGCATCTTTTTACTATTGAAAAAGAACCACCCCAAACTCTTAAACATAGGCACATTTTGTAAAATCAACTGACGTGGGATTCATAAAGCCAACCCAAAAAGGATTGATAAAGCCAACCCAAATGGGATTGTTAAAGCCGACACAAATAGAATTCATAAAGGTGCTCCAACCCTTATTTGCTTGAGAGTTAGGAGATGATCTAAGAGAATGAAGGATATATTGTATCTTTCAAAAAAAAAAACTGAAGGATATATTGCATCTTTTAACTATTGATTTTTTTATATATCAGAAATCAAATGTTATCAAAAGAGGAGAAGAGCCTGAAGAGATTACATTAGCAAAATACCATTCCCATAGCACAAAGGTTATTATATTAGGCCAACAAGTGGGATTAGCCTCCGCAAGATTTTTTTTTTTTTTTTTTTTAAGGCCCCTGGAACCAACCATAACTAGCTGATAAATAGAATTTGATTTCTCTTTTGTTTTTTGTTTTTTCCGTTTTGGGAACTGCTTCATGGTTGAGAGATTTTTTTTTTCCCTGCATCATGAATCAAATCAGAGAAAGCTAATAAAAAATACCCATTTCCTTGTCTTCATTAAATTTTAGTTGAGAACATACTCCATGCTCATCTCCCAGCCTAGTTAACACGAATATCTTATTCAAATATCCAAAATTGTGACCTCACAAAAGCCACATCAACTCCTGTGTATGTCTTCTTATCACAACGGGTATGAGTAATGACCTCAAACCTTTGATACATCTATTTCAAGGGAGAGATAGGACTACTTTCTCCTTTTGATAAAAATGTGTTCCACCATGCATTATGGATTTCACTAGAAAACTCAAACGATGAGTTGTTTACTATGCCAAATTTATTAAATGTGGACAACTTGTCTGTTAACTAGATTACCAGTTGACTTGTTACTGCATTAGGATAAAAATTGTATTTCAGTAATATCAATATCAAAGTTACTAACAAAAATAAATGCATGAAGTCTATCATAATGGTATGTCTCTTGAATATTTTAAGACAAACTCTTGCATGCATGCAAAAGAGCCTTGGATGTGTGTACACCCATACTTGTGGAGAATCCAGACTAGTATAGAGGTAGTGATGAAGTGGCAATGAAGTCTATAGGTATGAGTTGGTATCATTTCAAGTATTATTGTGAAGCAAAATTGAGATGTGTTCTGAAAGTCAAATTGCTACTCTACAACAAAAGCAACATGTAAGAGTTGGTATCATTTCAAATATTTTTGTGAAACAAAATTGAGATGTGTTCTGAAAGTCAAACTGCTACTCTACAACAACGGCAACACATGAGTTGGTATCATTTCAAATATTATTGTGAAACAGACTTGAGATGTGTTCTGAAAGTCAAACTGTTGCTCTACAACAACAGCAACATGTCAGAATTGGCAATTGAGTATTAGGGAAAAACTAACCACGCAATGAAGAAGATCTTGCTCTTTTGGCAGTTCTCCGCAGTCACGAAATCAAAGTCGTAGACTGCATACCGGCAATCATTCTCTGGCAAAGCTGCAGTGAAGTCATCATAACTCTCAGCTGGACCTCCAGTTTTCTCGACCACAACCTCCTTTTTCTGCTCGTCGATTTTGAATATCACATAGCGGTATACCTTCTTCCTCTTCAGCTCCATAAAGGCAGCCTTGGTATGATCGGCCACACCCATGCCAGAAGGAGCACTTGACTGTGAAAGAAATCCTAACACATAAGCCCTCGTAATAAAGAAATCAACCAGGGAAAAAAAAAAAAAAAAAAAAAACAGATACAAAAATTAAGATTTCAATCTTTTTTATTTTTGAAAGTTGACGAAAAAATTATTAAAAAAGCACTGAAAGGCGAAAAAGAATACAGCAGCACAAAAGCAAATCAACTCACCCTAAGGGCCTGTTTGATTTTTCAAAGAAGTTGTAAATACCTTGCAAACGGGTAATTATTACCCTTTCACTCGTTTGAAAATGCATCAGAGCTTCCAACTTGAAAACCGGTTCAAAAGAGTCAATTTAAAATTTTGGACTCAACACTGATGTATATGATAAATCCGTTCCGTCCATAAATTTTGCCACAACATTTTGAATCATGAGCTAAAAAATGAGCATGATCCAACACTCAAGTGGTCCACACCAAAAGAAACAGTGGCCCCAAAAAGTTTTTAATGGTTAGTGTTTGATTCTCTTTTTCAAGTGGCATGGTCCACTTGAGATTTGGATATGCCTCATTTTTTGGCTCATACCGTAAATTCACCCGCCATAATGGATGAACGGTGTGGATAAGCGACATGCATCACGGTGGGACCCACAAATATTTTGCAGCTTTCTTGTTTTTTGTGTCTAAAAAGTACACTATCAAATCAGGCCCAGGGAAAAATGAGGTAAATACAGAGGAAGTAATTATTACCCCTTTCCAGGGTATTTACAACTTCTTTGAAAAATCAAACATGCCCTAATATATTGGCACAGAGCACACTATCTCCCCATTATTACAGCAGCTCCATTACCGAGCAAGAGGTGTAGGATACAGAAGATATTCTTCCCTCAGAACACATTAACCCTATCAATAACCAACATTGGTTCCACCACATTCTTGTAGCACACTCCCCCAGGGGGATTATCCCTTAACCATTCAAATGGGAATGGTAAGGTTTATGCTTTTGAGTCCTGTGCTGAGGACCCCAAACCCTCCCTACCACCTTCAATTGTTTTTTCTTTTTTCTTTTTTCTTTTTTTTTTTCTTTTTGAAGAAATGAACATAAGCTTTTATTAAAAGACTCATAGGCAAATTATAAAAGGGCATTCAATCCCAAACACAGGGTTTTTCAACTCCTTCACAGGCCAGAAAATCAGCTTCGAACTTTCAGCTAGACTAATATGAAGAAAAATCAATATTTCAATCATCATGCACAGAGTTGCAGAAAATCTAAAAAATATGCGACAGTTTCAAAGTAATTATCAAACCCAAAAGCATTAGACTTTCATCTAACACCCTTTAATTTGGAAGGAAACAATTACACATGCCAAAGGATTTACTTGCAGTCTAGATGAAGATCTGCCCTAATTAGTAGAATAAACCTTAAAATATGCAATGAAATTCAGGATCTCTGTCATAAATTTCCCTCACTTGGATGAAAATGCCGATGATCATAATATCATCATGAAATCTGAACGGAGGAAAGGCTTACGTAAATCCAAACCATTCATCTAAAATCTTCAGCAAAATCTGCACTAGTTAGGAGAAGAAATCCTACAAAAAAAAAAAAAGAAAAAGAAGCCTCTGTCGCGATGTCCCCTCATTTTTGGGGAATGCAAGTGATCGAGATTTTCACCATAATCTGGCCTAATTTGGAGGGGGGGAAGGCTTACAGCTCCAAGTGATCCATCCATAGTAACTGAAGTTTAGATTTTCATCCAAATCTGTCCCATTTCAGACAAAACCCTTACAAAGTGCAGAGAATTCAAGATCACTCGTGCGATTTTCCTTAATTAGAAGTTATATGCAGATGATAAAGATTTTCATCAAAAAACTGCCCTATTATGAAGAACAAATGCAATCAGTTCAAGATTTTCACTGAAACTTCCCATAACAACGACTAAAGAACGATTCAAGTCACAGAATCAAATCCACTCATATAAAATCGATCGAAATCGCTCCTAATTCAGACAACAAAACCGAGAAAAACACAAACAATATCTCCATCGTTTCATGCCGTAGTTTCACAAAGATCGCATCAGATCTAGCCATTTAAGACATGAAATTCCGAAAAATAATAATAATCATAAACTGATCCAGAAACTTAAAGAAGTCAGATCTAAAAGAATCGCATTTTCTCAACAAGGAAATATCTAGCACGGGATCGGAAGAAGCTTACCATTCGGAAAGACATGGCTGCAAATCAAGAGCAGAAGGAAATAGAGAAGAGAAGAAGAGAAACGACTGTTTAAAAAGAATATAAGGGATTGGGTATGGTCGGAAAGGTAAAAGTGAGACAGAGAGAGAGAGAGAGAGAGAGAGAGAGAATATAGTTCTTTGCTTTTATAGAAGAAAAAAAGCAGAGAGAGAGAGAGAGAGGGAGATTCTTTCTCAACAACGAAAGAGATGGGAAAAAGCAGTTTTCTTCTTTAGAGAAATAAGAGCGTGGAGGACTGTCTCTCTGAAAAGACTGCAGACGAAATGGATGCCCGTGGCGCCCAGACGTACGTTGGACATAGTCGGGTCGCCGCTTCTTGCCACGTCACGTGACGATCCAGACCGTTCATCTAAAAGTTTCACCCCAGATGGACCTTGTACAATTAAAAAAATAACCATCGTAGATCTCGTCACTCATAAAGGGCAACTTGAAAACAACGGTCCAGGGGAGCTGTTTCTATCTCACCTTCAATCGATCACGGTGCGGTCAGAGCTGGATGGAAAGTCGCAAGCTGGGGTTGCAGCGGGCCAGATTTGGGCCCTCCTTCGCTGGAGCCCGGCTCGAAATGGCATGGGCCCAGCGTGGCAGATTCAGGCCCAACCTGAAATACTGGCTGCGGCGGGCTAGTAAGTAGAGGAAAGAAAAATTCCTCATTATTCGTTGGGGGAAGAATGGGCTGGGCTGGGGTTGGCAGTTGCTCAGCCACAGTCCTGAGCCTTAGTCATGCCCTACCTTGGCCTAGCTTTAATAGGACTAAAAAGGCAATGGTCAGCCTACTGCCATAAGCCCCGGCATTACCTTGTCTCCTAACTAAAATGGCCTTGACTTCTACTCACGCTAATCATATTAACTTATTTGATTTGTCGTAATTTCATATAAATTAAAGAATTATGTCATCGTTGTAATTTTATTTTACAAGAAAATTTTAAACTTCCATCATTTTTCTTCAAATTGCATTACAAGGTTGGGGCATTAAAAATAAAATCTCTTATATAATTTTAGATAATGATTCAGCAAATAAGTATGTAATTTCATTCTTACGTAACCTGTTCAAGCTAACCAATAATTTATTTTTTAAGGAAAAATATTCTAGGTTAAGTATCGTTTGCACATACTAAACTTGATTATTCAAGAATGGCTTGAAATAATTGTTGTCATTATAGAAAACATAAGAGATTATAAAATACATAAGAAGGTGACCTTTAAGATTGAATATATAGAGTGATATAATCCAATGTATGAATGTAAATACTCAAAAATTGTTGAGGTTAGATATATGTACATGTTAGAATTCAACTTTTGAAATATTAAGTCATGGAATTCAAACTTGCATTTCTTGAATATGCGTCGCGTGATAGAATGTACTCTTGGTTGCCTACTAAAGATAATTGAAGCAAATCAAAGCAAGTTCACAAATTTCTCAAGATTTTTTATGACTACACAAAGATATTTTTCAAAAATAAGTATCCTACATCAAATATGTTTCTTCCGTCTGTTTGGAAAATCAAAGAAGCCATAAGAAAAAATATCCCACAACCTTGAACTCGAAAAGCTCAACCTCAAACTCGAACTCAACTCGGCTTGAAAGTTCAAGCTCGAACTCAACTCGATCTAGCTCGAGCTGCAGGCCGAGTCGAGTCAAGCTCGCCAATCAAGCTTGGTCATCGAGCCAAGCTGAACACGAGCTGGGGTGGCTACTGACCGAACCGAGACGAGCTTGGGCAGCCGAGCTAGCCCAAGCTCGACTCAGTTCGACTAGATTCCAACTCTAATCAAACAACCATGTTATTTACTTTGAAGATAATGTGACGTTGAAGTAATATAAAAAGATTATTATTATTATCATTTTTCATGAATAAATTAAACATTAAAAATGTCATCACTGCAGTCAAATGCAATTGAGGTAAGGAGACAAGTATGCCCATTTCCTTAGATTTCCTTTAGGGGTCGTTTGAATGCCTATAAAGTCCTTAAGTAGGAATTTGTTTACAGGTAATTAAATTATATGGGTGTTTGGATGGATATATCTACCTGTAATAAGATTGCAGGCTGTAATCTGATTACAACTTTTAGCTGTAATATGAACCATGAGAAAAAATCGTGTTTCAGATTGTAGGTAAGGGAATTTCAGGCAACGGCTATAGTTTTTGAAAATTTTCAAAGCTGGGAGAGTTGTGAATAATCTTCCAACGACTATAATGACCCAAAACGAAAGAAGAAGATGAAGAAGAAAAAGAAAAAGAAACAAACTTCTCTCTATTATTGTTACTAAGGTTGAAACTTCTCATAGGTTGAGATGTTATCAAACCTTAGTGTCGTGTTTGAATTAGTGGGCCCACTTCGGTAGCTCACTAAATGATTTGTTTACTGTAAAAATCAGTCATAGGCTTTATTGAGTTAGGCTTATCCCAATAATCTATTCTATATATAAAAAAAAATCTATATGTTATTTGATTATTTTTAAAGGATTTACCACTCCAAGATCTGCTGTGAGTGAATACCTAATTACAAGCTGTAAACATATTTCAAGTTATCCAAACATAGAAATTTATTTTCCTGTAATCAGATTACAACTTAAAGCCAAATAAGACCGCATGTAAACACTTTACACCTGTAATCGGATTACAACTTAAGGGTCATTTGAATGCCTGTAAAGTCATCAAGTTGTAATCTGATTACAAGTAATATGAATACAAGTGCAAAGTGTTTACATGCGGTCCTGTTTGGCTTTAAGTTATAACCTGAATATAGGGAAATAATTGTATGTGTTTGGATAACTTGAAATCTATTTAAGCCTATAATTAGGCATTCACTCACAATAGAGCTTAGAGTGTAAATCCTTTTAAAATAACCAAACAACTTATAAAGTTTTTATGTAAGATAAGTCATTGGGATAAGCCTAACTCAATAAAGCCTGTGATTGATTTTTACATCAAACAAATCATTTGGTAAGCCACATAAGTGGGCCCACTAATTCAAATACAACACTAAGGTTTGATAACATCCCAACGTATGAGAAGTTTTAACCCTAACAACAATAACAGAGAGAGAGAGAGAGAGAGATGTATCTTTTCCCGTATTCGTCTTCTTCTTTCGTTTTAGATCCTTGTAGCCATTGGAAAATGTTCTGCAACTCTCCCTACTTTGATTTTAAAAAAAAAAAATTATAGTCGTTACTTGAAATCTCTTTACCTATAATATGAAATATGACTTTTTCTCATGTTTCAGATTACAGCTAAAAGTTGTAATCGGATTACAGCATCCAATCTAATTACAAGCAGATATACCCATCTAAACACCCCTTGTAATCTAATTACCTACAAACAGATTCCTACTTAAGGACTTTACAGGCATCCAAATAACCGCTTAATGACTTTACAGGCATCCAAACGACCCCTTAGCGTTACCACAAATCAAATAGACCCTAAAAAGGCCTTGTCCCCACCCTAATCGGTTAATCCTACCCCTACCCCTACCCCTACCCCTAACTAGGCTAAAAGGGCCTTGCCTACAATGTAGGGCCTATTTGGTTAGCCATAAATGCATATAATTGATGGTAAATAAGTAATCGTGACAAGTGTTGGCTGTTTGGTTAAGAGTATGAATTTTACATAGAAATTCGAGCAAAACTCAACCTTGTAACACGGGACTCCACCATGATGTATGTGTTTCATTCATGCCATCTATTCATTTTTTTCAAATCATTTAATTAAGGCGTGGACCTAAAGATGAAGCAAATCCAAAGCTCTCTAGTGGACCACACCACAAAAAATGGTGAGGATTGAATGCCTACCATTGAAAACTTCTTGGGGGCTATAGAAGTTTTGGGTCTATCTTGTTTTTTGGCCCACTCCCTAAAATGAATGGACGGCTTGAATGAAACACATACATCATAATGGGGCCTATAGAGTTTACTTGAGCAATCAAATCCTCTTTAAAAATAATTCGTGCCGGTCAACATTAAAAAATACCAAAGTAAGTTATCATTACTTGTTTATCGTTATTTACATCCATTTACGACTAACCAAATAGGCCCTAAATTTAAATTTTGAATTATCAAATGTTTGGAATTAGTCCAAATTTAAAATTTGTTTGGAATGGCCCATTATTCATGACAAGCTTCATTCATGTGAATAATCATGATCATAGAAACATGACCATAGATCCAAAAGCGCTTTAGAACTACTCATGCACATTGAATGGGTCCCTTCACAGCTTCTTTAAATTGTCCATACATTGTATAAATGCATGACCCACTTAATGATTGGACCAGGGCAGTGGGTTTGGCCATTGATCATTGGCCCGATCCCTTACTAAACATATGGCCTAGATTTCAGGCCTGGGCTTGACCCTCAAACCAAGTCTAAGGGAAAAAGCAATGGCCCAACATGCCATGCCAAGTCGGCCAACATATTTCCACCCCTAATCATATAAGCCATTTATTAGCGGACTCTAATATAATTGTTGTTATATTTATATTTAAGAGTTTTGCTAAGTCCATGTATGTGTATAAGTTTACTAACACACACCACACTACATATTGCATTGTAGTGGATAGGTGCAATGTCCGAGCCATTCATAGGAAGGCTGCCACTATGTGGATTCCCTATTTAAAGAATTAGGGTTGTCCACTAGTCAGGTGATCAACAATTAACTGAAGGAAAAAAGGGGTACAATTGTAAAAAAATCAGCCAAAGTTTTCTAACATGTCAACTCGTGCCTACTATCATGGTGCACCTATTGAATGGAGCACCTTTATCTTTAGGTAGTAACATTTGCACAATGAGGACCACCTAATGGATGGCTTGGATATTTCATGCATAGGATTCAAAACATAATTGTTGATGCATTTGGGTGAGATTCAATCCCAAATGTCAACCAAGGTAGACAACCACCTTAATTGGTGAGGTATATGTAACATTGTTATATATTCTTATACATCATTTATACTAGATTTAACTATTTTAAATATTAATTATCTATTATTACATTTTCATTGTTAAGCACTCAACCGACCTGATCCAACATCAAGCTGAATCAAGCTTTTGGATTAGGCCTAACTTGAAAATTGATTAGGCCACCCAAGCCATGTTCGAGCCCATCTCATGGGCCTGGCTAATAGGTCCAAGCTCATCACGAAGCAGGGCCGTTGGACCTCCAGGATCATTGCCACCCCTAGGTGTGTAAATTTGATTAGCTTCTAAGGATAAGTTTTATTAACTTGATCATGGAATGTAACTAAGGTAAGCAAAATTCATTTAGTGTTGTATAGACCACATACATTCAGCTCTAATTTTCTTTTCTTTTTTAAGGTAAGAAGAAACTTGGTTACTCACCAATGTTGTACTGACCACATACACTTAGCTCTTTTTTCCTTTTCTTTCTTTTTTAAGGTAAGAAGAAACTTAATTACTCACCAAGAGATGATAAACCTAAATGGAATCAACTATGATAATCCAAACTAAGGACAATAGGAAGCCAAATAAAAGAGAAAAATGCCCACAATTCAAGTAAAGCAAGACGTAATGAAATGATATTTTGAGTGTCAATGCTCTTGAACCATCGGATCACATGCATCTGCCTAAAGGGAGATGTAAAATTGTGTACATGCTGATTCCACCATTACTATTGTTATCGCCAAAGTCGTCAGAGAAGATGAAGTCCACTTGCACTCAAATCAATGGGTCTTCGTACCTTGTGTTTGAGGTGATTGGAGAGAAAATCAAGACACTTGCAATATACTATTGGAATGGTAGTGAAGTCCTACTCATTGTTAGACCCCTCTCTTAAGGTGGGAGAAGACCATGCTATTACAAGTCTCATACAAGAGTTGGTATGGTACTTGGTAGTGTTAAGGAATAGGAGTATGCATCACACCTCTATGGGGCCCACTTATTACCTATACATTTGATCCAAACCATTGATTCCAATCTCACATTGTTGTCATATATGGCCCATAATTCTCACATTTTCTTTACTTTAGTCAATCATTATATTAGTATTTAAATCCAATGGATTATATACATCTAGTATATATTTTATGAATTCAAAACTTTACTAGATATTTTTAAAAGATTATAAGCAGTGTCCTAATTTATTCAGTCCATTGAGACTACTAATATGAGACCATAAAAGTCGTTTAAAAATTTTAGTGCTCTTTTGGAATGTAAGTCATTTAGCTTGAGCTATTTATGTCTTAAGTAGCTTATCTTGATTTTTACTTATCCAATATATAAGTATATGCGTTAAACAGTTGATAAACAACATACTTGTCAACAAAAATGCAAAAAAAAATTATTTGGTTTTCAACATCTCCTAAGTAATTTTAACTCTTATATTAATTATCTCTCTCTCCTCTTTCTTTTTTCTCTTCAAATTTTTTAAAATATTTTTCCATATTCATGCACAGTCTACCTTTAAGATGCACTTACTATTATATGGGGCTAACCTTTGATGTGAACCATTCATTATGTTGGACCTGCCTTAGGCCCTGTCTTCAATGTGAACCGTCTATCATATAGGGCTTACCTTCAATGTAGACATCCATCTTGTAAGACCCACCTTTGACGTGGGTTATCTATCATGTGAGGCCACCTTTAATATGGATCATCTATAATGTAGCCCTAACTTTGAAGAGGGCCTTCATCATGTGAGGCCCGCCTTATATGTAAGTCATTCATCATAAGGGGCCTACCTTTGATGTGGATCGTTCATTACATTACATGGGGCCCACCTTGATGTGGGGCATCCATTACGTGGGGCCCACCATTAATATTAATTATCCATCATATAAGGCCCACCTTCAATGGTCACCGCCCATCATGTGGAGCTCACCTTTGATGGAGACCAGCCCTGCCTTTGAAGTGGGTTTTCCATCTTACAAGGCCTACTTTAGATGTGGGTTATTCATCATTATGAGTTGACCTTTGATGTAAACCATCCATTATGTGGGGCCCACCTTGATGTGAATCATCCATCATGTGGCGCCCATTTTTAATGTCCATTGCCCATCATGTGGAGCCCACTTTGATGTGGAACATCCATTGTGTGGGCCCCACCTTGGAAGTGGATCATCCATCGTATAGGGTCCATTTTAGATGTGGGTCATTCACCATTAAGGGTCGATCTTTATGTGAGCCCACCTTAATGAGGGTCATCCATCATGTGGGGCCCACCATTGATGTAGACCGTCTATCGTATGGGCCCCACATTCGATGTGGATCATCCATCATGTGGGGCCACCTTTGATATGCACCATCCATACATACAAAGATGAGAAAGAGAAAGACAAGAGAGAGAAGTAAGAGAAGTAAAAAAGTGAAAAAGTGAAAAAGCAAGAATTTTTTACTTATAGTTATAAATAAATTTAAGCTAATTAAATATCAATTAAAAAAGATACTTATAGGGGTGTATCCAAATAGACCCTTATCAGAGTCGAACCATGCATTATCACGAATATCATCATTTCCAATGACAAGAATTTTTGGTAGTATAAGCGCATGATATGGAAGTCTCATGTCAGATGTAGCCTTGCATTCAGTCTTTCAAGCAATCATATCATCTCTACCAAGGGATACCTTGTGCACTAAACCAAATTGTACTATTTAGTTTACCTTATGTATATGCAATGAATATAAACAATAATTAAAAGATACATCACTTTAAAGCACAAATTAACAATTGAACGTTAATAAACTAAAATGCTTATGGAATTGTAATATCTGTATACTCTTACTGACCCAAAGCATCTTTCGGAAAATGAACCTTAATTAGTAGGACTATGGAGATTTACACATACATGAAGTTATGAATACTCTTCTACTATAATAAGGAACCTTAGACTTGCATTTTTTAATATAAACCAGTTGGTATCGATAGGAACATTATACTGCGATGCTAACACTTGGCTTCGTAGTGAATGTCAAACTTTGTTTTCAATGGATAAAGTTGCAAGTATTGTATTACATTAATTTGCGTAATGAATATCATGTCATGAAAATAAAATATGAAGTGGACTTCACATTAATGAGACATTCAGCGTAATTCAAACTGTACATCTAATTAGTTTCAACTTGTGTTACTACATTTGAACATAATACTGTATAATCTTCTCTGTCACCCTTTGGTGCATCCAGACTTGGGTTCTGAGAACACCCCCAGGCACGAAGACGCAGAATGCCCTTATTTTATTGGCTTTCTTCTATGTTTCTCTGGTTTGATTTTATTTAAATGTGTTGTTAACTTAGAGGTAAAAGTACATTTGATTTAGAAACGCCACTAGCCAAATAAAGCTTTAGAATATTTGGCTAGCTAGAAACCATAAATTTGCTTAAGGATTGGGGATCTTATAAGATTCGTCAACTCAAGTGGCTCCCACCTTATATGGTTGATCTGCGACTATAGATTTTAAGTAAGGGCCTTAGTTACAAAAAATGAAGAGATTATGCACCATTTTTCGCTCGTATGATGTGTGGTGTTTACCTTATAAGATTTTATGATATTTTAGGAGATTTAATAGAGTTCTGGCATTATTGCATCTAGTCATGCTATGCTTTATGGAGTTTAAGAATCCAGGCAAACAAAAGAGGAAATAAAAGGCACCTAGCCTTATTATACAAGATTTAAGACCCCGGGTAGGAAAAATAAAGTAAAAATAGATGGACAAGAGGGAGTATCGCAGAATATAAGATTTTAAAAAAATGAGTATACCTTTAGTGTGTTTTGATGTGTGGACTAGAATGCAAGTTGATTTGAGATGTAAGAAGGAAAATGGGAGACCTAACACCATTTTTCTATAAAAGGGATGGTCAGATGTCCCCGATTCCAACCTTACTTTTTTTTTACTTCAATATATTTTTTAGCTTTAGAAAATTTATTACTTTTAGTTGGACATATTAACGACACAATCAGACCTTATTAAAAAATGATAGGGAATCAGCACAACTATGGCACATGTAGCTTTGAAGTAGGCGATGATGCACTAAAAGATATGGTTAAGCTTAGTATAAGCCATAACCGGCCTTAGAGGATTCTCCAATGACTTCTTTGCCTTCTTGCAGCCTTCCTCTATCTCTTTGTTGTTCCCCAAATGGGCAACAATAGTGGCTTTTAAATAGGCTAAACAAGTTTAATTACCTTTTAAGGGCTATTATTTAGCTACGCACGTCAAATAGTGGCCCTTCAAGGGCCATTATTTGGCTAAGTCAAATAGCAGCCCTTGAATGACCTTTTTAGCTCTCGTTTCAGATTTTTTGTCGAGCGTTTTTCCTTAGGTTTTTAATAAAGTTATTTTTATCCATAAACACTTTATACCATTGGCCCTTCTAAGGCCATCATTTTGAAATGCCTTTTTTATGTACCAGAACTTTATTTATTTGGCACTCTTGAGGGTTTTCGAAGCTAGGGTGCTCACCTTTGACCTTATCGCTCGCTTGTTTCAATGTCGATCTATCTGATTCGGTGGTTATCTCGAAGAGTTATTGAGGATATTTTCGGTTAGCCTTTTCACAGACTCTTTGTATCGTTTAAGTTAGAAAAATGTGCCTTTAACCGCTTTGCGACTTACAAGTACTTTTAAGCGAGCAGTCAAGATCAAGTTAATCGAGGTAAGGGTTTGCAATCCGTTTCACTAATCATTTTCGAGTCATGCCGGGGGCCTTCCCGAGCTATCCCCTTAAGCTTTTTAAGGCCTTCTAAGGTAACTAAGATTGGTTTTATCAAAATAATATACGTTTAAGCATTCTGGAGGCCTCGACAAATTTAGATAAAAACTAGTCCTAAGCCATACCCCGTACTTGGGTTCTTATAGAGAAGTTTTTAAGTTCAATTTATCAAATTATTTTTTTTAAGTGGGGGGGAGGGGGGATTTGACATAAATGTCCCCATGTCCCTTAAGCATTATGCCTTCTTATAGATATCTTTTTATTTTTTATTTTTTATTTTTTGTTCTTGAATGTTATAATTTTCAAAAGCGATTCTATATATTTCCCACACTGTAATTATTTGTGAACATTTAATGACATTTTTCTCACTTTTATTTTTGTCTACTATTTGTATTGTCATTATTCACATCTACATTCTCATCACGATATTGGAATATTAAAGCCTGGTCCAATTTTGAACTTTAAAATATCATTTTTTTTATTTCTAAAAGAAATAACTAACATATCGAGAAACTTAAACATGTTTTTAATGAGATTCAAATGTAAACCAATTCATATATTTTACAAGAAAATTAAACCATGTAGCTTTAAATTTCTATTTTAATGTCATATCTTATTATAATGTAACACTCTGTACCATTGGGTCTCTTACTCATTTGCATGAAATTTAGGATATGATTATTAGACTTGAATTGATCCATAGTGAACACGTTGTAGACATCCCACCTAAAATCGTAAATAATACTTCGTAAGATCGCAGTGAATTCTTAAAATCGGCATTAAATCGACCTAATGAAGCATCACAAATGGAAATAAATTACATTAAAAGGATACTTAGGCCCATTCAAAACCAAGTAGCAGTCCAGATTAGCCAAATGCAGTCAGCAGGAATTCAATTCTCAGCGGCTATGTGATAGTGATCCAGGCCCACAATGGGGCATGTGGCAGCTAAGGTTATAAAAATACTTCAAAAATTGTGAAATATGACCAACATGAATCTGATTCCCGTTGGCCCAAAAAAGTCCATTAATCAGCTGTAATGACTTGTATTACCCCGAGAACCTCAAAAAACATGCAAACAGGCCATGTTAGCACCAATGGAAATCCAATTGTAATGATCCAAGATTTTGATGGGTATACATATAGACACGACTATGTACGCTTACATTTATTGAAGCATACACGTGTAGATTTATCAACTCATCCAAGCATAAATGCATACATGTGTCCATCAATCCATACAAGATGTGATTATTGTTATGCTTGATCAATTTATTTAGAGTGTATCATTGATTCATATAATCATCAACAATATAATTTTGTATGTATATAGTCTTTAAACACCTCACCTGAATCACAAAATACTACTCATGAATCGATCGACTATATTATAATAAAACTGCACCTAGAACCCTTGATCACCATTGGATGCCTGACCAAATTTAAAGGTGGAACCCTACATTCATCCCAGATGAGATTATTGGCCCTGATTAGGAGATTCCCAACCCCTAACCTTCCGATAAGAACCATTGATCAACACTAACTAAAATCCATAACCTAAACGATATTTTCAATAAAAATGCACTTAACAACTAAGAGAAGGCTTAAAAGTCAACTAGAAAGAAAACACTAGGCTTGTACCCTTCTTCAAAGGTAATGAATAGTCTGGATTACTCGATCCCTATCTATATGGACTTGAAATCAAGCCTGAAAGAAAGAAGGAAAATGGATTGTCGCGAGCTGACAGCCACCTGACACTCTTTCCACCTATCGGAGATATGGATCCCTCCTTTTAGATCTTACATGGCCAAAAATCGATAAGTGTCCACTATCGACCCACCACGAGCCGACAATTTTGGTCTATAAATTCGACCTCTAGCGTTCGATGAAGCAGTGACAGAACATCCCAAGAGACCATAGATAGATCAGAAATCCGACAAAAAAGGGGGACTACGACTTATAAGACACCTAAAAATTCTCACACTGATGCATATATCATGTTCAACGCAGTGAAGTCAATGTCTGAAAGTTAACTTTGAAAATGCATGTGTAATATTAATACCACAAAGCCAAGAGCTTAGGGTTATAGCTAAGTCCTAGAGGGGGTGAACGGGACCTTCTAAAATTTGTCAATCAAATCAAATTAGTCCACGGCTTAGTGTGTGCAAAGCTATAGGCTATTAAAGGTACAAATTGGATATGAATGAAAACAAGTATATGAAGTGAGATAACTATATCTAGTGAGAACAATGATTCAAACACTTAGCATACCATTTATTCATGCATACATAATGAGTTGAGAGTTAAGATAAAGCATAATACAAACACACAACTCATTGCAAGCACATGATGTATAGTGGTTCAATAACTTGCATACTCCGCTCCCGGCGGAAGAACTCAAACTCGAGCTTTCAGGATTCACTATCTCACATGGTTTTCAAGGTTCACCACTAACCTTTACAATTCAACATCCTACACAATGACACACACACACACATACACACACACACACCACACACACACACACACACACACACACATACTTACACACCCATCGGTGACTTACACAAGGTCTTATACACAAGTTTGGTTCACAAACTCTAGATTAGTCCTACACAAAAATAACCACATATACACGTGTTGGTGGGCTACACAAGGACTTGCTTTGAGTTTTGGTATCAAACTCTAAACTCAAATCTCCACAAAAAATGAGTCGTGGACTCTGAAGAAAACTCTTACTAGTTGGATGAGCCATTTGATAGCACATGTCTTGAGATGCTTCTTCGAACTTGAATCGCCTTTTCTTCAGCTCCCACGATCATCAATCTTACAAAGAATCTACCTATTATAGTGTTAAGGTATTTGAAGAATGGATAGTGTATGAATCTCCAATAACTAGGGTTTAGTTGTTACCAAATTGGGGATTCATCTAAATAAACATTCTAGGGCTTTATTTTCCTGTAGAATTGGGGTCTAAGCTCTAAATGATGCAAGAGACAATGCACATATTTAATTTGGAGCTTGGAACATTCCTTCAAAGTGATGAATCACAAGAGAGATGGCATGATCTCAATAAGATTAGAATCTAAGAGAAGGAATTAAGAGAGGAAAATATTGAGACTCTTGCTCTGTCAAATCACCATCAACTTGCAAATGCCCTACGAGATTTATTATATAGATGAGTGAAGTAACGGATCCAAAACAACTACATAACGACTACTCATCGGTCGGACCTATAGGTATGTTGGTTCAAACTAAAATAAGTTAGGGCTGAGAACAGTTTGAATCTGAAACAATTTGCATTTTATTGGTTGGACCGACATGAACCGATGGTCTATCAATTGGATCGACAAAACACTGGTTTATGCGATTTTGACTGCTAATTATAATTAGTTAGACGGGCAGAACATTGATTTACGCAATTTTGGCTGCTGATTATAATCAGTTGAACCGACAGGGTTTAAGTTGAGTCGACAGAGCCTTTGAACCTCTATAAACCTTGTTGATCATGTTCAAATTAATTCTAAAAGCTTGGGATGATTAATTAGGTGTTTTTCTATTAAAGAATGGATCATCTAGAGGCTGATGTTTTGAGATTAAGCAGAGTCTAGGTTTAGGGATACTAAGGCACTCTAATTTACCAGTGTCTTCATGTGTTAATCATCACACATTTCAAGTCTTCAGATGTCTTCAACTACTAATTTGAGGCTCAACCGACTTGATGACACGAACTCACGCTATTAACAAACATACATGCTAGCAAACTTATCAAATAAAGTCAATCGGGTCAAGAGTAAAGTTAGAATCAGGACCGTCTGACCATCCCTTATGATTAAGAATGGTGTCTAATCTAACCATCCCTTTCTTTCTCACATATCAACCAAGCGCGGAACATAGTCCATTCCACACATTCCTAATATATTATCTATCATCATCCGCATTCTTAGCTGCTCTTTTTCTATGCATATTTTTATTTATCTTGTTTGTCTGCCCCAGGTCACTTGATTCCACATAGCAAAGCAATGATTATTTTACTTTTTACTTATATGGTCCTCTTATAGGACTACATGTAGCACGACTAAACATTTAATGCCATTATAAGTCTAAATTCTCTTGAAAGTCACATATCCCGTGGAGTAGAGACTGCATGGTATGTGGGCAGAAGATGGTGATTAACCTCCTCTTCTTTTGTAATCGAGACCCTTACCTAGATTTTTATGATTGCAGGCCAATCTCAGAAGTCATTTAGGTCAAGAGATTTCATGATCCCCGAACTTTAGAGCAAATTTGTGAACTTTAGAAGACAATGGATAAAAGCAAGCCTGATCAGCTAGTGATTACTCCAAACATCCAAACATACCTTTTTTTCGATCACCTTTAAAGGAATTGCACAGCTAAGGAAATGAGGGATAACTAATCAAATCATAAACACCTTATACCGTACCAAAGAGTGGCATGCGTGTGAGTTTCCTCCCTCTCTCCTTGCGATGTACAATGTCGGAAAAGGGGTCGAGCCCATGGGTGACATTTACATAATCACTTCCACCTCTTGTAACTAAGGTGATGTAGAGCAAGCCGCAGACACTTTCATGGCAAAGATGGACCAGAGAAGGCCTGAGCAGAGGCGAAAATGATCCAGACCGTCAGAACCTTAAACACAGTCATATCTTGCAAACTGAGATGAGTTTTTACACATATCATATATGATTTTGGGGTAAGAGAAGATACTTTATCCAAAAACCTACTATGTCGGGTTGCCCACACCGGATTTGTGAGATTCCATCAGATCAACGGTCAAAAGTCCATTTTATTTTCATTTTTACTATAAATAGTAAGTTTTAGTGACATATGAATTTTGATCCTTTGAGTTGTACGAGTCGTGCCCAACATGAAAAGGGCTTAGAAAAGTTAGGAGAACAACATGGTTAGCCTAATTTGGACACTTACTATTTTTGGCCAAAACCATGAAGTCTAGTAGGAATAGCGATTATCTATAAATAGTAAGTTTACTATTTATAGTAAGTCACATTTTTAGGGTGTTTGAGTTGGAGTTTGATTCTAAAACTCTGTCCTAAGTTTTAGCTCATTATTTAAAGGATTGTAATTTCCTTTTTTTTTTTTATCAATCAATTTATTTCAAATTTATTAGAAATTATTTCTACTTTTTATCCCTCGATGGTTTGAGAGAGCTATGTGGATTCGGAATAGTTATTCCTTGAGGAAGATGGTGATCGACCTCATCATGTCCCTCCCTACCTCATAATGCAAGCTTGGGAAGAATAATTTATGTGCTTACATGGTTAGTGAAGCTATTAATTTGTTAGAATCATTCCACAATGGATTAATTTAAAAATAAAAATTAAAAAATTAAAAAAAAATAAAAAAAAAAAAAAAAAAAAAAACTTATATCATCTAAAGATCATATAATGTAATGTAAGGGTGCATTTGATTGACCAAATATGATGAAATTTCATGATAAACTGGTCAAATCAGTGCAAAATTTCATGATATTTGATGAAATTTGGTAGAACCCAGTACACAAAAGATGGACAATGAAAGAATAGATATGTACCATAAGCATGAATAGTACTAGTTTCAGTATAACTTGGTGGTATCGGGCTATTGTGTGGTCCATGTGATATGTGCTTATGATATGCTCTATGCATCATGGTAGTCCCCTCACGTTTGTTACAGAGCTCAATCACGGGGCTAATCGAGGGCTTAAAGGGCCACCTTATATGTAACAATGACAAATTATGCCTAAAAACTTTTGGATTCGTGTGTTGTGGCTTACTTAAGTTTTGGATTAGCTTGATTTTTACGCACTGTTCATCTTAATGTGGCATTTATAGGGAATTAGGTTGAATGACATATACCCAATTTGATAGCCCCACAAATCTTAGAGGAGGTTTTTCAATTAGGCCTCCCTATGATGTAGTTCACCTAAGTTTTCATTTGGATTGATTTTTGGCCCGAGAACTCTGGGATATCTCAGTACAACCTCTATACCCTGAGTGTTTCAACGAGTCACATGCACAAGAACAACACACCAACATGGCTAAAACACTTGATGACTTAGATGGACTCATTTTGTTATGAGTTGAGTTGTGACTTGCTCAGAGTCAAGGTTGAATCTGTTGGGGATTTTGACCTGCGGAATCACACAGATCTAGATCTAGGATAGCAATACAATGGCACCAAGCACACAAGAGAACCGCAAATTTAACGTGGAAACCCTTGCGGGAAAAAACCACGACACAAAGCTACAGAAATCCATTATGAAAAGAAATTACAAGAGAGAGGACTTACCCGATTCGAACAACCTCGAATCTCACCCTTGCTACACCCTTTGATAACCCTAGAATCCCTTTAAAAAGATTTAGAATTATTTCCCCTATTTTAGAAAGGCCTTAGGGACACCTATTTATAGTTTAGGCAACTTCCCTTTCGCACCCTTGCGAAAGGCAACTCAAAAATCCGCAGTCTGCATCAAATTCGGAAACGAATCTACGTAACCTATGACTGGTCGAGCCGAGGCTACGACTGGTCGTAGGATCCCTACGACCGGTCAAGACATCCCTACAACCAGTCGAGCAGCCCGGACACCAAAAATCTCAAGTCGCTGGACTTTAAGTTGAGCAGTGCTTGACTAGTCGAGCGACTCCCACGACCGGTCGTGAATGACCCACGACCGGTCGAGCAACACCCAAAATCAGATTTAAGACTTTTTTTTTTCAACAATCTCCACAAAGTCTTCAATCTTCAACCGTGTAGCTCATTAACCTCTTCTCTTATCTCTTCATCGCATCATAGCTTCAATCAACGCTTCTCGTGCACACTCCGTCCTTCTTTTACACCATCGCCAAGCCCAGAGAAGTTGCACAGAACTTGAACTTCTCTGTAGGAACGACCTTGGTGAGCATGTCTGCTGAATCTGAATCTGCACACCCAACCAACTTTGTTCCTCTCTTCTCCAAAAGTAAAGACGTAGTCTTCTTACCATCTCACTGCTACCCAATATTACTTGCCGGGGTACTTGCTCACAACACTGATAGCCTGTGAAATAACCGGTCTAATCCAGACCATGGCATACACTGTCAACCGCATTCGAATAAGGGTCATGAGATATCCTGCTTTTTCTCATCTGTTTTGGGACATGTCCTGAGGAAACCTTGAGGAGAGATGCATAGGGAACACTCTCCGGCTTTACCTGGCCCATCACATCCTTGATCAATACCTACACACAAGGTATTCATCCTGTGATTACTAAAGCCTACTTCTCTTTCAGTCTCAATGCCGAAAACCATCTTTGCAGCCCCCGATCCTTCATCCTGAACGTCCCACTTAACCGAGTCTTCAGTACACTGATTTCAGACATGTCATAATTAGCGATCTACATGTCATTAATTCCTGACTCACCATGAAGGAATCAAATCACTGCCTAGGCGACAGGTCGAACCACGACCTCCTGCAAAGTCATTTCTCAGCTCCTTTAACTTCGAACCGCTCTGGTAGCTTCATATAAATCTGCTCTTCACTTTCCCTTGTAGAAGTGCAGACTCCACACCCATCTTTCCAGCTCAAGATCACATTGACCAACCAGCACCAATCACGGATCTAATAGACACCTGTTATACCGTCGGCGTGAATATCTCTGAGAAGTCGATCCATTCTCTCTGAGTATAACCCCGCGCTACCAACCTCGCCCTGTATCTATGTTGTATCCTCCTGAAGATCCACCTGCATCTAACCATTCTCTGGCACACTGGAAGCTCCACCCGCTCCCATATGTCAGTCTGGTACAATGAATCCATCACATCGCCCATAGTCACCTTCAACTTCTCAGCATCAGGCTCACCTAGAGCCATCTGAATAGAAGATGAATCCCATGTGATATTGGAGTCGTCCATGTACCACGCCGATATCCTGCGATCATGCCGTATGATTCTTCTCACAGGTGGTTGCTCCACCTGCTTTGTATCCATGTCCGCACGTCTCAGCCTTCTTGCCCTGCCCGCTCATGTCGTCATGCCTAACATGTCACACACGTACAGAGGTGGAATCCGCTACATCCACTGCAGCTCCATCTTTTAAAGTGCTCCCGATCAACCTGTACAAGTTACCGAGTCGTTGTGCTTTCATGATTACCCGTGCCCCCTTAAATACCTTAAGAGCACTATCAATATCTATGTACTTTGCATCCTTTTGCCTCAAGTACCCCAAGAGAAATCAGATTTTGTTTCAAATCAGGAACGTGCTTGACATCAGTCAAGGTACACTCCACCCCATCAAACATCATAACATGCACCGTACCAACAGCCACAACATTACAGGCAAAGCCATTGCCCATAAACACCTGTCCATCATCGCACTCGCTATAACTGGCAAACCAACTCCGATGAGGAGTCATGTGGATCTGTCTAGCATCCACTCGTCCTTACGATCATCATATGACCGCTTGATAGTAGACACAAACAAAACATCACCATCACATCCGCTCGATCCATCCGACGTGACAACATTGGCCTCCCTGTACGAAGCCTCAGAATCTTCTCTCTTCGATTTAGGATTTTCACAATCCTTTTTCACATGTCCTTCCTTCCCACAATTCTAGCACTTTACCTTTCCTTTGTCCTTGCCCTTTGATTTGGATCTATAACCTGAAGAATCCGTACCTTGTTCAAAATTCCTACCCATTGTAAATAGTGCATCAGAAGATGTCCCCATGTCGCCGTTTAACTTTCTCATAGCCTTCCCTTGAAGGGCTGAGATAACGGTGTTGACACTCAGGGTTTTATTCGTGCTGCACATGGTGTCCTTGAATGACTTATACGACGCTGGAAGAGAATTCAGCAATATACATGTTTGTTCTTCATCTTCAATCACTTCCTCCATATCCAGTAATTTGTAAACTAATTTATTAAAGTTGCTGATGTGAGCCTCCAGATCTCTACCCTCTGCCATCTTGAAGTTATACCACTGCCTCTTCAAGTGTAGGAGATTTTCCGAGGATTTTTTCGCATAGACATCTTCTAACTTCGCCCATAACTTAGCCCAGTTTTCTCCCTCATGACGTTATAGAGGGCCTCATCCGTGAGACATAAACGGATCGACGATAATGCCTTCTTGTCAAGAGTATTCCATTCATCATTAGTCATAGTAGACTTTCGCTCCTCAAGAGCACCATCTTCGCCTTGCGTGATTAAGGAACTCATCATCTTGATCTTCCATAACTTAAAATTATTTTTTCTGAGTACTTCTCAATCTCATACCTGGTGCTCGCCATTATTACTAATCCTACAAATTCAGATCTGTGCCCCAACGATTGCTTTGATACCACTTATTGGGGATTTTGACCTGTGGAATCACACAGATCTAGATCTAGGATAGCAATACAATGACACCAAGCACACAAGAGAACACGCAGATTTAACGTGGAAAACCCTTGCGGGAAAAAACCACGACACAAAGCGACAGAAATCCACTATGAAAAGAAATTATAAGAGAGAGGACTTATCCGATTCGAACAACCTCGAATCTCACCCTTGCTACACCCTTTGATAACCCTAGAATCCCTTTAGAAAGCTTTAGAATTATTTTTCCTATTTTAGAAAGGCCTTAGGGACACTTATTTATAGTTTAAGCAACTTCCCTTTTGCACCCCTGCGAAAGGCAACTCGAAAATCCGCAGTCCGTATCAAATTCGGAAACGAATCTGTGTAACCTATGACTGGTCGAGCCGAGGCTATGATTGGTCATAGGACCCCTACGACCGGTCGAGACATCCCTACGACCGGTCGAGCAGCCCGGACACCAAAAATCCCAAGCCGCTGGACTTTGAGGCGAGTGGCTCCCACGACCGGTCGTGAATGACCCACGACCGGTCGAGCAACACCTAAAATCATATTGAAGACTTTTTTCAACAGAATCCACCTGACTCAATCAAATTGGGGGATTCAGAGGGTGGAATGATATCGAGCTAGATTGGATCATACCAAATTCATATCAATTTGGATAAGTACAGGTCTCACTCAATCAAACTTGTAAAAGTCTTAAAATAATGGAGACTTGGCAGCCCTAATGGACCGCTTTTACCGACAATCCAAGAACAAAAAAGGAATTTCTATAAGAAAATTCCTTGTGCATCTCATGTTTACTAAAGAAATACTCTGAAAATCAAAATATATTGGGTGATTTTTTGTGAGAAGGTTAGAACGTTATAGAATTATCCTTATATATATGGAAAAGGTACAATGCGACTCAAACTGATTTTAATGTCCCATGAGGTCGAGCTGTGTGGGCCCCACCGTGATGCGTTTCGAACATCAACATCGTGCATTTGATGCGTCCCCTTTAAATTATGGGATATCTAAAAAATCAGCCATATACGGACCTCAGGTGGGTCATTCCATCTAAAATCATGTGAAGACATGCCTAAAACATATAAAATCACTTGGTGGGGCCCACCTGACATTTGGATGCTGCTGAAACTTGGTCTGAACCCTCAGCCAAGTGGGACACACATAATGGGTGGGCTAGATTTGTGAACCACATCTCAGTGGGCCTAATAAATGATTATGAATGTTTTAATGGGAGGGGGACCGCACGTTACTATTGTATTTGGTGTGCCCCACCGAAGTCATTGATTGACTTGATTTTTAAGCCCGTGGCTCACCATGGAATGGTGCATCTGACTGATGGGTAAGATGTTTGACAAACATCAACGGTGGGGCCCACACACTCGAACTCATGGGAGCTTATAAGCTCATTGTGCCTTTTCCCATATATATATATATATATATATATATATATATATATATATATATATATATATATATATATATATATATTAAAGGAGAAAATTTTGGGTCCCACATAATATATGCATGACAAGCAAATTATCAAATATATACATCAATCCATAATAAACACACTAAAGAAAAATCTTTCTAATTGAATTAGCAATTCCCTGCACCTAAATTTTAATATTTTCAAACGGTGGATATTATTTTTAATGTTGTGGTTCACCTTATAATTAAATTGCTTAAAGTTTTGGTTATTTTCATGGTAAATTATATCTCAAACAAATATCACGTGGGCCCCACAATTTTCCAAATTACTATTTTACCTCTGTTGCGGTGTAAAATGTAATTTCCGAGAAATTTTGGGGTTGAAAAATCACCAACGAAGTTGGTTAGGAAATGATAATCATTAGAGCCACTCCTTAATAATAATGCGGAGATTTGAATTTTGATCGTTGGTCCTAAAAGGCGCCTGAATCACGAGACTTTGGATTTCCAACATCTTATGGGGTCCACCGAATGAAAATGGGTTTGACTTGGATGTTGCCGCATGGCCATTCATCATGTGGGGTCTACCCAGACCATGTCTTCGCCTAAAACTCAATCTGGTTCGCTCATGAAATGGGTGGCATATCTAAAAGAGAAATGTATCTTTTAAAAGAAAATTACCGACCCAAATCACATGTAGCTTACCTGATTAGGTGGACCAGCTTCATTTTGGATCATGCGATTCTTATGGTGGTCCCCACCGTATGAATGGCCTAGATATCACGCAGTGGATAGCCAACAAGTGCAGTCGCATGCCTATTGGATGAACTTAATGATCCAACCAACGATCATAAAATGGACGGTTAAAAGAAGGTCACAAGTTTTTTAGGATTATCTAATTGATATGACTTAGGGCCCATTTGGCCGGCGGATTGGAAGGGATTGAATGGTATTAGAAGGGATTAGAAGTTAAATCCCGGGATTGACTAGGCGTGCAGAACAGACTGGGTGACCTGATTCCAATCCCATGGATATTAAGATAAATCCCATCCAATCCACCCTAATCCGATTAAATTTGCCTGGATTCGAGGAATTGGAAGGTTAAATCCCGGGATTGGCCAGGCGTACCAAACAGACTCGATGTAGCAATTCCGGGATGTAGCTATCCCATGGATGTTAAGACAATCCACTGACAATACTATCATTACCTAGAGATCCATGCCATCCACCCTAATACCATTCAATCCCTTCCAATCCACTCGGCCAAACGGGCCCTTATTATTCTATGTTTCATCCACCAAATGGGCCACAATTTGGACGGTCTGGAATTGGAATGGATTACATATTTGGATGACTGGGAAATCTCACCCGATGGGAAGTGGGAACGCGTGAAGAAAAGGGGAATTGAGCAGCCGTGGACATTCTCCAAGGAGAAAGCGTCTGGTGGCGCAAGATCCAATGAGGCAGATCCAATCTTGGGCAGCTGAATCTTACTTTCCATAAAGTGACAATGGATATCCGGTGGCGCAAGATCCAATACGTTGGATGTGGATATCGTCGGTGACACGACCCTGTGGGGGTGGGCCACCGTGATGTTTGTGGTTTATCTACCTTGTTTTGTCGGCTTATTGTAGAGGATGAGCCCTACCCAAAAATAGGCACATCCAAAGCTTCAGTGGCCCACACCACAGGAAGGTACTGCTTTGGTGGATGCCTGAATGTGGGGTCCATCTTGATGTATGTCCCTTACATCCACGCCGTCTATCTGTTTTGACAGTTCATTACAAGGCATGATCCCGAAATTGAAATAGATCCAAATCTCAGGTGGACCACACCATAGGAAACAGTGGTGATTGACTATTAAAAACTTCTTGTGGGGCACCAAAGTTTTGGATCAAGTTGATATTTATGTGGTCCTTTCATCGATATCTTTGTGACTTTATTAACAGGTTGAATGGCAACTAAACATTTTGGTAGCCCCTGGGAAGTTTTTAATGGTGGGTAACTCAATCATTACTATTTATTGAAATGTGGTTCCCCTACTATTGGGATCTACTTAAATTTTGGGATCATGCCCTAAACTCAAAACAGATGGATGATGTGGATGTAAGGCGCACATATCAAAGATGACCCAACAAGAAGGGATTCATACACCGCATAATTGTCAACCCAAAATTTTCTGCGTCTATGAAAGTGATCAAATATTTTGTTTTATGGATTGTGATGAGCTTTAGAAAGTTCCAATGGGAGTGTCATTTGTTTGTGGTGTGGTTTACTTAAGCTTTGGAATTGTCTCTTTTCTTTTTATTTTTCTAAACTCAACTAGTAAACAAAAATTGATGGATGAGTGGATAAGGAAGTGTTTGGTTAGTAAGTTGCTGCCTAAGTAGCTTATCTTAATTTCTACTTATTAAGTTTTTATCAGCTTCTCGTCTCTTTCATCAATCCCGTGGCTATTTTCAGCTGCTTAAGAAAAGTAGAAAATTATATTTTTAAAAAAACAACTAAAGTGATAAAATATTTTTAAATAAAAAAGTTGTTTATAAATAATTATAAACAGAACTTATTTATATGAAATAAGTCACTTGTGTATTTATACAAGTAGAAAAAGCAACTTAGAGTGGTATCCAAACGGCCCTAAATGACAAATATTGAATGGCATTGATTGGTGGCACAACTCTATGGGAGTTTACTATGTTTGTGTTTTATCTAAGAGGTCCATCTACTTTGCTAACTTATTTTAGCTATAATGAGCCAATAAATAAGATAGATCTTAAGCTCAAGCAAACCATGAGCAGCTGTGTATGTGTTGAATCAAGGTGATATTTTTTAACTGCCAATCTCAGGATTTGATCTTTGAAAAAAAAAAATCCAAATCTACGGTGAACCACACCACAATAAATGGTGGTGATTGAATAATAATCATTAAAACTTTGTGAGGGTCAGTGGGATGTTTATTTGCCATCCAACCTGTTGATAAGGTCAAAAAGACATTGGTGAAGGACCATACAAATATCAGCTTGATTCAAAACTTTTATGGTGCTTAAGAAGTTTTTAATGGTCCATCATTATTTCCTCCCTATGATATGGTCTACCCGAGATTAGATTTGCTTCATTTTTTAGAACATACCCTAGAATAAGCTCTCAAAACGGATAAACGGTACCGATGTGAGGCACCTACATGACAGTGAGCCTTCCAGAGGTCTGTGCGAACATATGGGGTGCAGCTTCAGGGGATTCCTCGCTCCACTGAGGTGGGTGGATCCCGGAAGCCAATTGGCTGGTGCAACACACGTCAGCGATATAGCTGTTGTAGGTACATGTCGTGCCAAGACGAGGGCTGACGCTCTTCGAGCTCTAAATTGTACTAACTGTTGCCCAAAATGATGCATTTATTATATCCACATCATTCATCAATTTTTAAAGATCAATTTAGAAAATGAGACAAAAATAAATCATATCTAAATCTCAAATGGCCCACACCACAAATAGTAGAAGGATAATGATTTTCACACCGTTAAAACATTCATAGGGCTTACCATAATGTTTATTTTCCATCCAATCTGTTCATAATGTTAAAAAGTCCTCGATGAAGGGGAAAAACAAATGTCATGTTCATCTAAAATTTCTGACCCCAAGAAGGTTTCAATGGTAGCCGTTCAATCCCCTACTATCTTTTGCAGTGTGGTCCACTTGATCTTTATATCTGTCTTATTTTTAGAATCAAACCTTACAAAGAGCTCGCCAAATGGATGAACGGTTTGGATATAACACATACCTCATGATTGGACCCACGGAACTTTCTGACGTGAACACATCAGCTAGATCTCCTGGCTGCTGGTACACCAGCCAATCCGCTTCCGTGGATCCCTCAGTCTGGGCCATAGTGATGTATGTTCCTTACATCGATGCTGTCCATCAGTTTGGACAGCTCAATTTAGGGTATTATTCAAAAAATGATATACATTACCTTAGGTGGACCACACCATAGGAAACAATGTTGATTGAATATCCCACTTAATTTTTTATTGGTAAGGGGAATGGTTATTTGCCATCCAACCATTGACAAGGTCACAAACGGCTGAATAGGGACCACACAAATATAAGCTAAAAACTTTTGTGGCTTATAATAAATTTTTTATGGTCAATAATGGTCAATCACTACTGTTTCCTGTGGTGTAGTCCACATGTGATTTCAATCTACTTAATTATTAAGATCATGTGTAACAATGAGTTGTCAAAACAGATGAATGGCATGGATGTAATTTATATACATCAAGTGGGCCCCACAGTCAGGGATTCACCCACCTTGGTGGATCCAGAGATCCACATAAGCCGCACCCGAATTCATGAGCAAATTGGATGACTAGGAAGGTCCATTGTCCTCATTGTTTCCTATGATACCACCCGAACCTCGATTTGCTTATCTTTTGGATGAAGCCCAAAAATAAGAGGGGAAAATGAATGAATGACAGGGATAAAGCACAGACATCACGGTGGGCCCTACAGTCATGCCACCAGGGAAATCCATGTCACTAGGCAATCCGCGTCCATGATATGCTCATTGTTATAGTTAGATGTCTTAAATCTGTCTGGTGGTTTGTCGATGATATCGACAGGGAGTCGAAGATATCGATGGTAGTCGTCGATGACATCGACGGTTGCTCGATGCCATCGATAATTCACGGGATTTTTCACCCGTGGTCGCTGGACAGTTTTGGTCCTGTTTCGATATCATCGAAGGACCGTCAATGATATCGAAGCTGTCATCGAGAGACCTTCGATGACATCGAAGAGTTCCGCAGATGCAATTGCGGAAATGCAGATTCTGCGGATTTTATTTCTTATTCCGAGTCTGCTTCTTTCTAAACTTATATAAAAGGGTATGCGGGATTGGGAGACATTCTAAGGCTTTCTAAAAGAGTTCCAAGGATTCCTAAAAGAATTTTAGGGTTTATAAATGGTGTAGCAAGGGTGAGATTCGAGGTTGTTCGAATCGGGTAAGTCCTCTCTCTTTGTAATTTCTATTTTCATAGTGGAGATCTGTCGCTTTGTGCCGTGGTTTTTTCCTGCAAGGGTTTTCCACGTTAAATCTATGTTCTCTTGTGTATACTTGGTGACATTGGATTGCTATCCTAGATCTAGATCTGTGTGATTCCGCAGGCCAAAATCTCCAATAAGTGGTATCAGAGCAATCGTTGGGACACAGATCTGAATCTCCAGGATTAGTAATAATGGCAAGCACCAGGTATAAGATTGAGAAGTACTCAGAGAAAAATAATTTTGAGTTATGGAAGATCAAGATGATGAGTTTCTTAATCAAGCAAGGCGAAGATGGTGCTCTTAAGAAGCGAAAGTCTACTATAACTGATGATGATTGGAATACTCTTGATAAGAAGGCTTTATCATCGATCCGTTTATGTCTCACGGATGAGGTTCTCTACAACGTCATGAGGGAGAAAACTGTGGTTAAGTTATGGGTGAAGTTAGAGAATGTTTATACAAAAAAATTCTCTGAAAATCGCCTACACTTGAAGCGGGAGTGGTATAACTTAAAGATGACAGAGGGTGGAGATCTGGAGGCTTACATCAGCAACTTTAATAAATTAGTTTGCAAATTGTTGGATATGGAGGGAGTGATGAAAGATTAAGAACAAGCATGTATGTTGCTGAATTCTCTTCCGGCGTCGTATGAGTCATTCAAGGACACTATGTGCAGCACGAATAAAACTCTGAGTGTCGACACCGTTATCTCAGCCATTCAAGGGAAGGCTATGAGAAAGTTAAACGACGACATGGGGACATCTTCTAATGCACTATTTATAATGGGTAGGAATTATGAACAAGGTACGGGTTCTTCAAGTTATAGATCCAAATCAAAGGGCAAGGGCAAAGGAAAGGTAAAGTGCTGGAATTGTGGGAAGGAAGGACATGTGAAGAAGAATTGTGGAAATTCTAAATCGAAGAGAAAAGATTATGAGTCTTCTACAGGGAGGCCAATACTGTCACGTCAGATGGATCGAGTGAATGTGATGGTGATGTTTTGTCTGTGTCTACTATCAGGCGGCCATACGATGATCGTAAGGACGAGTGGATGCTAGACACATGGGCATCTTTTCACATGACTCCTCATCAGAGTTGGTTCGCCAGCTATAGCGAGTGCAATGGTGGACAGGTGTTTATGGGCAATGGCTTTGCTTGTAATGTTGTGGCTGTTGGTACAGTGCGCATCAGGATGTTTGATGGGGTGGAGCGTACCTTGACTGATGTCAGGCACGTTCCTGATTTGAAGCAGAATCTGATTTCTCTTTGTGTACTTGAGGCAAAAGGATGCAAGTACACAGGTATTAATGATGCTCTTAAGGTATTTAAGGTGGCGCGGGTAATCATGAAAGCACGACGACTCGGTAACTTGTACGGGTTGATCGGGAGCACTTCAAAAGGTGGAGCTGCAGTGGATGTAGTGGATTCCACCTCTACACGTGTGCGGCATGTTGGGCATGACCACATGAGCGGGCAGGGCAGGAAGGCTTAGACGTGCGGACAGGGATACAGAGCAGGCGGAGCAGCCACCTGTGAGAAGAATCACACAACATGATCGCATGATATCGGCGTGATATATGGACGACTCCAATATCGTAGGGGATTCATCTTCTATTCAGATGGCTCTAGGTGAGTCTGGTGCTGAAAAGTGAAAGGTGATTATGGGCGATGTGATGGATTCATTGTACCAAACCTACATATGGGAGCTGGTGGAGCTTCCAGTGAGCCGGAAAGCGGTTGGATCTAGGTGGATCTTCAGGAGGATACAACATAGATACATGGCGAGGTTGGTAGCGAAGGGTTATGCTCAGAGAAAAGGGATCGGCTTCTCAGAGATATTCGCTTCGACGGTATAACAGGTGTCTATTAGATCCGTGATTGGCGCTGGTTGACCAATGTGATCTTCAGCTGGAAGGATGGATGTGGCGTCCGCACTTCTGTAAGGAAAAGTAAAGAGCAGATTTACATGAAGCAACCAGAGTGGTTCGAAGTTAAAAGGGCTAAGAAAAGACTTTGCAGGAGGTTGTGGTTCTACCTGTCGCTTAGGTAGTGGTTTGATTCCTTCATGGTGAGTCAAGAATTGATGACATGTAGATCGTCAATTATGACATGTCTGAAATCAATGTACTGAAGACTCGGTTAAGTGGGACATTCAGGATGAAGGATTAGGGGGCTGCAAAGATGGTTCTCGGTGTTGAGACTAAAAGAGGAGTAGGCTTTGGTAATCACAGGAGGAATACCTTGTGTGTAGGTATTGATTAAGGAGGTGATGGACCATGTAAAGCCGGAGAGCATTCCTTACGCTTCTCTCATCAAGTTATCCTCAGGACATGTCCCAAAACAGATGAGGAAAAGCGGGATATCTCATGAGCCTTATTCGAATGCAGTTGGCAGTGTATGTCATGGTCTAGATTGGACCGGTTATTTCACTGGCTATCAGTGTTGTGAGCAAGTACCCCGACAAGCAATATTGGATAGCGGTGAGATGGTAAGAAGACTACGTCTTTTCTTTTGGGAAGACATGAGCAAAGATGGTTGGGCATGTGGATTCTGATCCAATGGACATGCTCTCCTAGATCGTTCCTTTAGAGAAGTTCAAGGTCTGTAAAACTTCTCTGGGCTTGGCGATGACGTAAAAGGAAGACGGAGTGTGCACGAGAAGCTATGATGTGATGAAGAGATAAGAGGAGGACAAGAAGCTACACAGATGAAGATTGAAGACATGGTGGAGATTGTTATAGACAGATGTCTTAAATCTGTCTGGTGGTCTGTCGATGATATCGACAGGGTGTCGATGATATCGATGGCAGTCGTCGATGACATCAACGGTTGCTCGATGCCATTAATAATTTACAGGATTTTTCACCCCTCGTCGCTAGACAGTTTTGGTCCTGTTTCGATATCATCGAAGGACCGTCGATGATATCGAAGCTGTCATTGAGAGACCTTCGATGACATCGAAGAGTTCCGCAGATGTGATTGCGAAAACACAGATTCTGCGGATTTTGTTTCCTATGCCGAGTCTGCTTCTTTCTAAACTTATATAAAGGGGTGTATGCGGGATTGAGAGGCATTCTAAGGCTTTTTAAAAGAGTTCCAAGGGTTCCTAAAAGGATTTTAGGGTTTCTAAAGGGTGTAGCAAGGGTGAGATTTGAGGTTGTTCAAATCAGGTAAGTCCTCTCTCTTTGTAATTTCTATTTTCATAATGGAGATCTGTCGCTTTGTGCCGTGATTTTTTCCCGCAAGGGTTTTTCTACATTAAATATGTGTTCTCTTGTGTGTGCTTGGTGTCATTGGATTGATATCCTAGACTAGATCTGTGTGATTCCGCAGGCCAAAATCCCCAACACTCATCAGGTGGGACCCACCTGCCATGTGCCATGGTTCAATGGTGGGCCGTCATCCGGTGGTTCGAATTTGCAAGGCTTATTTTTTAACCGTCCATTTTCACACACGTGCAGCCCACCTTACAACAGCAGCCGACCACCGAGGCGTGTGCACGGTGGGCTGGTAAGATGGATTTGGGGGACCAGATTAGGTGAGAACTCGCATCCACTGAGGTGGGTGGGACCCTTGACTGTGGGGCTTATTGTAATGTATGCTAGTATATGAAAGTAGTGTCCATCGGTATTGAAACCTTATTTAAAGACATGTGATATAAAATGAAACGGTTCCAAATTTCATATGGATAGTAGCACGGGGGATTAACCATACTGACCTTGATGTATGGTCAAATTGCCTGAAGAGATTTAACCTTTCAAATATTCTATAGGTGACCTTCTGACACGCCTTGAAAATTACTTAGATCAAAATGCCCTTGTCCTTGTTTCAGTAGTTGTACGATTTTTTAGGAAATAAGAAGTTACGTCGTATTTAATGTCAATAAAGTGATGTATACGGAACCCTTTTTTATCGGGGCAAGGACCAAACTTATGGGGCCCACATTGATGTATGTGTATAATTCATGCCGCCTATCCTTTTTGTTGTCTCATTTTAGGGCTAGGGCCCAAATATCAGCCTGATTTATAGCTTGTGTGGGTCACATAATAGAAAATATTGGTGACAATAAAATCTACTGTTGAGACTTTCCAGGCTCACTGTGATGTTTGTTATAAGTGGACACTGCCCAAGTCGGGACTTTTTTTGCCCACGGCGAGCTGACTGACAAGGTGGATGGAACGGATCTCCCCATTGTTGGCCTTAGGTTATTGTACTAATAACTATCCTTTCCTTTGGTAGTAAAGGAAGTGAACATATAACAACCGCGACCCATATAACATGAGAACCACGACCCATATAACATGATAACTACGACCCATGACAATCACGACCCATACAACATGACGACCATGATCTATATAACATGGCAACCACGACCTATGACAAGTACGACCCTAACCACATTACAACCACGACCCTTACCGCATTACAATCACAACCCGGGTATGGGTCATGGTTTTTATGAGGAAAGGGTCGTGGTTGTCATGCTAAACGGGTCGTAGTCTTCATTTTATAGGCTTTGGCAAAGACCAACTAGTGGGGCCTACATTGATGTATGTGAATAATCTATGCCGCCCATCTTTTTTGCCCTGTCATTTTAGGTCTAGGTTCCAAATATTAGCCTGATCCAAAGCTCATGTGGGCCACATAATATAAAATAATGGCGACAATGACACCCACTATTGATATTTAAGCGCACACAAGCTCTGGATCAGGCTGATATTTGAATCCTAGCCCTAAAATGACACGACAAAAAGGATGGGCGGTATGAATTATTCACATACATCAATGTAGGCCCTACTAGATGGTCTTTGTTAAGGCCTATAAAATGAAGACTACGACCTGCATAACATGATAACAACGACCCTTATAACATGGCAACCACGACCCATACCCAGGTCGTGATTGTAATGTGGTAAGGGTTGTAGTTGTCATTGGTCGTGGTCGTCATATTATATGGGTCATGGTTGTCATGTTATATGGGTCGTGGTTGTCATGGGTCGTAGTTATCATGTTATATGGGTCATGGTTCTCATGTTATATTGGTCGCAGTTGTTACATGTTCACTTACCACATTTAACATAAGAACCACGACCCATATAAGATAAGAACCACGATCCATATAACATGACAACCACTACCCATATAACATGACAACCACGACTCATTACAACCACGACCCTTACCGCATTACAACCACGACCCCGGTATGGGTCGTGGTTGCCATGTTATATGGGTCATGGTTTTCACGAGGAAAGGGTCGTGGTTGTTATGAGGTAAGGGTTGTGGTTGTCATGCTATACGGGTCGTAGTCTTCATTTTATAGGCCTTGGCAAATGACCAACTAGTGGGGCCTACATTGATGTACGTGAATAATCCATGTCGCCCATCCTTTTTGTCGTGTCATTTTAAGGTTATGACTCAAATATTAGCTTGATCTAGAGCTCGTGTGGGCCACATAATAGAAAATAATGGTGACAATGGCACCCATTGTTGATATTTGAGCCCACACGAGCTTTGGATCAAGCTGATATTTGGGTCTTAGCCTTAAAATGACACGATAAAAATGATGAACGACATGAATTATTCACATACATCAATGTATGCCCTACTAATTGGTCCTTGCCAAGACCTATAAAATGAAGACTACGACCTGTAAAGCATGACAACCACGACCCTTACCTCATGACAATCATGACCCTTTCCTCATGAAAACCACGACCCATATAACATGACAACCACGGCCCATATAACATGATAACTACGACCAATGACAACCACAATCCATATAACATGACAACCACGACCCATGACAACCACAACCCTTACCGCATTACAACCACGACCCGAGTATGGGTCGTGGTTTTCATGAGGAAAGGGTCATGATTGTCGTGAGGTAAGGGTCATGGTTGTCATGCTATACGGGTTGTAGTCTTCATTTTATAGGCATTTGCAATGACCAACTAGTAGGGCCTATATTGATGTATGTGAATAATCCATGCCGCCCATCCTTTTTGCCATGTCATTTTAGGGCTAGTACCCAAATATCAGCCCGATCCAAAGCTCGTGAGGGCTTAAATATCAACAACGGGTGTCATTGTCACCATTATTTTCTATTATGAGGCCCACACGAGCTCCGGATCAGGCCGATATTTGGAACCTAGCGATAAAATGACACGACAAAAAGGATGGGCGACATAGAGTATTCACATACATCGATGTAGGCCCCACTAGTTGGTCATTGCCAATGCTTATAAAATGAAGACTACAGCTCGTATAGCATGACAACCACGACCGTTACCTCGTGGCAACCACGACCCATACCCAGGTCGTGGTTGTAATGCGGTAAGGGTCGTGGTTGTAATGTGGTAAGGGTCGTAGTTGTCGTGGGTCGTGGTTCTCATATTATACAGGTCGTGGTTCTCATGTTATATGAGTTATGATTGTCATGGGTCATAGTTATCATGTTATATGGGTTGTGGTTCTTATGTTATATGGGTCGCAGTTGTTACATATTCACTTCCTTTACTACCAAACGAAATGATAACCATTGGTATAATAGACTAAGGCCCACAGTGGGGTGATCCGTTCCGTCCACCTTGTCGGCTAGCTCGCCATGGGCCCAAAAAGTCCTGACTTAAGTAGTGTCCACTTATAACAAACATCACAGTGAGCATAGAAAGTTTCAACAATGGGTTCCATTATCACCATTATTTTCTATTACGTGACCCACACAAGCTCTGGATTAGGCCGATATTTGGGCCCTAGCCCTAAAATGACACGACAAAAGGATGGGTGGCATGGATTATACACATACATCAATGTGGGCCCATGAGTTTCTTGACATTAAATATGACGTAACTTCTAATTCCCTAAAAAACCATACAACTACTAAAACAAGGACAAGGGCATTTTGGTCCGAGTAATTTTCCAACGCATGTCAAAAGGCCACCTATGGAATATTTGAAAGGTTAAATCTCTTTAGGGAATTTAACCATACATCAAGGTCACTACGGTCAATCTCCCTAGTATAACATGAAATCATGGTGATTGACCGTTGAAACCTTCAAGGGAGCCATAAAGCTTCGGATCAAAATGATATGTGTGGCCTCTTCGTCTCTGTGTTTGTAACATAATCATAGCTTGGATGGCAAATAAACATTCCGGTGGAATCCTTGCTATTTTTAATGGTGGGGATTCAATTATGGCTGTTTCCTATGTGTGGTCAGCCGAAGATTTGAGTTAGCTTAAATTTTAACATTATATCTTAAAATGAGCCTTCAAAATGGTTGGACGGTGTAGATTTAAGGCACATACATCACTGTGAGCCCTACACTTAGGGGTCACTGTGATGTATGTGACTACATACACCGTCCTATCCTAATTGAAAGCTCATTTTATGACATGATTTAAAAAAAACGAATCAGATCCAAATTCCAAATGGACCATACTAAGGAAAGAGTGGTGATAAATTATTAAAAACTTCTAACGGGCCACAAAAGCTTTGGATTAAGATGATGTTTGTGTGGTCTATTCACGTAGTTGTTTGCCCTTTATCAATAAGTTAGATGGTAAATAAATATTTTGGCGGAATCCATGAAGTTTTTAACCGTGGGAATTCAATCCATACTGTTTCCGTGGGGTGTCAGCATAAGATTTGAGTCAGATTTATTTTTTGAACTCATGCCTTAAAATAAGCTATCAAAATAGTTTGATGGTGTGGATTTAAGGTGCATACATCACTATGAGCCCCTCTATCAGGGTCCACCCACCTTGTGGATGCGTGTCTCACCTAATCCGGTCTTGGTGAGATGTTCAGATCTCCGGCACGTAGACCCCGGATGCAGGAGCGGATTGCTGGTGTAACATGGTTGGTGTATTGACATCACTTAGTTTCATGGGCTGTTATATCCATATCGTCCATAGATTGTTTAAGGGCTTGAGCGAAAAAATGAGACATCTATTCTAAGTGGGCCACACCATAAAAAGTGATAGGAATTGAATGTCTACTATTGAAAATTTTTGGATTAACGTGATATTTGTTATTTTTTTTTTCCTTGGTCGAGGTTGTGTAACGTCGTGAACAGGTTGGATCACGAATAAATATTATACTGGGCCCTACGAAAGTTTCAACGGTGGGAATCATTGTCCCGCGTTGCTTTCTGTGGTGTGGTGCACTTCAGCTTTGGATCTTTTTCATTTTCGTAATCATTCTCTATAAAATGATCACTCCAAATGGATGGAAGGTATGGATATAAGAAATACATTATGGTGGGCCTCACACAACTTGGTGACGTCAACACACCACCGTGGCACCGAAGAAAAAAAAAAAAACTACTTCATATTTGAGATATGACTAATGTGCGCCTTTTGCGTGCCGCGCTTAATCGAAGCCCAGCTTATTCAGAAACCGGAACTCGCGTGCCCTAACACGGAGAAAGTACTTTTCTTCCAAAGATTTCAAATCTCGCGGGAAAATGGAATCTGAAGGTAACGTTTACCCAATTTCATGCATCTCTCTCTATTGGTAGACAACGGTCACCAATTTTTTTTTTCAAATTTGAAAATCTCTCTCTCTCTCTCTCTCTCTCTCTCTCTCTCTCTCTCTCTCTCTCTTCGAATTTCAGTGCAACCAGCCGCGTCGAATCCATCGGCCATGCTCGCATCTCTCGTTAGCAAGAGAAAGAAGCTTCAAGAAGAGCTCCGTAGCATCGAGAAGCAGGTAAATTCCCCCCCCTTTTCTCGCTCACAAAGCTCGATTTTTTTTCCTTTTTTCTTTTCATAACATTTCTTTTCCGTTTTTTTTTTTTTTCGTTTTGTTTGGTGAATTGGTTGTGAGCTTTGTAATTATTACTTTTATTTTATTTGGGTTTTGTGGACTATTGGTTTGAGTTTGTATGCACAAGTGAATTGAATTGTGAACATAATGCGGAATTAGCTCTCAATTTACACTTGCATTTCTTGAAGTCCAACTTAAAAATAATGTAATTGCTATTGAGAACGCAACCCTCAATGTCGATTATAGTGAAGGTATTCACAGAGTCGCAATTCACAAAATTGCAAATTTCCACTTTATTAGTAAAATGATTGCAATTCAATTCAGTAGTCAATCCAAATGCCTGACATGGCCTATTGGTGTTGTAACTCAAATTTACAGGGTGCTAAACTTCAATACCAACTACTGCTTCTTGTTGGGTTATGATATACATTAAAGGGTTGTGATTCAATGAGGGGCCACTCTTGTGAGGGGGCGGAACATGTGTTGCACTGATCAGGGCAGACTCATGCATCGGAGATGCGGGCCATTCATCAAGTACGGTACATTGCACTGAAAGCAATGTTGGCTGCTGGTTAGGCAGGTCAAAGTATCACGAGAATAATGGGCTGTTGGGAAAAAAAAAGTTGAACAATTCAAATTCAACATTATATTTGGCTAACTTGATGAGTTCTACCTTGATTTTTGGTATGTGGAATGCACAGTGCCTGCTGCCCGATGAATGGCCTGGATCTCTAATATATGTTGTGCACCCAGATATTTGACATGTGTTCCCACTCCTCCACCCCCCCATAAGGGCCCCCCATCGAATCAAGATCCTATGCAAGTAATCATATATGCTTAACACATGCATGGGGTGTCATGACCTCTGGCATTTTCATGGAGATATGCTTTGATGTCTATGCAAGTGTCCTATGACATGTATCGTAGTAGCATGAGTTGGCTACACGCATGTTCATACCACATGTATAAAAGACACCTGGTATCATTGGTGTGGGCATCCAACATACTTCCCTTGCCCTTCATATATATGAGTATCCTTGTATAAATCAAAATTATAATGATAAGAGAGCTTTCGTTTTGTTTTTCTGTTCATTTTTATCTCCTGTACTAATCATCCCCAGTCTCCTCGAAATAAGGGAAATCATAATTAAGAAAATTATCGCTTTACAAGTGGTGTCACCAAGTAGGAGCTTTCTGCAATATGTTTCATGCGTATTGTGCTACTTTCTTAGCGCTTGCATACTGTCAATGTTGTCAACTCCTTGAATTATCCATGCTGTATTTCGTGCCTACGTTGGTAGAAGTGGACACCGCATGTTGATTTGCAAACAAACATAGTGTGTTGTGCTACACGTTGGTTTGAAGACGAGAAACTTTTTAGATCATGCAGTGGGGAGATTTCGTACTTGAATTTGGTTGTGTAGACGTTGTGACTATGGTGGTAGCGCACGGAAAAGTGCAATAATGTTTTGTGACTTAAAGACTCAAGTAGCGGATTGAGACCCACGAGATTGATCAGGGATCACCACGTGTCCTTGGAAGTGTCAGTCATGAAAGCTTCAGGAAGGAGGAGAGGAACTCAAGTGAAGAATGAGAAATTGCTGATCTGGGTAGCTCATTGGGCGGGATCGAGAAACTCAGCAACAGTAAGTATGGTTACTAGAAATCTTTTATGGAGTCATATCTCTAAAGCCAGTGCCTATGGAAAATAGTTCGGATGTTAATCCACCAAAAAAGACTCTTGAGAACTTGGAAGTGTTTTGATAATGTAAGATGCGATTTGGGAAGGCAATGTAGGCTTTGGAGCTATTAGAGCATATTCGGGAAGCCAAGATACCAAATAGGCTTTGGACTCATTTGCCACACTGTTCTCTCAAGCAAATGATGGTCCTCTACAACTTTTGTAGAATGGGATTGGCACACAAACATAGGGAAGCATGCCAATCTCACAATATTTCATGGAAGTGAAAAACATATGCAACAAAATATTCCACCTAGACACTGAATCCAAGATCAGCAAAACTCGCACGTGCAAGATAATCATCCAAGGACTGTGGCTGGAATTCAGTGGCTTCATGGCAGTTATTCGTCCGCAGTTGACATAGCCCAATTATTGTTCCGCGAGGGCGCTGGTGTTGTTGTATTTTAGCCTTAGGTCTTCTCTAGTTTTTTCCTTGTTTGTCTCTGTTTATGTGTTTTCCTTTCTTCTGTTCAATAAAATTTCACCTTAAAAAACAAAAAAAAGTCCAATTATTGGAATTAGAAAACCTCCTTATAAATCAGGAGTCTTTGACTAGGTAAATGGCTGAACTCTCGACTAAGTAGAGTGAAGAAGCTCTTTTCTCTGGAAAAAGGGTAGAGAAGCCTCATGTCTATCAGAAGAAACAGAGCAATAACAAGGTTGTAGGGATGGAAGTCGTAGCAATAAGAAAAAGAATGTTCAGAAGTTCCCACAAAACAAATGATGAACACTTGCGTGTTATAGGTAATGGGAGGCCAGGTAATCACTTGCAAATGCAGAGCAAAAGTTTCCCAAGGGAGCGTTGCAGTGGTCGGCTTTCACTCTGAGAAAGATATCGGAGAGAATGATGAGGATCAGAATATAGATGTCTCAATTACATGTCTGCTCTGTTAAAAACTTGGCATGCTGCCTTGATGTCTAATGTCCTCAACCTGCTTTGTGGGCGGGATGGTCCAAACCGTTCCACCTTGTCGAACCCATGACATCAACATGGCATCATAAATGAATAAATTACATAAAATAAAGGTTAACCTCCTTACTCAGATGTTGGAATGGAAAAACTGACTGAATTGGATGGTTGGGCAAGTTGACATGGATGGTTCAAACTGTTTCCTTGGTAAAGCAGGTTTTTAGTGACTTGACCGAGTTTGGTGGGGACTCAAGTGCTGTCCAGTCAAGTCCAACCACCTAGTAGCCAGTATGGTCCTGCTTTTATAATACTGTATTGTAAATATCATTAAGTATATATTGGTAAATTAGTGAGAAATAGTTGCCCTGAGACCATTCAATTGGTTTTGTTACGTGATCTTTTGAGCTGGGTTGGATGCTATGCATATAAAGGATTAAAACCTTGCACTTTTTTGGCAAACGAACCATAGTTGCCTATTCTGTTGAACTCCCGTCATGCTTCCAAATGAGCAGACCAAACTCATTCCTTGTTGAGAATCAGTTCACCAATTGGCATGAATGTAATGGATCTGTGAACAAGTGACCACTGAATTGATCTGAATTCCTTAATTTCTCTGATTCTGTATTTCCAATCTGCACAAATTTGTCAAAGTTCATGAATCTTCAACCCTAAATTTGCCCAAAATGCATTTGCTGCCAGATTTGACAAGAATCCAAGCTTTAGAAGATTTGAACATAATATTGAAACTAAGAGCTCGGTTGAGTAAGCTGAATTGGCTTGATAATTGTACAGAAGTTGAGCTGTGACCTTAGAGAGCTGATGCAATGAATTGAATAGACTGATCATGGAACAAATGTAGTGCTGGATTCACTAGGAACTCATGGATTACAAATTCCTATAAACGTTAAGGTCTTGGGTTTGAGCCTAGCTTACCTAGAAAATAAAAATAAAAAATAAAATCAACACTCTTTAGAAGACTTTGAAGTTTTGGGGGTAATAATAGTGGGAAGTAATGAATTTATTAACTCCTAAATTCTACTAATTCAATAATTGTGTTGACATGTACGACTGAGGCTATTTTGATAGCAGATATTCTACACCCCAGGTGCTATATATTCTTCTTTTTTAGATTCCACGTCTTCAATCCGGAGTGATTGAAATAGACTTATAAAGGGGTAAAAAAATGAAAGAAAAATGTTCAGCAGAGAATTATGGTGCAAGGTTTGAAGTATCGTCTGAAACTAGTATGTAAGTACGTATTGCCTGATATGTGCTGGTATCATCCATGAATGATACAATTGTATTGGCTCGTTTGACCCAGAACAACCCAATATAGGTTGATGCGACCCCATATCGATGGTGAACTGTAACATCCTGAATTTTCTCAGCCAGAGTTTATAGTTGTGCTCGAAAAAACCGGGTGTTAATGATGTATAAATTGAATGCTTTTGAAAATCGCACCTTATTATTATATATTTTTTTTATTTGGATCACATCTAGATACATTCATGAAGGTAACATTCACAAGAATAAAATCAACTGAATTGATTATATTTCATCAGAGTACAAAGAATAATCAAATGCCTTCTCAATGGGAGCTTATTACATTTATCGAGTTCGGAGTGGAAGTATAAAACTAAATCATAAAATTGTCTTCTTATTCTTTCAACATAATCTTCCTTAGGGAGATTGTTCACTAGGTCTTCAATCTGTATGTCACCTGCATAATCTGTACGGTTGGGAGAGGGTCAATGCCCTACTCATAGTGATGGTTATCCTTTAAGATTAACAATAATTCAAGAGATTAATATAAAAAAGGGTCCGATACGTCTCGTGCTCCACTAATACGAGGGTATCAGCATGCGCAAACAACCTACATGAGATGCATGCTTAGTAAAGCACGTGCGGCTCATCATACGTAGTGATCATCACAATGTGAAAAACAGTTTCATGATATCCGGCTCAACCTGCACTCTTACAATATGGATATTCGCCGGCATGACCAATGCTACCGTGGATTTACGTGAATACCTTAAGGCGCACAATACATGAGTCAGATGAATTACGTGACATGATTTGTTCATGGAGTGACTATTTGTGACATCCAATCCCGGAAGTGATGTGACACTGCATTTGCGAATTACACACATCGATTTGTGTACCACTACCCAAAACCCATGGATTTACGTGACGAACCAAGAGGGTCTCTACCCAGAGCGCATTACGTCCATGATAGATTATTTGAATTACTAGTTGTGATACATCTGACCACATCGCTTGCACTTATAGAGAATATAAACTGAATCATGGGGGTTCTGGAATATCAAGACACATGCCTAAGCCTTAAAGATAAATAACACAAGGCCAATATAACAAGGAGAAGAGTGACAATGGTCAACTCAAACAGTGACAATGGCCAATATAACAAATAGGAGAGTGACAATGGTCAACTCAATAAAAGAATAGTAGCACTGACTAACTCAACAAATAGAAGAGCGACAACGGCCGATTCAATAATAAGGAGAGTGACAGGGTCAACTCAATAAATTTGATAAGGCAAGGGCAAGGCTTGTATCCATGGCCCTACATAAATTTAGAAAGATCACTTGTAATCAACATTATACTGTAAGCCAAAGGCAAATAATTGATGGTAAAACATGTAATTGCAGGGAAGATTCAGAGTAATATGAAGGCATGTAAAAGACGAGATAAAATAACATGAAGGCATGTAAAAGGCAAGATGAAATAACAGGAAGGCATGTAAAAGGCAGGATAAATATAACAACTTAAATCAGTGTAAGCTTAAAGGATAAAACTCTCACCTTATATCGTTGTATCGCTTTCTACTTTAATTCACCTGGTTCAAATTATATTCTAAATAGTTTAGGTATCGATGAGTTCCAACATATTAGTTTTGGTCCCGTCCTATGATGGAGTCGGCTTGTTTTTGTGGTTGGAAACCTATCAATGAGATTTTAGAACGTAAAAGAAAGAAAAGAAAAGAAGGGAATTCAGATAGGAGCAGCTAGTTGGACCCGAACCAGATTAACCGGCAGATCCCAGAGTTTCTCCTCCTCTCTCTCTCTCTCTCTCTCTCTCTCTCTCTCTCTCCTTGTTGGCGTGTCTCCCAGTGTGGGAGACATGTATTTATAAAATTCTGGAATTCCAGAACTTTCTGCGTACGCAGAATATACTTAGTGCGATCGGACTGCGTAATGTATGGGTGTCCTATTTTGGAACGTCTCTTCTTCTCTCCTCCGATCTCTTCTGACGAATCTGACGTGTTCATTGGATGGGGCCCACATGAGGAAGGTGGTGGCTACGTTCTTGGGTGCAAGGACTTTAAATCGGCTGATCAATGGTGGCCCGGTTTAAATGCAGCTGCCGCATTTTGCGGTAACTTCGTTTGGAACCCGGGGATATCAATTTCATCGGGATCTTCCTTTCTTTTCTGCCAACGTGGGCACGGTCGGAAGTCCCTATCCTCGACTTTGGGTGGTCCATATCAGAATCAGAGGCTTTTCCCTGGGTTTGCTACGGAGGTATTTGAGTTAGTTTTGGTTTTGGCGTCGTGTTCGGGGCTGAATGCGGACAAGTGCGGAAGGTTTCCGACTCCGGTTTCTCTCCTGGAGTCGGTGGGGATAAAGAGTAGTAGTTGTCTGTGTGACTGCAAGAAGAGAAAGAATTGAAATTCTTTCCGTTTTCGGAGGAGAATCAGCCGTGCGCAGTCGATTTCCATGCGAGCAGGTGTGCACCGTGTGTGATCCATTGGTTGGAAATGGGTAGGGATTGGTCGGTGGTAGCTTCTCTACTAGATGGATGGTTTGGATCATCCCATCGGATGGTGATGGTGGGCCACAGTAGCTCTCAAAACGGGCGTTGTCCGTTTGTTACGGGCGGAAGAGAGAAACATGGAGTGACTCTCCCTTTTCGGAGGTTCATGGGACCGTGTTGACGGGTTTGGTTTGTATGATTCAGTGGGTCCACTATGGTGACTTTTAGGAAAATCCACTCCCTCCATTAGCATGAGGGGGTCGTATTGGGCCATGGGCCAAAAGATTGAGAAAGTCCAAGTCTTTGGTGGGCCACCACACATGTGACAAGTGGGTGCTTCCCAACAGTTAAACGTCCCTGGAACCACGTAACTTTGTTACGTGATTTACTGTGGCATTAGGTGGGGCCCACATAAATGTTCCTTTTGGGGATCCGCTCCGTCTATCTAGTTTGTTATGCCATTTTAGGATACGAGGTCAGAAATAAAATAATTCCGTTAATCAGGTGGGCCACAGGGTTCGATCGCGTATGGAGAACATTCACCGTTGAAACTTCACTTACAATTCTCGTTCAACAGTGCCATGCATATGTTATCATTTTATTTACAAATTTACCCCTCTATTTTGTCCAAACTTCTGCCATCCGTAATTCAAGACTCCACCGTCCAAATGTGATGAGATTTGACGGGTGATCTTTACTTTTCACTCTCTTTCCATCAGTTCAGTTTGGGTCCCAATCTCCCAAGGATGTCTAAGATGCTCCTTTAGTGGTTAACACATTCCGTAATTCAAAATAACATTTGTACACCTTTGATTGACAAATTACCGGGTAGTTTGGACCTAAACCCTAGGATCTTCAAGGTGATCGGTTTACCATGATATTCGTGTGGCCTGTTTGGCGGATCCAAACATGACGGACGGTCAGATGACTTGCTAAAAATAAGAGAACTTGATGGTTAGCATTCTGACCATGTATGTAGGTGGATGTACGGTCAGTTTCGTAGATGGGTGGTCATAAAGTGGGTTTCTGGAGTGATTAGGGGTAGGACATGTATATTGTTAGATTCGGGTGACTTTTTCGCACGTGTATGTTCTTCAGATTGTAATTCTAATGGTGGGTTAAGCATATTCATATGGGGTGAACAAGATGAACGGATCAGAATCTTGATCTGATAAGTGTATGGACGGATGTAGAGGTCAAGTAGCTAATTTACTATGATCTAAGGGATCGACATGTATCTTGGTATAAAATTTCACATGAAATGGATCGTGGGAACCACGTGATCTAGAATTCAGGGGTCTAGGTTAATGACATTTTTGTAATTATTGCTGATCTAAGAGTTTTATGAAATCTAATGGTTCTACATAGTTGTATGTACCTTTATAAACAATTCTTACAAAATGACTTACATCTAAGTCATTACGGATGAAGAGTTATTTACCAATTTCATTTAAGGGCAGGTACATATGTCAAATCACGTGTTGGGTGTTCTTGTCTTAAAACCAACGGTCAGATGGCTTGATCTATGAATAGAGATTATTCCCAACGGTCAGAATCGTGTTGGAGAATGGATGTAAGGTTAGGATAGCTAGATTGGTATCGCGTACATGTACATAATGAGTTGAATTTCATGGTAACACTCGAGAACTTTCAATACTTGGGTATTGAAATGTTCGGGGTGTTACATGAACAATACAAGATGCTAAGACCAATTTAAACCATGCTATGAGCATTGGCACAAAGTAAAAGTTGTTAATGCTTTGGAATGGTAGATAAATCACATCCTTGTTCACACAACATCATTTAGGGCCTGTTTGGAATGTGGAATTAAGTGGTATTGCATCGCATTTGGTTGGATTTAAATACCATCCAACGTTTGGTTGCGATGAGGGTTTGAGTTGTATGTATCTCGTATTCCCGTGCCATGCATTTCAGCCAACTGTAAGAGGAATTTCAAAGAGATGATGAGGAGGCACAGGGATTGTGTGGGATTTGGAAATCAAAAGAATCCCGAACTCTGTGGGGCCCACCATGATGCTTTTATTCACGCTGTTCATCCTTTTTGCCAGCTCATGTTAGGGCATGAGCCCAATAATGATGCAATTCCAAAGCTCAAGTGGACCACACCACAGAAAACAGAGGGGATTGAACACCCACCATTAAAAACTTCCTAGGGTCCATGATGATATTTTATTTGCCATCTAACCTGTTCATAAGGTCACACTGACTTGGATGAAGGGAAATCACAAAGCAGGCTTCATGCAATTCTTTTGTGGCCTCCATCTATATTTTTCATCTGGCTGCTTCAAAGCCATTGCGCGCTAGCGCACACATACGTTTCAGCTGGGTATGATCTAAAATGATTCCACATTCAAGAAAGAACCGGACCTTCAGCCTTTACTCAAATCTAATGAACTTTAATGAACGGTAGACTGTTCATGACTGGACTATGGTCAATGACACTATTGATTAAACCGTGTCTCTCAGTAAGGAGGGTCCTCTCTTCAAAGAGCAGTGACTGCGGGGGTTTCCTCAATCAATCCCATGCCTAAGTTTTCAACGGCAGGCGTTCAATCCCCAATGTTTTCTGTGACGTGGTCCACTTGAGCTTTGGATATGCATCATTTTGTGCTCATGCCCTAAAATGGCCTGGTGAAATGATAAACGGCGTGGATAAAACACATGCATCACGGTGGGCTACACAGAGCTTGGTTTCCAAACATGGATTTATCCCTAAACACGGTATACAGTTTTTTAATTATTCGTTTCCAAACATAGGTTTATCCGAAAACACTTGTTTCAGGTGTTTAAGTTTTTGTTTCCAACCATCGTATTGACAAATCCTATTTCCATGGTAATAGCCGATGATACCTCCACCTATAGTCATTGCATTAATACAGTTCAATACTTTCATATACTGCATACCAAACATGCCCGTAGTGATAATATGATAATTTAATTAGCCATAATTTAGCTAAATGAATGTAAAAGGCAATTTCAATGGGTTGTTCGGCATTTGCTTTTGTTGATCAGAGTTTACAAAGAAGCAAGCATTCTTTAATGTTGAATCTAATTGCTTGGAAAATGTATTCTTTTTTATCATGATTAGGTATAAACAGGAGTGTTCTAATCCATGAGATGCGAAGAAGTATGAAGCTGTTATTAGTTGATGGTAATCAGATTTAGAAACCCGTTTCAGAGATGGCATGCCACTCATTGGTCTCTTAGTTGTGTCATTACTCGTTGACTCAGACCATTGTCAAACACTGACCGGCAATGATCCTAGATTTAATGATTTTAAAGCATTGTCATTTATTATTTTATTGTTATATTGTTTAAATACATATCACTATTGCTATTTCAGATTATTAAGCACTCAAAGTCATCGTGTTTTATGCCACGTATATATTTGACACAAAAAAACATGCCTATGTCCAAGTTACATTGTTTCAGTAGGTGTTTCGAGAACAAGTCGGATACGCATATGGTAGATCGATCCTTCCGAAAGGCTATGTCGTGGGTTAAGGATTGGGTTTCGGGTTTAAAGGGCTTGGATCCTTTTGTGATAGTAGCCCTGTTGGGCCTTTAATTTCTTTTTCTTGTTTGGTGTTTTTGTTGTATTCTTTTCTGCCCTTGTGTGGTTTCTAATAAAGTTTTGTTACCTTTCAAAAATATATATATATATATATATATATTATATATATCTAAAAGTAAACTATGCTTGTCCTTTTTTTTTTTTTTTTTTTTTTTTTTGGGTTCTAGCTTGGTTGAATATTTATTGATTAATTGTGAGCAGGCTTTTTACCAACATATTAAGACATTTTTATTCTACTTGTGGAAGTCCTTAATCTCTATTATCATGTCCAAGGTTTATGAGTTAGAGACAAGTTACTTACATGATTCAAGTCAATGTGGGAATGTTCTGAAAGGTTTCGAAGGATTTCTATCATCATCCAAGAGCACCACCAAGTAAGTTGCTCAGAATATTTCTTGAAGGTCTTTTGCATCCTAATCCACATCAAAGTTATGTTTATGCTAGGTCTTTGTAAAAGGAATTCGGTCCAATATGTTTCTTTCTTTCTTTCTTTTTTTCTCAAATATTTGAAGGCAGACACATTTGAAGCTTGATATTATTAATTCTAATTTGCAATGTAGTTAGATATTTCATCTTTCAAAAAAAAAAAAAAAGGTTTTGATAAATTGTGACTATTTGTCCAATTCCAGTTGACTTGGAAGAATAGTCACAATTTATCAAAACACTAAGGCCTTGTTTGGGATCAAGGAAATGAGAATGGGAATTTTTTAAATCAAGTTCAATGATTTGCATTGGATTTGGCAAATTCTGAAGTCCATTGTTTGGAATCCAACTGAAATCCATGGATTCGGGAAGCATTTATTGCTTGGTAGAGCATTTATTTCAAAGGAATTACTTTTGTGCTTGAAAATGTCTCTCATTTTAAGGATTTGATTAGTCTTTAGTTTTTTCTTTTTGAGGATTTGGTTTTGCCCCAAATCCATGGATTTTTGGGGTGTGGATTGGGAAATCTACGGATTCTGGCAAATCCTCAACAAAAAACAAACATGGAAAATTTGAAATCTGTAGATTTCCCAAATCGCTGTACCAAATCCCTCACCCCAAACAGCCCCAACTTTTTGAAAGGTGAGGTATTTCTCTCTCTTGATTGGGGGCGTGTGAATCCCCCTGATAAATTCCTGGTTCAATACCCGTTCCACACTGGATTGTCCTTGTTTAACTTCTATCAATGATTACATATGAATTTTACACGCGATCTAGTCTACCTGATTTGAGACTTGACCTTTTTTCTTGAAGAAAGTTGAAGACTTCGATCATTGGTGTTTTATTAGATTTAAAATTATCGCCTTTTTATTAATAAACACGCTGAATGTTCAATTCATCAATCTTGTCTATTTATTTCCACATTTTCTTTTTATATTCATTAACCACCTCAACATTATCTTTCATATGCTAGATATATTAAAGAAAATGGGCTTTTCAAAGAAAAATATCCAATAAAATTCAGGTTCAAAATGAATCCTTTCCCTAGGGTGCTGGCTTCTGAGGGCAGATAGCCACACCATGCACCCATTGCAGTAGTGAGTTTCGTAGCATTATTGGCAACTGTGCTTTGGCAAATCTCTGGTTGAAGACATAATGTTTTCTTATTGTAAGCCTACAAAAAGATTATGTAATGGTGCTTGAAATTAATTTTTGATTCTCCATGCGCATATGCCCACAGATAAGTTCTATAATCCATGATACTGAAAACTCGGAAAAACGGACCAACATACCAAAATCCAAGTGAAAATTATATATGAAATAGTACATAGCAAGTGTATATCTGGTTGTTATCACTGCTGCTACCATCTGATATTTGTCTAACAACCTTGAGAGGGATCTTGGACCAGTGATACATAATGGCCGGCATTATCTCCTATATAAACAGGTGGTAAGGCATGCCATTCGGAGACTTGGTATATAGATAACAAAGTTCATAAATATGTAGACTATGAAAGGATAAGCACTAATGCTAGCTTATATGACAGAGACTACCAATAATGAGTAGAAAGCTTGATTTTTGGAAAGTGAAGCTCCATCCCTCTCCAGCGCAGCATGTTCTTCGTGCTATGCATGATTTCAACTGGTTATTGTGCATGGGTCAGTTGGGGTTCTATGAAGAGCCTAAAGCATTTCAATCACAAATACGGTACCCCATAACTCCCTGATCGAAATAAAGGTGGACCCTCTAGATTACACATCCATTTCTATCCTTGTAATTTTCTTTTGATGGATATAGATTTTGGCAAGCATTAAAAATCACCTTCGTTCTTTGTGGGAGGTTATGGTAACTATAACTTCTGGCAATGGGCTTCATATTCCTCATGTCAATAGGAAAGTTGGCTGACTCATGTATTTGTACTGTTTTAGTCTAATGTTCACTCTAATTATAATACATGGGAAGAAACCTAGTTAGAGTGTGCCACATACCAATGAAAGTTAGAATAAAACTCCATGGTCTTTTATCATTCTCTATGGTTTCTCCACATGTTAAGGGAAGAGAGGCTCTTTAAACCAATACCCAAATTTAACTTGCATTGTACAACGGTAACTAGGATGACTTTCGCCTACTCTGCAGGGAAATAATTGGAGAAACTGGAGGCCCATTTGCTTGAGTAAGATTGGTCTACACTCCCTTTTTCTTGGCAATTTTCTACTTAAATAGATTAGCAGACTCTAGACTTTGAATCTTTCCTAAACTTAGTCATTTAACCCTTTTCCAACATTAGCCGAATGAGTTCGTAAATGGTAAGATTTTCCCATATTTAATGATGCTTCTGTCACCATCTTTAGAAGAACTCTGCTAGGTTTGCATAGTTATGTAGCTCTACTCCATATGCTATTACCAAAAATCTTCCATTTTTCATCTACATGCTTCTAAACACTGCCTCTTTTAGACTAAATCTTGTTTATTTTCCTAGTGCTGAAACAATCCAATCATAACTTAGTTCCGACACAAGGTTTTAAAATTTGTTTTCATTTCCAACACAAGGTTTTAAATTTTGTTTTCAGCTTAAAGCGTTCCAGGAAGTTTCAGCCTGAAGATAGACTGTTCTCTTTGTCATCGGTTACTTCACCAGCAGTACGTATCCTAGACATCATTTATTTAACAGAATTGGCACTCCCTGCTTAATTCTATTGGATCTCTCTCTTTCTAATCTGATGATCTGCCTATTTGGTTGTTCACTCTCTCTTTCTCAATGAAAAAGAAAAGGAAAAAAAGAAAAAAGAAAAATAGGAAAGAAATAAATTCTGACCTGGTCATCATCAAACTGTTGTCTGAGCTATTTGGCAAAGTTTAATGACTGGCTGCTCTCCTGACATCAACCCTCCTAGTTTACCTCCACTGGGGACCAGCTGGCATGCCACTACCAGGGAGGCCACTAAATTTTATTTTATTTTATTTTTTGTAATTTTTTTAAGCGCATCTGAATACATGCATTTGAGTGTTAAATGTAATCATCTTGAAAAGGAAATAACATTGAAGTCGGAACATGTTTTACTTGTCAGCTGTTTTGTGGTACAACCCACAAGACAGTGCCAGATGCAAATGTTTCCGAGTGTTGCCTATTAGCTGGTCTGAACCGATAGACCCTATGCATCTAGGTTGTGTTTGGATGGAGGAAGTAAAACATGGATTGGAAAGGTAACCTGGAATCCTCAGGCAGTGGAAAAGTGCAGATTTCGATTTTCCTCCCAATGTTTGTTTTGCGTCCTAGTTTTACATGGATTCCATATACAGTGACCTCTAATGGTCAGATCATCTCTCTGCACCAGGAAATTAGTTATTGCCTGCCTTGGGTGAAATGAATGTCCACAGCTTTTGAGGTAAAGCTGGGAAATGGAAATCGGTTCCCAAGGCTAAGTGAGATCTAATCACCTACAAGTGGTTATATGGTACAACTCAGTTTTTTATGCCTTCTTTTTACTTCCACTTTTGCCCTTCAAAAATGTTGGATATTGCCAAGGGTGAAAGTGCTTGTAAAAATGGGTTGTACGAAAGGTTAGCCTGCAACAGGAAGTAGATGATCAGTTCTCTTTTTGTGATCGGACAGCCCCTTCACTGCCGGAACAAGGATGAGATGTAAAAACCCATTTTGTTTCATCCTCATATTGGGCCCCTTTCTGCAGCCAGGTACGCTTGCATTTTGTAGAATGGGACAGTCCCGCTTCCCCAAGAGCAGTGTGGATGCACATATCCTGCCATCCACATTTTTGGTACATTCAAACAGCCCTAAATGGTCCTCTTTTTTCTTTTTCTTTTTTAGAGAGAACGAAACTTTATTAAAAAAGAAGCCAAACCAAGCTACAAAGAAAGAGGGTGCCAAGACAGCGACCCTAAAGCTACCCAAGAAAAGCAAAATTACAATCCCTCAGTTTGGGGACACATCTGTCCCATTTGATGATCAGTGATCTCATTCTGTTGGACGTGGCTTCCACCGACTTCCTAACATTGTTGAAGGACTTGGCATTTCTTCCCTCCCACACAGCCCACCTCATAGCAATCAGTGCGATTCTCCATGGCACAAACTTCTCTTTCCCAAGCTTCAATCCATGCCACAAATATGAGGAAGAGTTAACCATATTCGGTGATGACCACGAAGCTTGGAAATGGCCCAAGAGATCTGCCCTAATCCTCCCACAAATGGGCAGTGTACAAAAAAGATGATCCACACCTCCTTGTCATTCATACACAAAATACAAATATTTACGATCATCATAGTCCTTTTCCGAAAATTGTCAATGGTAAG
>JAJHSJ010000005.1:29234046-29302514 GCA_021015155.1 Magnolia officinalis | reverse complement strand
TTGCTCTGATTATGGAATGCCATACCACTGCTATTGTTGCGTTTATTTGCATTTCAACTCAGAATGTTTTATGCCATTTGAATTTGATTTTTATTTTTTATTTTATTTTTTTGCTTTTTTTCCCTTTTAATCTCTCCTGCCTTCTTACTCAGACGTGTATAATGCTTCCTTCATATGTGAATAACTTGATCGACCTTGGTTATGATGACTACTCACCTCAGTTTACAGTGGGTGGATGACAGATGTTCTGACATTCGATATAGAGATTTGTTCAATTTAATGTTTAGTTCAAAGGGAACCATCATATGTAATTCTATCAGTTCTGACCAGACTGATTCATATCCATCAAAGTGACTCCTAGCATTGCATACCGTTAGAGGCTTAGCTTGCCATTTGATTTGCATTACTGATCTTCCCTTTGCATTTACTGTATACACAGTGGATGGTAGATGAGAAAGAACTCCGAATTGTTCACTACACCCTTGGCCCCCTTAAACCATGGGACTGGTGGACAGCTTGGCTTCTGAAACCTGTTGACATCTGGCAGGTACATGGTTCATAAGTCAATTATATGTGTTGTCAATGCACAGATTTTTGGTTGTTCTTTATCAATGTATCCATGCATGTGCCACTAACTGGAAAAAAAAAAAAAAAGTCCCATGTGTCCAAATGGATATAAGCATTGTGGCGTTTGCACAAGTTTGCAGAGGACATTATTTGAAGTTGAATATTCCAATCAGATGGTTGAAACAGACCGAGATGGTTAATGCACCTGCAACTTTATGATTTTTTTCAAGTCTGCTGATGTTGCAGAATGTTCGGGAACAGCTTGAGGAATCGCTTCCAGGAACGGGAGGAGGCAGGAACCCTAATGAACAGCTTCTAGTCAAATTTCTCTTTGTCCTTCCGTTGTGTGTGTTATTATTTTGCTGCTATAGATCATTTCTTCAGGTTAGCACCTTCAGACCAGCTCATTGTTTAAATTTTCAAGCTAGTTTAAGATGTTTGTCTGGATTAGTTCAAAAGATGAATTGATATTTTTGTTATTGTTGCAGCACAGAGGTCTTTTTGATACCTTTTGTAGAAGCTCTTTTTGTAATCTCATTAAATGCATCTACTACAAATACAAGTCTGGTGGCGGACATGCTACCTACTCAACCATTGGTGTTACTTCACCGTCTATCATTAATTCTAATCAACAGGTGCCTTTTCTTTCTTAGCTCCAATCAACTGGTTATTTGTTTTCATAGCCATGTAAGTATTTATTTGTTTTTAAACTCGGTGAGATCTCCATCACAAGATTCAGCACCCAGATCCACTGAATTAACTTATCGAAGACTAGAGAGTGATGGAGGGAGGAAGAAGGGTGGAAACATGGTTTCCAGAATTTCCTTCTTTTTTTCTTTTCTTTTTTTTTGAAAGTTTTTTTTAAAAAAAAAATTATTGAGAAGGCGCCAACAGGTGACTAAGAACACACACACACACACACACAAAACCCAAAGAAACAGCCCCCAAAAGCAAAGACCCAAAGAAAACCCAGACCCTAAAGGGCAACAACTCAGAAAATACCCATAACCCAAACAATCCCCAAGAAGCATCAACCCCATTCCTGAGAGCAGGTCCAAACTCCTGCAACAATCCAATTGACATTATGGCTGGTATTATGGAACCATCTTCCATTCCTTTCTTCCCAGATCCCCCAGAGACTAGCCGACAAACAAGTCCTCCACTGATCTCTCTTTTCCTTTGAAATAACCCGCATCACGCCAGACCATAAGCAGCTCACTTGTAGATTGTGGCATCACCCAACACATGTTGAATTTGGTAAGAATACTATACCACACCTTGGAAACAACCCAGCAGTGGATAAAGAGGTGGTCGACTGATTCCGAGTCCTTCTTACATAGAAAGCAAATGTTGGGCTGAATCATCTATCTCCTCTGAATATTATCTACAGTTAAAAGCCTTTCACACCCTACAAGCCAGCAAAAAGCTCTGCCTAAGGTAACTGCATTCAGCTGGCTTGCTGGGAGAGTGAGAATATTAATAGTGGATAAACCAAAAAAAAGGGGGATGATTCTTCCTAATATACACTCGATGTGCCAGGCTGATTCGGAATCTGTTTCGCACCTTATCCATTGCTGGTTTGCGAGTGATCTATGGAATGCTATTATTTCCAGATTTTCTTTCTGTTGGGTTGTGCCCAGGTCTGTTGGTGATCTGTTTTTGGCATGGCATGGGGCTCATATCGATAAAGAAAAGTTGGCACCTTGGCAGTTGTGTTTGCTGGCTAGTCTCTGGGTGATCTGAGAGGAAAGAAACAGAAGGTGTTTCCACAATTTTAGCCATTCTGTTCAATGGGTTCTAGATAGGACTTGGGGCTTTGCAAAAGAGTGGGACATCTGTAATAGGAGTGAGAAAGCTTGTAGCTTGCCATTGTAGCTGGGTAGCTTGCCATTGTAGCTGGGCAGCCTTGCTGAAAGTTGCAGTTTTTTTTTTTAAATAGAGTAAACTGAAAATATATTGAAAGGGCACCAAAAGGCGACAGAATACAGAGATATATGAATTCTCCATTCACTTTAGACTTGGACAACAAAGTATATAGAGATCTGACTGAAAAACTTCCAGATGGCTCCATCCTCCACATCAAATGATCCTTCTCCCAATGATCAGGTGGAAATGCTAGATGGCTCGCCTCATCATCTAACTGAAAGAGGCAGGAAGGAGGGGTCCACAATGTTGAAGTACCAGAAATTGAGGCACAATGTGCTGCTAGAATATTGGCATACAAAATATGCAGTGTCACCTATCCACACATCTTTCCCAAAAGCGGAACCTCTCCTTGTCCCCAAGATTGAAACCCACCCCCTGCTCAAAACTTTACCTTGTAGAAAATGACTCCTCTCCAAATAGTTGAGGCCCGATACGAGGACGAATTCTTCATACACCAGCCACCAACCTCTCACCCATACTTGGGAGCAACTGAGACCCTCCATAGAGCATTATCTTCAGTCCCAAACCTCTACAACCATTTACCCAATGGAGCTTCATTTCCTTTCAGAATCATTTATGCCCAAAACGATATTTTTCATATTCCTGGAAGAATCTCTGTGAATGGAAATCGAAGAAACAAGAAACTGGCTCAGCTGCTAACACGCATGGAGTACCTTGTGAATTATACGATCTGGTGCTGCTTGCCATCATTACGGAGAGACTGTTAAGAAGCAAGTGAGACTTTGGTGTCAGATTGCTTGTGGTTCGAGGGAACCCTTTGTATATTTACTTTAGTTTCATTTATTCAATATGTTTCACACGGGACACCTCTGGATATCTGTCCTACCACATTTTTGTTTTAGTTTGGGTCAGGAAGACATGCTTATTTCACATTTATTGATCTCATGAACTTTGCTAAGCCCACACACTTGTACAAGCCAGCTAATGCACACACTGCCACATGCCAGCATGGCACACAGGTGAATTATCCAAGCCATCCATCATGCGCACCTTACCATGTAGATGCTACTGCCAAAAGATAATGGCGGCCCGCTCAGTTGTTGTGCCTTGATTTAGAAGTAAGTGGACAGGTTAGAAATATTTTGGCTGATTTTTTCACAACCATAATTTTTTTTCAATTAATTGTGGCCCAAGTGTATAATGGACTGACCTGATTCTTGGGATAGGGGATATACATGGTGGTACCCTTTTGATGGATGGCTTGGATATAGCAGCTTTGTGCCACACTGGCCCGTGGTGGTGTGTGCAGTAGTGATTTGTACACGTGTGTGGGGTTAGCAAAGCTCTTGGCCTCATATTTGAGCAGAAATGGGTTTCCACAACTCCCTTTCCAACAGGGTTTCCTGACTTTTGGTTTTGTGATGTGGAATATTAGGAAGCTGGTTTCTGTAATTTGATTTTCATATTCATCTTGGAAATGAAGATCCCATGCAATTCTTTGCCTTTAAGCTATTATGTTCTTTTGTTGTGACAGTTCTCAAATGGCTCATATTCCAAGCTGCCTGCTTATTTGGGCGGCATCTCTGTTTTCATCTGCTTTATTGCAGCCGCGGTATCTCTTGGACTTGCATTCATTGTTGTTCCCCGACAAGTAATGCCATGGACAGGTTTGCTTCTAATGTACGAGTGGACATTTACAAGCTTTTTCATAATATTTGGAAGTTTCCTCCATTTAGTGTATGAATGGGGAAAGGCAACAGCAACTCCAGGAGGAACCTTCTCCCCTCAGGGCCAATCTTCTGATTACGATTCAGGCAAAGGTACCTGAAGGGTTTTTTATTTTTATTTTTATTTTTTTGTGGATTTTTCTTATTTCCTAGTAGTTTTTATAACTGATTTGTTTTATTAATTTGAAACACAGGTCATCAACGCCAGGTTTCTAACTGTGACACTGCCACATGGTTCTATGGAATTGGGATGGCAGTTCTGGCCGTTGCTGCTCCCTCGCTGCCGTGTCTGTTGGGAATAACTGCACTGTTTGCGAGGTGATTTTCTCAACATTTTTTAGGTTTCCATGCACACATTGCATATTCTCAAGCACTAAAAAAGCATCACAAAGAATCCATAATCAGGGCCATTTTTTTGATGCCGTCACATGAATGGTTCATATACCCAAGGAAAATGGACCATGGTAGCCATCATTCCACATTCAACAGGCAAAATTCACATAACACAATTTATGGGATGCAGCCCATCCATGTGCTCCATATAAATTGCCATGACTATTTGCAGTGTATATGGTGATAACCATGTTTCACAGAACTTCCAGGAAAATTTAAATATTTTTCCATGAATTACCTTTGCATGCAAAGTCCGAAGAATCAAATACCCCAAGTAGCTTGTTTAGCTGTTTACAGTGATGCACTGATAATTTACTTGGAAGGTTTCTGTGTTTCCATAGGTTAGGTTTGATGGTAGGAGGAGGACTAGTCTTAGCATCTTTCATGACATACGCTTCAGAGCATCTTGCAGTCATTGCTTTTGGGAGGGGCCGCGAAGACCGTGATCAGCCCCAGAGCAGGAGTCTTTGTTTTTTATGTTGATCAATGGTGCCAACTGCAAGCATTGGTTGCATCCATTTTGTAACAGCAAAACCACATCTAATTTGTAACCTAGCAATTTTCCACATTCATTTGGTGCATTGATCAAGCTGTGTCAACATGCAGTAGTATTCTTCCAACTTGTCAGCATTTCTTTTTAAAATTATTATTTTTTAACACACAACCCCACATGGGCACTTGAACGCATGGTCTCGATGTTGGATGTTGAAACGTGAGATGTCTACCAATGGGTTGGAACCCTGTAAGATGTATTGTGCATGATAATTGGCCTTCTGCACAAGGTAATGCATTAAAGGCGGGTGATCGGGTAGTTAATTAGCTGGGGATGGAGACTGCATGTAACCGACAGCTGGAGGAAGTTCCTGCAACCCTGACATGGCCTAATGAAAGAGCATCATGTGTACCAGTTAATATGGGCATTACGGTCGAAAGTAAAGATTCCCATGGGTGCGGCCCACCTCACCCAAGATCTACCTTGATGTATGTATTCTATATCCACTCCGTCTATCCATTTTGCCAGATCATTTTAGGGCATGAGCTCAAAAATGAAGCAGATCCAATTCTCACGTGGGCCATACCATAGCAAACAATGGTGGTTGAACGCCCTACCGTTAAAAACTTCCTAGGGCCCATCATAATGTTTATTTGCTATCCAACCATTTGATAAGGTCACATAAACTTGGATGAATGGGAAAAAAATATATACAAATATCAGCTTGATTCAAAACTTGTGGCCTATTAATGATCAATCACCACTGGTTGCTACGGTATGGTCCACTTGAGAATTGGATCTGCTTCATTTATAGGCTCATGCCCTAAAATGATCTAGCAAAATGGATGGACCGTGTGGATATAGAATATATACATCAAGGTGAGCCCGTCTTAGGTTATGTCGGGATGCGGATTGCATACTAACAGTGCCAGTAGCGAGGGATTACTGGACAGTGCTGTGGGCCCCACCATGAAGTGTTTTATCCACGCCAACTGTCTATTTTTCCAAGATCATTTTAAGGCATGAGCTAAAAATGAGACATCCAAATCTCAAGTAGACCACACCACAAGAAAACAATGGTGATTAAATGCCCACCGTTTAAAAACTTTCAAGGGCCCATTGTAATGTTTATTTTTCATCCAAATGGTTGATTAGGTCACAAAAACCTGGACTAATGGGAAAATACAATATCAGTTTCGTCCAAAACTTTTGTGGCCTAAGAAGTTTTTAATGGTGGACGTTCATGAGATTTGGATCTTCCTCATTTTTTGGCTAATGCCATAAAAAGATTTGGACAACATAGATAAAACACATAAATCATAGTGGGCCCCACAAAGCGCCATCCAGTAGAGCAATCGGTGTCTAGGTCCGGGGCCGAACCTAATCCACTGTGGGGTGCTCTTTTGCACGGGTTGGCTACTTCCATGCCCGTCCTCAGCTGGGTACAGGCTAGGGCTCTGATTGCCACCATGATGTATGGATTTTATCCACACTATCCATTCATTTTTTTTTTCCATGTTATTTTAGGTTATAAGCCCAAAAATGAGGCATATCCAAGGTTCAAGTGGACCAGAAAATGGAGATTAAACTCTTACCATTGAAAACTTCTTGGGTGCCATAAAAGTTTTGGATCTAGCCGATATTTGTGTTTTCCCTTCATCATCCTGGTCTTTATGACCTCACGAACAGATTAGATGGAAGATAAACATCCACATGAACAGGTTAGATGGAAAATAAACATCATGGTGGGCCCTAATAAGGTTTCAATGGTAACCAACCACTGCTTCCTGTGGTGTGGCCCACTTGAACCTTGGATCTGTCTCATTCTTAGCTCGTAACCTAAAATGACATGACAAAATGCATAAACTGTGGATAAAATACATACTGAGCCCTAGCCTGTCCCGAGGTCAGGACAGGAGGGAGAAGTACCCACTCCTTGAGAACTTTTTCATTGGGCCACTTTGGGGAGATTCCTGCATCTTTTTGTTGCAGGTAATCCGCATCTTCATCTGGCGGGTCCAAGACAGCCTAGTCCGGTCATTGGACGAATGACCGCGATTTGGCTAGTGACCCCAACACAAGCCAGCTAGCAGGTGTCAAAACTAAGAAGTTTTGGATCAAACCAATATAGTTTCCCTTCATCTAGTCTAACTTTATCAACAGGTTAGATAGCAAATAAACATTACAGTAGACCCTAGAAGTTTTTAATGGCCGACAATCAACATTGGTTTTCCTGTGGAGTGATCCGCCTGAGATTTGGATATACCTCATTTTTCCACTCATGACCTAAAATGAGTTGGCATAATGGATAGACAGCATGGATAAAAACACATACACCATGGTGGAGCCTACAGCTCTTTGACACCAGCTAGATGGCTAGTGTTGTGGTCACTAGCCAAACAGCATCTTCCAGTCATTAGGAGCAACAGGTCACTTTAAATTATACACATTGCCATTCTTTCCCACCACCATATAACATTGAATCCACCTCATCTGGAGGCTGACCACAAACAAAAACATTCAATAAAGGAATTAGCTCGCGATGAGAATAAATTCACAGCAGAATCCAGAAGCTGTGTGATTGCAATATTATCAAAAGCAGCAACTCTCTAATGATAATCAAGCAGTCAAGACTCCTTGGATTGCAATGTGGAACAGGGCATTCTATTCTGCTTGAGTGGTTAGCATTTCTATTCCAATTCCAAGATTAATAATTCCTACAATTGCAAGGCAAAGACACATCACAAGCTCAACTGCATTTCTTACACTTGCAAGCCAATAATATGACATAAGCTGAAGTTCACGCATGAAATATCGGGTGTGATCATCTTAAACTTAGATCAGGATCGTCTTCATCATCAAGCTCCTGTTCACTTGATGGCCTGATTCTCTTCCCATCTCTTGGCGCTGTTCTACCCTTCTTTGGCTTTCCCCTGGAATAATAATTGTCATGATTCATGGGGAACATGCACGTGTGCTCATACATACACTGACATGAACATGCATGTGCATACAGTTAACATCAGGTTTATGACATACCCGTTGTGTGTGTGATTACCCTGACTGTTGATTCGTCTTAAAGTTCCATACAGGGAGCATAGACCAAAAATCAAAGTAGTTGGGCAATCCTAACCATACAAAAAATTGTATGAAAATCACTCGCTGATTCCTTTAATTTTTGGGACATTGCTTGCAACCCCAGGCACTACTAGGCCCACCATGGTGTTTGGGTTATATGCACTCTCTCCGCCCATTTCATAGGCTCATTTTTAGAACATGCGCACGAGCAGGAGGGAGTTCCAAAACTCGAGTGGGCCACACCACAAGAAACAGTGGGGATTGAACACCCACGGTTGAAACCTTCATGGGGGCCCACAAGTTTTGGATCAGGCTGATATTTGTGTTTTCCCTCATCCAGGTGGCACTCACCTTATGAATGTGTTGGATGGCATAAAAACATCATGGTGGACCCCAAAAGGGTTTCAACGGTCTGCATTTCCATCCCACTATTTCCTATGATGAAGTCCACTTGAGTTTTGGATCTCCCTTGTATTTGGGCTCATATCCTAAAACGAAGCCAGCAAAATGGATGGAGTGGAGTGGAAACAAAACAAACATCACAGTGGGGCCCCCAGTGCTTGGCTTGCAGGCAATCCATACCGTAATTTTTGCAGGCCATTTATTAAATGGTTAGGATTGTCCACTCACACTGATTTTTTATTTCCAACCGTTTCATGGCTGTCTCCAACTCCCTTATGAATGAAGCGTTTAAATCATTTACACATGCCAGGTGTAATGTGCAACAAGGGGGAGAAAGTGGATTGGGCTCCTTGTAGAGATGCATTTTCTCACACACGTCTGTATAAACATATATTGTATATATAAATGACAAATGCTCCAGTGCTCTCAGAGCACTGTAAGTTACATATCATATGTATATATAAATGAGAAATGCTCCAGTGCTCTAGAGCACTATAAGTAACAGTGCTAGTTGAAAAAATAAATAAATAAATTCTGAATGTGTCTGTGTAGTGCTCTCAGAGCATTATGAGTTACATATTGTGTGTATATATAAATGAAATGCTCCAGTGCTCTCAGAGCACTATAAGTTACAGTGCTAGTTGCATTTTTATTTTTATTTTTGGAAAGGTTCTCCTAGTTCCATTGGTTCACCCGGATAGCCCAAAGATTGATATGAACTGTCCATTAAGTTGAGAACATGTTTAATGGGCTCCATGAAAAAAATCACGCCCATAACCATCACTGATATGGTATTATTTTCTATAGCCATCCTTTTCCCAAGCCATGGACGGGAAGGTTATGATTGCCTGACAAAAGTGACTCTTTAAAAAGATGAGCTGTCCACGATGGTCCCTAACAAAACGATGGATCAAATTGTTGATTAGACCTATTTTCGGATAAATGATCTTACTGTCCATGTTTAAGGCCATTGATCAAATGGTTAATATTTTTCAGATCAGTGTGATGTTTCCATCATAGCAAATGAAATGTGTTCTGGACCTGATGAACAATTTAGATCAATGGATTGGACTGTCAGTGTCCCAATGAAACGAGAAGCGCTACATATTGTTTGACGTAAAACAGATAGTGGATTATTCAACTGTCTCAATTCTTGAGCAATCGCTCCAAAAACCCCGAGTTCCTTTTGTATATCCTATGGTGCTCTGAGAGCATCAGAGCATTTATCTATATAAATAAAGACATTTGTCTACAAACAAACATATGCATATGAATTTACACTTGTACGTGCATGGTATCCCTATGCACTTGTAATTTGTGTAAAAACTGTACTGAATGTATAGATATACAATTCATCTGCATGCATATGCAGCCATTACTATTTTGATCATAGATAATCAGTGCCAAATGCTTTGCCACAAAATAATTGCTTATAAATCCAGAAAGCTAGGACACTAAATTGAGCAGAAGTGCTGGGTGTGAATGCTGATATCTGAGTCATTATCAGGAACTAAATCTCCATACACATGTCAGACGCGTACAAGATCCAGACCATTCATTTGTTGAAATCTACAATGGTCACCCAAAAATCATACTGGTTGGATGATCTTAGCAACTGGTTGTCTGACTTGTGAGGATTATAATTTGACAATGAGAAAAGAATTCCAACTAATGGTTAACACTCAAGGACAAAACTCCTGCAATCAGCAGGTATGTTCATCAGACCAATAAGATTTTTGGCAATATGGGCCATCCATTGTAGGGCCCAACAGAAAATTGTGCGTGCCACACTTAGGGCCCATTTGGGCGTATCTCCTGCAAAAGGGGTTTCTGCAAATTCCTTTATTTTTGTTTCATATTTTCATCAACTCACCGTTGGATTTTCAGCACCCATTTCGACATGTTGGGACCAGGCAGGGTTTTGCAAAAGTGCATCCAAACGCATAAGCAAAATGGAGTTTGGCTAAAACTAGCGTTTAGCTGTCAAAAGGCCCCTCTGAGGGAGTTATCCGAATGGGCCCTTACAGAGATTTGAGTGAAGGATGAATAGCTTAAATATTAGCATTTAACACCCAATCCTTTTCCTTCAGTGTATTCAAGGAACAGTTGCATGTGCATGGATAATGTTAGTACACTTACTGTCCATTAGCAGGTGTGCCTCCGCCCTTCGACCGACCTGGACCAAAATCTGCCCTTCCATCTACCACAATTACAAACAAGGCAACAAACTGTTATCAAATACTTGCTTGAAGAATATAATGTCCGTTAAAGCAAGAAAGGCTCACCATCACGTCCAACTGCATGCTCTTCCACCTGAAAATGAACGGATTGACATTAGGAACAACTGCATGATATACAAAATCCCACTCATCATTAAACAAAATAAAAATTATCAGCATAGCTCGAATCGAGAATCAAACAACACTAAAAATTATAGTAGAGATATCACACAATGCTGCATGGTGGGTTTTTCCAACATGTGTTGTTGATATGACAGAAGCTTTCATGGCCTATGATGTGTAAACAGCCCATTGCAGCATGATGGAATTTGTGTAGAAATCTAAATCAGCAACATTACGGTGTACCTTATTGTGTTGTAAGAGTATCATCGGTCCAATATGATTTTATGGCCCACCCAAATGATGTTACACCATGGGCAAGCCACATGTACCTCTGTATAGTAATATACTTAAGAAGCTCGGATCAATTATGAGGTGCCCAGGCTACAGGACCAAGCTTCTCTAGTTGTTCTCACATTGATGCGAGTTGGACATGCTTTCTAGTCTGTTATCCTTACCATCAACAAAGCTTATCCATTACTATATGCTGTCTGCTGCAAGGCTGACTTGATAGCACAGTGCTTTCAATCGAGTGCCATGGGCAAGAACATTGTTGGGCTTGACGGTGAGCCAAGGAAGACTATTTAGGGCCTGATTTCAGTGAGATCTTAACAGTGGAAGGTTGACAGCGTGGGATCTTTTCCAGAGATCTTTTTACCCTCTTATTTGTGGAGGTGTGTGTTCCAATAAGAGAATCCGGGGTGACTAAGTTTGTGTGGCAGTATGACATCCCTCCCAGTTCACAGCGTTCAGTTGGTTGGTAGGTTGGAAAAAAGTCCTTACCATTGACAATTTTCGGAAAAGGACTATGATGATCGTAAATATTTGTATTTTGTGTATGAATGACAAGGAGGTGGTGGATCATCTTTTTGTACACTGCCCATTTGTTGGGAGGATTAGGGCAGATCTCTTGGGCCATTTCCAAGCTTCGTGGTCATCACCGAATATGGTCAACTCTTCCTCATATTTGTGGCATGGATTGAAGCTTGGGAAAGAGAAGTTTGTGCCATGGAGAATCGCACTGATTGCTATGAGGTGGGCTGTGTGGGAGGGAAGAAATGCCAAGTCCTTCAACAATGTTAGGAAGTCGGTGGAAGCCACGTCCAACAGAATGAGATCACTGATCATCAAATGGGACAGATGTGTCCCCAAACTGAGGGATTGTAATTTTGCTTTTCTTGGGTAGCTTTAGGGTCGCTGTCTTGGCACCCTCTTTCTTTTGTAGCTTTGTTTGGCTTCTTTTTTTAATAAAGTTTTCGTTCTCTCTAAAAAAGAAAAAGAAAAAAAGAGGACCATTTAGGGCTGTTTGAATGTACCAAAAATGTGGATGGCAGGATATGTGCATCCACACTGCTCTTGGGGGAAGCGGGACTGTCCCATTCTACAAAATGCAAGCGTACCTGGCTGCAGAAAGGGGCCCAATATGAGGATGAAACAAAATGGGTTTTTACATCTCATCCTTGTTTCCGGCAGTGAAGGGGCTGTCCGATCACAAAAAGAGAACTGATCATCTACTTCCTGTTGCAGGCTAACCTTTCGTACAACCCATTTTTACAAGCACTTTCACCCTTGGCAATATCCAACATTTTTGAAGGGCAAAAGTGGAAGTAAAAAGAAGGCATAAAAAACTGAGTTGTACCATATAACCACTTGTAGGTGATTAGATCTCACTTTTCCTTCTTAGCCTTGGGAACCGATTTCCATTTCCAGCTTTACCTCAAAAGCTGTGGACATTCATTTCACCCAAGGCAGGCAATAAATAATTTCCCGGTACAGAGAGATGATCTGACCATTAGAGGTCACTGTATATGGAATCCATGTAAAACTAGGACGCAAAACAAACATTGGGAGGAAAATCGAAATCTGCACTTTTCCACTGCCTGAGGATTCCAGGTTACCTTTCCAATCCATGTTTTACTTCCTCCATCCAAACACAACCTAGATGCATAGGGTCTATCGTTTCAGACCAGCTAATAGGCAACACTCGGAAACATTTGCATCTGGCACCGTCTTGTGGGTTGTACCACAAAACAGCTGACAAGTAAAACATGTTCCGACTTCAATGTTATTTCCTTTTTCAAGATGATTACATTTAACACTCAAATGCATGTATTCAGATGCGCTTAAAAAAATTACAAAAAATAAATAAAATAAAATTTAGTGGCCTCCCTGGTAGTGGCATGCCAGCTGGTCCCCAGTGGAGGTAAACTAGGAGGGTTGATGTCAGGAGAGCAGCCAGTCATTAAACTTTGCCAAATAGCTCAGACAACGGTTTGATGATGACCAGGTCAGAATTTATTTCTTTCCTATTTTTCTTTTTTTCTTTTTTCCTTTTCTTTTTCATTGAGAAAGAGAGAGTGAACAACCAAATAGGCAGATCATCAGATTAGAAAGAGAGAGAATCCAATAGAATTAAGCAGGGAGTGCCAATTCTGTTAAATAAATGATGTCTAGGATACGTACTGCTGGTGAAGTAACCGATGACAAAGAGAACAGTCTATCTTCAGGCTGAAACTTCCTGGAACGCTTTAAGCTGAAAACAAAATTTAAAACCTTGTGTTGGAAATGAAAACAAATTTTAAAACCTTGTGTCGGAACTAAGTTATGATTGGATTGTTTCAGCACTAGGAAAATAAACAAGATTTAGTCTAAAAGAGGCAGTGTTTAGAAGCATGTAGATGAAAAATGGAAGATTTTTGGTAATAGCATATGGAGTAGAGCTACATAACTATGCAAACCTAGCAGAGTTCTTCTAAAGACGGTGACAGAAGCATCATTAAATATGGGAAAATCTTACCATTTACGAACTCATTCGGCTAATGTTGGAAAAGGGTTAAATGACTAAGTTTAGGAAAGATTCAAAGTCTAGAGTCTGCTAATCTATTTAAGTAGAAAATTGCCAAGAAAAAGGGAGTGTAGACCAATCTTACTCAAGCAAATGGGCCTCCAGTTTCTCCAATTATTTCCCTGCAGAGTAGGCGAAAGTCATCCTAGTTACCGTTGTACAACGCAAGTTAAATTTGGGTATTGGTTTAAAGAGCCTCTCTTCCCCTAACATGTGGAGAAACCATAGAGAATGATAAAAGACCATGGAGTTTTATTCTAACTTTCATTGGTATGTGGCACACTCTAACTAGGTTTCTTCCCATGTATTATAATTAGAGTGAACATTAGACTAAAACAGTACAAATACATGAGTCAGCCAACTTTCCTATTGACATGAGGAATATGAAGCCCATTGCCAGAAGTTATAGTTACCATAACCTCCCACAAAGAACGAAGGTGATTTTTAATGCTTGCCAAATTCTATATCCATCAAAAGAAAATTACAAGGATAGAAATGGATGTGTAATCTGGAGGGTCCACCTTTACTTCGATCAGGGAGTTATGGGGAACCGTATTTGTGATTGAAATGCTTTAGGCTCTTCATAGAACCCCAACTGACCCATGCACAATAACCAGTTGAAATCATGCATAGCACGAAGAACATGCTGCGCTGGAGAGGGATGGAGCTTCACTTTCCAAAAATCAAGCTTTCTACTCATTATTGGTAGTCTCTGTCATATAAGCTAGCATTAGTGCTTATCCTTTCATAGTCTACATATTTATGAACTTTGTTATCTATATACCAAGTCTCCGAATGGCATGCCTTAACACCTGTTTATATAGGAGCTAATGCCGGCCATTATGTATCACTGGTCCAAGATCCCTCTCAAGGTTGTTAGACAAATATCAGATGGTAGCAGCAGTGATAACAACCAGATAAACACTTGCTATGTACTATTTCATATATAATTTTCACTTGGATTTTGGGTATGTTGTCCGAGTTTTTCAGTATCATGATGGATTATAGAACTTATCTGTGGGTATGATGGAGAATCAAAAATTAATTTCAAGCACCATTACATAATCTTTTTGTAGGCTTACAATAAGAAAACATTATGTCTTCAACCAGAGATTTGCCAAAGCACAGTTGCCAATAATGCTACGAAACTCACTACTGCAATGGGTGCATGGTGTGGCTATCTGCCCTCAGAAGCCAGCACCCTAGGGAAAGGATTCATTTTGAACCTGAATTTTATTGGATATTTTTCTTTTGAAAAGCCCAATTTTCTTTAATATATCTAGCATATGAAAGATAATGTTGACGTGGTTAATGAATATTAAAAGAGAATGTGGTAATAAATATACAAGATTGATGAATTGAACATTCAGCGTGTTTATTAATAAAAAGGCGATAAATTTTAACTCTAATAAAACACCAATGATCGAACTCTTCAACTTTCTTTAAGAAAAAAGGTCAAGTCTCAAATCAGGTAGACTAGATCGCGTGTAAAATTCATATGTAATCATTGATAGAAGTTAAACAAGGACAATCCAGTGTGGAACGGGTATTGAACCAGGAATTTATCAGGGGGATTCACACGCAAACCCCAATCAAGAGAGAGAAATACCTCACCTTTCAAAAAAACTTGGGGGCTGTTTGGGTTGAGGGATTTGGTACAGCGATTTGGGAAATCTACAGATTTCAAATTTTCCATGTTTGTTTTTTGTTGAGGATTTGCCAAATCCGTAGATTTCCCAATCCACACCCCAAAAATCCATGGATTTGGGGCAAAACCAAATCCTCAAAAAGAAAAAACTAAAGACTAATCAAATCCTTAAAATGAGAGACATTTTAAAGCACACAAGTAATTCCTTTGAAATAAATGCTCTACCAAGCAATAAATGCTTCCCGAATCCATGGATTTCAGTTTGGATTCCAAACAATGGACTTCAGAATTTGCCAAATCCAATGCAAATCATTGAACTTGATTTAAAAAATTCCCATTCTCATTTCCTTGATCCCAAACAAGGCCTTAGTGTTTTGATAAATTGTGACTATTCTTCCAAGTCAACTGGAATTGGACAAATAGTCACAATTTATCAAAACCTTTTTTTTTTTGAAAGATGAAATATCTAACTACATTGCAAATTAGAATTAATAATATCAAGCTTCAAATGTGTCTGCCTTCAAATATTTGAGAAAAAAAGAAAGAAAGAAAGAAACATATTGGACCGAATTCCTTTTACAAAGACCTAGCATAAACATAACTTTGATGTGGATTAGGATGCAAAAGACCTTCAAGAAATATTCTGAGCAACTTACTTGGTGGTGCTCTTGGATGATGATAGAAATCCTTCGAAACCTTTCAGAACATTCCCACATTGACTTGAATCATGTAAGTAACTTGTCTCTAACTCATAAACCTTGGACATGATAATAGAGATTAAGGACTTCCACAAGTAGAATAAAAATGTCTTAATATGTTGGTAAAAAGCCTGCTCACAATTAATCAATAAAATTCAACCAAGCTAGAACCAAAAAAAAAAAAAAAAAAAAAAGGACAAGCATAGTTTACTTTTAGATATATAAATTTTTTTTGAAAGGTAACAAAACTTTATTAGAAACCACACAAGGGCAGAAAAGAATACAACAAAAACACCAAACAAGAAAAAGAAATTAAAGGCCCAACAGGGCTACTATCACAAAAGGATCCAAGCCCTTTAAACCCGAAACCCAATCCTTAACCCACGACATAGCCTTTCGGAAGGATCGATCTACCATATGCGTATCCGACTTGTTCTCGAAACACCTACTGAAACAATGTAACTTGGACATAGGCATGTTTTTTTGTGTCAAATATATACATGGCATAAAACACGATGACTTTGAGTGCTTAATAATCTGAAATAGCAATAGTGATATGTATTTAAACAATATAACAATAAAATAATAAATGACAATGCTTTAAAAATCATTAAATCTAGGATCATTGCCGGTCAGTGTTTGACAATGGTCTGAGTCAACGAGTAATGACACAACTAAGAGACCAATGAGTGGCATGCCATCTCTGAAACGGGTTTCTAAATCTGATTACCATCAACTAATAACAGCTTCATACTTCTTCGCATCTCATGGATTAGAACACTCCTGTTTATACCTAATCATGATAAAAAAGAATACATTTTCCAAGCAATTAGATTCAACATTAAAGAATGCTTGCTTCTTTGTAAACTCTGATCAACAAAAGCAAATGCCGAACAACCCATTGAAATTGCCTTTTACATTCATTTAGCTAAATTATGGCTAATTAAATTATCATCTTATCACTAGGGGCATGTTTGGTATGCAGTATATGGAAGTATTGAATTGTATTAATGCAATGACTATAGGTGGAGGTATCATCGGCTATTACCATGGAAATAGGATTTGTCAATACGATGGTTGGAAACAAAAACTTAAACACCTGAAACATGTGTTTTCGGATAAACCTATGTTTGGAAACGAATAATTAAAAAACTGTATACCGTGTTTAGGGATAAATCCATGTTTGGAAACCAAGCTCTGTGTAGCCCACCGTGATGCATGTGTTTTATCCACGCCGTTTATCATTTCACCAGGCCATTTTAGGGCATGAGCACAAAATGATGCATATCCAAAGCTCAAGTGGACCACGTCACAGAAAACATTGGGGATTGAACGCCTGCCGTTGAAAACTTAGGCATGGGATTGATTGAGGAAAACCCCCGCAGTCACTGCTCTTTGAAGAGAGGACCCTCCTTACTGAGAGACACGGTATAATCAATAGTGTCATTGACCATAGTCCAGTCATGAACAGTCTACCAGTTCATTAAAGTTCATTAGATTTGAGTAAAGGCTGAAGGTCCGGTTCTTTCTTGAATGTAGAATCATTTTAGATCATACCCAGCTGAAACGTATGTGTGCGCTAGCGCGCAATGGCTTTGAAGCAGCCAGATGAAAAACATAGATGGAGGCCACAAAAGAATTGCATGAAGCCTGCTTTGTGATTTCCCTTCATCCAAGTTAGTGTGACCTTATGAACAGGTTAGATGGCAAATAAAATATCATCATGGACCCTAGGAAGTTTTTAATGGTGGGTGTTCAATCCCCTCTGTTTTCTGTGGTGTGGTCCACTTGAGCTTTGGAATTGCATCATTATTGGGCTCATGCCCTAACATGAGCTGGCAAAAAGGATGAACAGCGTGAATAAAAAGCATCATGGTGGGCCCCACAGAGTTCGGGATTCTTTTGATTTCCAAATCCCACACAATCCCTGTGCCTCCTCATCATCTCTTTGAAATTCCTCTTACAGTTGGCTGAAATGCATGGCACGGGAATACGAGATACATACAACTCAAACCCTCATCGCAACCAAACGTTGGATGGTATTTAAATCCAACCAAATGCGATGCAATACCACTTAATTCCACATTCCAAACAGGCCCTAAATGATGTTGTGTGAACAAGGATGTGATTTATCTACCATTCCAAAGCATTAACAACTTTTACTTTGTGCCAATGCCCCATAGCATGGTTTAAAATTGGTCTTAGCATCTTGTATTGTTCATGTAACACCCCGAACATTTCAATACCCAAGTATTGAAAGTTCTCGAGTGTTACCATGAAATTCAACTCATTATGTACATGTGCGCGATACCAATCTAGCTATCCTAACCTTACATCCATTCTCCAACACGATTCTGACCGTTGGGAATGATTTCTATTCATAGATCAAGCCATCTGACCGTTGGTTTTAAGACAAGAACATCCATCACGTGATTTGACATATGTACCTTCCCTTAAATGAAATTGGTAAATAACTCTTCATCCGTAATGACTTAGATGTAAGTCATTTTGTAAGAATTGTTTATAAAGGTACATACAACCATGTAGAACCATTAGATTTCATAAAACTCTTAGATCAGCAATAATTACGAAAATGCCATTAACCTAGACCCCTGAATTCTAGATCACGTGGTTCCCACGATCCATTCATGTGAAATTTTATACCAGGCCTAATTATCATACATGTCGATCCCTTAGATCATAGTAAATTAGCTACTTGACCTCTACATCCGTCCATACACTTATCAGATCAAGATTCTGATCCGTTCATCTTGTTCACCTCATATGAATATGCTTAACCCACCATTAGAATTACAATCTGAAGAACTTACACGTGCGAAAAAGTCACCCGAATCTAACAATATACATGTCCTACCCCTAATCACTCCAGAAACCCACTTTATGACCACCCATCTACGAAACTGACCGTACATCTACCTACATACATGGTCAGAATGCTAACCATCAAGTTCTCTTATTTTTAGCAAGTCATCTGACCGTCCGTCATGTTTGGATCCGCCAAACAGGCCACACGAATATCATGGTAAACCGATCACCTTGAAGATCCTAGGGTTTAGGTCCAAACTACCCGGTAATTTGTCAATCCAAGGTGTACAAATGTTATTTTGAATTACGGAATGTGTTAACCACTAAAGGAGCATCTTAGACATCCTTGGGAGATTGGGACTCAAACTGAACTGATGGAAAGAGAGTGAAAAGTAAAGATCACCCGTCAAATCTCATCACATTTGGACGGTGGAGTCTTGAATTACGGATGGCAGAAGTTTGGACAAAATAGAGGGGTAAATTTGTAAATAAAATGATAACATATGCATGGCACTGTTGACGAGAATTGTAAGTGAAGTTTCAACGGTGAATGTTCTCCATACGCGATCGAACCCTGTGGCCCACCTGATTAACGGAATTATTTTATTTCTGACCTCGTATCCTAAAATGGCATAACAAACTAGATAGACGGAGCGGATCCCCAAAAGGAACATTTATGTGGGCCCCACCTAATGCCACAGTAAATCACGTAACAAAGTTACGTGGTTCCAGGGACGTTTAACCGTTGGGAAGCACCCACTTGTCACATGTGTGGTGGCCCACCAAAGACTTGGACTTTCTCAATCTTTTGGCCCATGGCCCAATACGACCCCCTCATGCTAATGGAGGGAGTGGATTTTCCTAAAAGTCACCATAGTGGACCCACTGAATCATACAAACCAAACCCGTCAACACGGTCCCATGAACCTCCGAAAAGGGAGAGTCACTCCCTCTTTCTCTCTTCCGCCCGTAACGAACGGACAACGCCCGTTTTGAGAGCTACTGTGGCCCACCATCACCATCCGATGGGATGATCCAAACCATCCATCTAGTAGAGAAGCTACCACCGACCAATCCCTACCCATTTCCAACCAATGGATCACACATGGGTGCACACCTGCTCGCATGGAAATCGACCGCGCACGGCTGATTCTCCTCCGAAAACGGAAAGAATTTCAATTCTTTCTCTTCTTGCAGTCACACAGACAACTACTACTCTTTATCCCCACCGACTCCAGGAGAGAAACCGGAGTCGGAAACCTTCCGCACTTATCCGCATTCAGCCCCGAACACAACACCAAAACCAAAACTAACTCAAATACCTCCGTAGCAAACCCAGGGAAAAGCCTCTGATTCTGATCTGGACCACCCAAAGTCGGGGATAGGGACTTCCGACCGTGCCCACGTTGGCAGAAAAGAAAGGAAGATCCCGATGAGATTGATATCCCCCGGTTCCAAACGAAGTTACCGCAAAATGCGGCAGCTGCATTTAAACAGGGCCACCATTAATCAGCCGATTTAAAGTCCTTGCACCCAAGAACGTAGCCACCACCTTCCTCCTGTGGGCCCCATCCAATGAATGTGTCAGATTCGTCAGAAGAGATCGGAGGAGAGAAGAAGAGACGTTCCAAAATAGGACACCCATACGTTACGCAGTCCGATCGCACTAAGTATATTCTACGTACGCAGAAAGTTCTGGAATTCCAGAATTTTATAAATACATGTCTCCCACACTGGGAGACATGCCAACAAGGAACGAGAGAGAGAGAGAGAGAGAGAGAGAGAGAGAGAGAGAGAGAGAGAGAGTGCAGGAGAGAGAGATGATGAAAGAGAGGAGGAAGAACTCTGGGATTTGCCGGTTAATCTGGTTCGGGTCCAACTAGCTGCTCCTATCTGAATTCCCTTCTTTTCTTTTCTTTCTTTTACATTCTAAAATCTCATTGATAGGTTTCCAACCACAAAAACAAGCCGACTCCATCATAGGACGTCGATACCTAAACTATTTAGAATATAATTTGAACCAAGTGAATTAAAGTAGAAAGCGATACAACGATATAAGGTGAGGGTTTTATCCTTTAAGCTTACACTGATTTAAGTTGTTATGTTTATCCTGCCTTTTACATGCCTTCCTGTTATTTCATCTTGCCTTTTACATGCCTTCATGTTATTTTATCTTGCCTTTTACATGCCTTCATATTACTCTGAATCTTCCCTGCAATCACATGTTTTACCATCAATTATTTGCCTTTGGCTTACAGTATAATGTTAATTACAAGTGATCTTTCTAAATTTATGTGGGGCCATGGATACAAGTCTTGCCCTTGCCTTATCAAATTTATTGAGTTGACCTTGTCACTCTCCTTATTATTGAATCGGCCGTTGTCGCTCTTCTATTTGTTGAGTTAGTCATGCTACTATTCTTTTATTGAGTTGACCATTGTCACTCTCCTATTTGTTATATTGGCCATTGTCACTGTTTGAGTTGACCATTGTCACTCTTCTCCTTATTATATTGGCCTTGTGCTATTTATCTTTAAGGCTTAGGCATGTGTCTTGATATTCCAGAACCCCCATGATTCAGTTTATATTCTCTATAAGTGCAAGCGATGTGGTCAGATGTATCACAACTAGTAATTCAAATAATCTATCATGGACGTAATGCGCTCTGGGTAGAGACCCTCTTGATTCGTCACGTAAATCCATGGGTTTTGGGTAGTGGTACACAAATCGATGTGTGTAATTCGCAAATGCAGTGTCACATCACTTCCGGGATTGGATGTCACAAATAGTCACTCCATGAACAAATCATGTCACGTAATTCATTTGACTCATGTATTGTGCGCCTTAAGATATTCACATAAATCCATGGTAGCATTGGTCATGCCGTCGAATATCCATATTGTAAGAGTGCAGGTTGAGCCGGATATCATGAAACTGTTTTCCACATTGTGATGATCACTACGTATGATGAGCCGCACATGCTTTACTAGGCATGCATCTCATGTAGGTTGTTTGCGCATACTGATACCCTCGTATTAGTGGAGCACGAGACGTATCGGACCCTTACTTTATTTATATGAATCTCTTGAATTATTGTTAATCTTAAAGGATAACCATCACTATGAGTAGGGCATTGACCCTCTCCCAACCGTACAGATTATACAGGTGACGTACAGATTGAAGACCTAGTGAACAATCTCCCTAAGGAAGATTATGTTGAAAGAATAAGAAGATAGTTTTATACTTCCGCTGCGAACTCGATAAATGTAATAAGCTCCCATTGAGAAGGCATTTAATTATTCTTTGTACTCTGATGAAATATAATCAATACATTTGATTTTATTCTTGTGAATGTTACCTTCATGAATGTATCTGGATGTGATCCAAATGAAAAAAATATATAATAATAAGGTGCGATTTTCAAAAGCATCCAATTTATACATCATTAACACCCTGTTTTCTCGAGCACAAGTATAAACTCTGGCTGAGAAAATTCAGGATGTTACAGTTCACCACCGATATGGGGTTGCATCAACCTATATTGGGTTGTTCTGGGTCAAACGAACCAATACAATTGTATCATTCATGGATGTTACCAGCACATATCAGGCAATACGTACTTACATACTAGTTTCAGACGATACTTCAAACCTTGCACCATAATTCTCTGCTGAACATTTTTCTTTCATTTTTTCACCCCTTTATAGTCTATTTCAATCACTCCGGATTGAAGACGTGGAATCTAAAAAAGAAGAATATATAGCACCTGGGGTGTAGAATATCTGCTATCAAAATAGCCTCAGTAGTACATGTCAACACAATTATTGAATTAGTAGAATTTAGGAGTTAATAAATTCATTACTTCCCAATATTATTACCCCCAAAACTTCAAAGTCTTCTAAAGAGTGTTGATTTTATTTTTTATTTTTATTTTCTAGGTAAGCTAGGCTCGAACCCAAGACCTTAACGTTTATAGGAATTTGTAATCCATGAGTTCCTAGTGAATCCAGCACTACGTTTGTTCCACGATCAGTCTATTCAATTCATTGCATCAGCTCTCTAAGGCCACAGCTCAACTTCTGTACAATTATCGAGCCAATTCAGCTTACTCAACCGAGCTCTTAGTTTCAATATTATGTTCAAATCTTCTAAAGCTTGGATTCTTGTCAAATCTGGCAGCAAATGCATTTTGGGCAAATTTAGGGTTGAAGATTCATGAACTTTGACAAATTTGTGCAGTTTGGAAATACAGAATCAGAGAAATTAAGGAATTCAGATCAATTCAGCGGTCAGAGATCCATTACATTCATGCCAACTGGTGAACTGATTCTCAACAAGGAATGAGTTTGGTCTGCTCATTTGGAAGCATGACGGGAGTTCAACAGAATAGGCAACTATGGTTCGTTTGCCAAAAAAGTGCAAGGTTTTAATCCTTTATATGCATAGCATCCAACCCAGCTCAAAAGATCACATAACAAAACCAATTGAATGATCTCAGGGCAACTATTTCTCACTAATTTACCAATGATATTTACAATCCAGTATTATAAAAGCAGGAACATACTGGGTGGTTGGACTTGACTGGACAGCACTTGAGTCCCCACCAAACTCGGTCGAGTCACTAAAAACCTGCTTTACCAAGGAAACAGTTTGAACCATCCATGTCAACTTGCCCAACCATCCAATTCAGTCAGTTTTTCCAGTCCAACATCTGAGTAAGGAGGTTAACCTTTATTTTATGTAATTTATTCATTTATGATGCCATGTTGATGTCATGGGTTCAACAAGGTGGAACGGTTTGGACCATCCCGCCCACAAAGCAGGTTGAGGACATTAGACATCAAGGCAGCATGCCAAGTTTTTAACAGAGCAGACATGTAATTGAGACATCTACATTCTGATCCTCATCATTCTCTCCGTTATCTTTCTCAGAGTGAGAGCCGACCACTGCAATGCTCCCTTGGGAAACTTTTGCTCTGCATTTGCAAGTGAAGTTACCTGGCCTCCCATTACCTATAACACACAAGTGTTCATCATTTGTTTTGTGGGAACTTCTGAACATTCTTTTTCTTATTGCTACGACTTCCATCCCTACAACCTTGTTGTTGCTCTGTTTCTTCTGATAGACATGAGGCTTCTCTACCCTTTTTCCAGAGAAAAGAGCTTCCTCACTCTACTTAGTCGAGAGTTCAGCCATCTACCTAGTCAAAGACTCCTGATTTATAAGGAGGTTTTCTAATTCCAATAATTGGGCTTTTTTTTTTTTTTTAAAGGTGAAATTTTATCGAACAGAAGAAAGGAAAACACACAAACAGAGACAAACAAGGAAAAAACTAGAGAAGACCTAAGGCTAAAATACAACAACACCAGCGACCTCGCGGAACAATAATTGGGCTATGTCAACTGCGGACGAATAACTGCCATGAAGCCACTGAATTCCAGCCACAGTCCTTGGATGATTATCTTGCACGTGCGAGTTTTGCTGATCTTGGATTCAGTGTCTAGCTGGAATATTTTGTTGCATATGTTTTTCACTTCCATGAAATATTGTGAGATTGGCATGCTTCCCTATGTTAGTGTGCCAATCCCATTCTACAAAAGCTGTAGAGGACCATCATTTGCTTGAGAGAACAGTGTAGCAAATGAGTCCAAAGCCTATTTGGTATCTTGGCTTCCCGAATATGCTCTAATAGCTCCAAAGCCTACATTGCCTTCCCAAATCGCATCTTACATTATCAAAACACTTCCAAGTTCTCAAGAGTCTTTTTTGGTGGATTAACATCCGAACTATTTTCCATAGGCACTGGCTTTAGAGATATGACTCCATACAAGATTTCTAGTAACCATACTTACTGTTGCTGAGTTTCTCGATCCCGCCCAATGAGCTACCCAGATCAGCAATTTCTCATTATTCACTTGAGTTCCTCTCCTCCTTCCTGAAGCTTTCATGACTGACACCCCCAAGGACACGTGGTGATCCCTGATCAATCTCGTGGGTCTCAATCCGCTACTTGAGTCTTTAAGTCACAAAACATTATTGCACTTTTCCGTGCGCTACCACCATAGTCACAACGTCTACAACCAAATTCAAGTACGAAATCTCCCCACTGCATGATCCAAAAAGTTTCTCGTCTTCAAACCAACGTGTAGCACAACACACTATGTTCGTTTGCAAATCAACATGCGGTGTCCACTTCTACCAACGTAGGCACGAAATACAGCATGGATAATTCAAGGAGTTGACAACATTGACAGTATGCAAGCGCTAAGAAAGTAGCACAATACGCATGAAACATATTGCAGAAAGCTCCTACTTGGTGACACCACTTGTAAAGCGATAATTTTCTTAATTATGATTTCCCTTATTTCGAGGAGACTGGGGATGATTAGTACAGGAGATAAAAATGAACAGAAAAAAAAAACGAAAGCTCTCTTATCATTATAATTTTGATTTATACAAGGATACTCATATATATGTAGGGCAAGGGAAGTATGTTGGATGCCCACACCAATGATACCAGGTGTCTTTTATACATGTGGTATGAACATGCGTGTAGCCAACTCATGCTACTACGATACATGTCATAGGACACTTGCATAGACATCAAAGCATATCTCCATGAAAATGCCAGAGGTCATGACACCCCATGCATGTGTTAAGCATATATGATTACTTGCATAGGATCTTGATTCGATGGGGGGCCCTTATGGGGGGGTGGAGGGGTGGGAACACATGTCAAATATCTGGGTGCACAACATATATTAGAGATCCAGGCCATTCATCGGGCAGCAGGCACTGTGCATTCCACATACCAAAAATCAAGGTAGAACTCATCAAGTTAGCCAAATATAATGTTGAATTTGAATTGTTTGACTTTTTTTTTCTTCCCAACAGCTCATTATTCTCATGATACTTTGACCTGCCTAACCAGCAGCCAACATTACTTTCGGTGCAATGTACCGTACTTGATGAATGGCCCGCATCTCCGATGCATGAGTCTGCCCTGATCAGTGCAACACATGTTCCGCCCCCTCACAAGAGTGGCCCCTCATTGAATCACAACCCTTTAATGTATATCATAACCCAACAAGAAGCAGTAGTTGGTATTGAAGTTTAGCACCCTGTAAATTTGAGTTACAACACCAATAGGCCATGTCAGGCATTGGATTGAATACTGAATTGAATTGCAATCATTTTACTAATAAAGTGGAAATTTGCAATTTTGTGAATTGCGACTCTGCGAATACCTTCACTATAATCGACATTGAGGGTTGCGTTCTCAATAGCAATTACATTATTTTTAAGTTGGACTTCAAGAAATGCAAGTGTAAATTGAGAGGCAATTCCGCATTATGTTCACAATTCAATTCACTTGTGCATACAAACTCAAACCAATAGTCCACAAAACCCAAATAAAATAAAAGTAATAATTACAAAGCTCACAACCAATTCACCAAACAAAACGAAAAAAAAAAACGGAAAAGAAATGTTATGAAAAGAAAAAAGGAAAAAGATCGAGCTTTCTGAGCGAGAAAAGGGGGGGAATTTACCTGCTTCTCGATGCTACGGAGCTCTTCTTGAAGCTTCTTTCTCTTGCTAACGAGAGATGCGAGCATGGCCGATGGATTCGACGCGGCTGGTTGCACTGAAATTCGAGAGAGAGAGAGAGACAGAGAGAGAGAGAGAGAGAGAGAGAGAGAGAGATTTTCAAATTTGAAAAAAAAAAAAAAAATTTGGTGACCGTTATCTACCGATAGAGAGAGAGATGCATGAAATTGGGTAAACGTTACCTTCAGATTCCATTTTCCCGCGAGATTTGAAATCTTTGGAAGAAAAGTACTCTCTCCGTGTTAGGGCACGCGAGTTCCGGTTTCTGAATAAGCTGGGCTTCGATTAAGCGCGGCACGCAAAGGCGCACATTAGTCATATCTCAAATATGAAGTAGTTTTTTTTTTTTTCTTCGGTGCCACGGTGGTGTGTTGACGTCACCAAGTTGTGTGAGGCCCACCATAATGTATTTCTTATATCCATACCTTCCATCCATTTGGAGTGATCATTTTATAGAGAATGATTACGAAAATGAAAAAGATCCAACGCTGAAGTGCACCACACCACAGAAAGCAACGTGGGACAATGATTCCCACCGTTGAAACTTTCGTAGGGCCCAGTATAATATTTATTCGTGATCCAACCTGTTCACGACGTTACACAACCTCGACCAAGGAAAAAAAAAATAACAAATATCACGTTAATCCAAAAATTTTCAATAGTAGACATTCAATTCCTACCACTTTTTATGGTGTGGCCCACTTGGAATAGACGTCTCATTTTTTCGCTCAAGCCTTTAAACAATCTATGGACGATATGTATATAACAGCCCATGAAACTAAGTGATGTCAATACACCAACCATGTTACACCAGCAATCCGCTCCTGCATCCGGGGTCTACGTGCCGGAGATCTGAACATCTCACCAAGACCGGATTAGGTGAGACACCCATCCACAAGGTGGGTGGACCCTGATAGAGGGGCTCATAGTGATGTATGCACCTTAAAGCCACACCATCAAACTATTTTGATAGCTTATTTTAAGTCATGAGTTCAAAAAATAAATCTGACTCAAATCTTATGCTGACACCCCACGGAAACAGTATGGATTGAATTCCCACGGTTAAAAACTTCATGGATTCCGCCAAAATACTTATTTACCATCTAACTTATTGATAAAGGGCAAACACCTACGTGAATAGACCACACAAACATCATCTTAATCCAAACCTTTGGGGGCCATTTTGAAGTTTTTAATAATTTATCACCACTCTTTCCTTAGTATGGCCCATTTGGAATTTGGATCTGATTCATTTTTTTTAAATCATGTCATAAGATGAGCTTTCAATTAGGATAGGACGGTGTATGTAGTCACATACATCACAGTGACCCCTAAGTGATGTATGTGCCTTAAATCTACACCGTCCAACCATTTTGAAGGCTCATTTTAAGATATAACGTTAAAATTGAAGCTAACTCAAATCTTCATCCGATCACACATAGGAAACAGCCATAATTGAATCCCCACCATTAAAAATATCAAGGATTCCGCCGGAATGTTTATTTGCCATCCAAGCTATGATTATGTTACAAATACAAAGATGAAGAGGCCACACATATCATTTTGATCCGAAGCTTTATGGCTCACTGGAAGGTTTCAACGGTGAATCACCATGATTTCATGTTATACTAGGGAGATTGACCGTAGTGACCTTGATGTATGGTTAAATTCCCTAAAGAGATTTAACCTTTCAAATATTCCATAGGTGGCCTTCTGACACGCCTTGAAAAATTACTCGGACCAAAATGCCCTTGTCCTTGTTTTAATAGTTGTACGGTTTTTTAGAGAATTAGAAGTTACGTCGTATTTAATGTCAATAAACTCATGGGGCCCACATTGATGTATGTGTATAATCCCTGCCGCCCATCCTTTTGTCGTGTCATTTTAGGGTAGGGCCCAAATATCGGCCTAATCCAGAGCTTGTGTGGGTCACGTAATAGAAAATAATGGTGATAATGGAACCCATTGTTGAAACTTTTTATGCTTACTGTGATGTTTGTTATAAGTGGACACTACCTGAGTCAGGACTTTTTGGGCCCATGGCGAGCTAGCCGATAAGGTGGACGGAACGGATCACCCTACCGTGGGCCTTAGTCTATTATACCAATGGTCATCATTTCGTTTGGTAGTAAAGGAAGTATATATGTAACAACTGCGACCCATATAACATGAGAACCACAACCCATATAACATGATAACTATGACCCATGACAACCATAACTCATATAACATGAGAACCACGACCTGTATAATATGAGAACGCGACCCACCACAACTACGACCCTTACCACATTATAACCACGACCCTTACCGCATTACAACCACGACCTGGGTATGGGTCGTGGTTGCCACGAGGTAAGGGTCGTGGTTGTCATGAGATAAGGGTCGTGGTTGTTATGCTATACGAGCTGTAGTCTTCATTTTATAAGCATTGGCAATGACCAACTAGTGGGGCCTACATCGATGTATGTGAATACTCTATGTCGCCCATCCTTTTTGTCATGTCATTTTATCGCTAGGTTCCAAATATCGGCCTGATCCGGAGCTCGTGTGGGCCACATAATAGAAAACAATGGTGATAATGACACCCGTTGTTGATATTTAAGCCCTCACGAGCTTTGGATCGGGCTGATATTTGGGTACTAGCCCTAAAATGACATGGCAAAAAGGATAGGCGGCATGGATTATCCACATACATCAATATAGGCCCTACTAGTTGGTCATTGCAAATGCCTATAAAATGAAGACTACAACCCGTATAGCATGACAACCATGACCCTTACCTCACGACAATCATGACCCTTTCCTCATGAAAACCACGACCCATACTTGGGTCGTGGTTGTAATGCGGTAAGGGTTGTGGTTGTCATGGGACGTGGTTGTCATGTTATATGGATTGTGGTTGTCATTGGTCGTAGTTATCACGTTATATGGGTCGTGGTTTTCATGACGAAAGGGTCATGGTTGTCATGAGGTAAGGGTCGTGGTTGTCATGCTTTACAGGTCGTAGTCTTCATTTTATAAGTCTTGGCAAGGACCAATTAGTAGGGCCTACATTAATGTATGTGAATAATTCATGCCGCTCATCCTTTTTGTCGTGTCATTTTAAGGCTAGGACCCAAATATCAGCTTGATCCAGAGCTCATGTGGGCTCAAATATCAACAATGGGTGTCATTATCACCATTATTTTCTATTATGTGGCCCACACGAGCTCTAGATCAAGCTGATATTTGAGTCATAGCCTTAAAATGACACGGCAAAAAGGATGGGCGACATGGATTATTCATGTACATCAATGTAGGCCCCACTAGTTGGTCATTTGCCAAGGCCTATAAAATGAAGACTACGACCCGTATAGCATGACAACCACAACCCTTACCTCATGACAACCACAACTCTTTCCTCGTGAAAACCATGACCCATATAACATGGCAACCACAACCCATACCGGGGTCGTGGTTGTAATGCGGTAAGGGTCGTGGTTGTCATGTTATATGGGTAGTGGTTGTCATGTTATATGGATCGTGGTTCTTATGTTAAATGTGGTAAGTGAACATGTAACAACTGCGACCCATATAACATGAGAACCATGACCCATATAACATGATAACTACGACCCATGACAACCATGACACATATAACATAACAATCACGACCCATATAATATGACGACCTCGACCAATGACAACTACAGCCCTTACCACATTACAACCACGACCTGGGTATGGGTTGTGGTTGCCATGTTATAAGGGTCGTTGTTATCATGCTATGCAGGTCGTAGTCTTCATTTTATAGGCCTTGGCAAAGACCATCTAGTGGGGCCTACATTGATATATGCGAATAATCCATACCGCCCATCCTTTTTGTCGTGTTATTTTAGGAATAGGATTCAAATATCAGCCTGATCCAGAGCTCGTGTGCGCTCAAATATCAATAGTGGGTGCCATTGTCATCATTATTTTCTATTATGTTGCCCACATGAGCTTTGGATCAGGCTAATATTTAGAACCTAGACCTAAAATGACAGGGCAAAAAGGATGGGCGGCATGGATTATTCACATACATCAATGTAGGCCCCACTAGTTGGTCTTTGCCAAGGCCTATAAAATGAAGACTACGACCCGTATAGCATGACAATCACGACCCTTTCGTCATAAAAACCATGACCCATACCCGGGTTGTGGTTGTAATACGGTAAAGGTCATGGTTGTAATGTGGTTAGGGTCGTACTTGTCATGTCGTGGTTGCCATGTTATATGGATCGTGTTCGTCATGTTATATGGGTCGTGATTGTCATGGGTCGTAGTTATCATGTTATATGGGTCGTGGTTCTCGTGTTATATGGGTCGCGGTTGTTATATGTTCACTTCCTTTACTACCAAAGGAAAGGATAGTCATTAGTACAATAACCTAAGGCCAACAATGGGGAGATCCGTTCCATCCACCTTGTCAGTCAGCTCGCTGTGGGCCAAAAAAGTCCCGACTTGGGCAGTGTCCACTTATAACAAACATCACAGTGAACCTGGAAAGTCTCAACAGTGGATTTTATTGTCACCATTATTTTCTATTATGTGACCCACATGAGCTATAAATCAGGCTGATATTTGGGCCCTAGCCCTAAAATGACACGACAAAAAGGATAGGCGGCATGAATTATACACATACATCAATGTGGGCCCCACAAGTTTGGTCCTTGCCCCCGATAAAAAAGGGTTCCGTATACATCACTTTATTGACATTAAATACGACGTAACTTCTTATTCCCTAAAAAACCGTACAACTACTGAAACAAGGACAAGGGCATTTTGATCCAAGTAATTTTCAAGGCGTGTCAAAAGGTCACTTACAGAATATTTGAAAAGATGAATCTCTTCAGGCAATTTGACCATACATCAAGGTCAGTACGGTCAATCTCCCGTGCTACTATCCATATGAAATTTGGAATTGTTTCATTTTATATCACATGTCTTTAAATAAGGTTTCAATACCGATGGGCACTACTTTCATATACTAGCATACATTACAATAGGCCCCACAGTCAGGGATCCCACCCACCTCAGTGGATGCGGGTTCTCACCTAATCTGGTCCCCCAAATCCATCTTACCAGCCCACCGTGCACGCGCCTCGATGGTCGGCTGCTGCTTTAAGGTCAGCTGCACGTGTGTGAAAATGGACGGTTGAAAAATAAGCCTTGCAAATTCGAACCACCGGATGACAGCCCACCATTAAACCATGGCACGTGGCAGGTGGGTCCCACCTGATGAGGGTTAGGAATTTTGGCCTGCAGAATCACACAGATCTAGTCTAGGATATCAATCCAATGACACCAAGCACACACAAGAGAACACATATTTAATGTAGAAAAACCCTTGCAGGAAACAACCACGGCACAAAGCGACAGATCTCCACTATGAAAATAGAAATTACAAAGAGAGAGGACTTACCCGATTCAAAAAACCTCGAATCTCACCCTTGCTACACCCTTTAAAAACCCTAAAATCCTTTTAGGAACCCTTGGAACTCTTTTAAAAAGCCTTAGAATGCCTCTCAATCCCGCATACACCCCTTTATATAAGTTTAGAAAGAAGCAGACTCGGAATAGGAAATAAAATCCGCAGAATCTGTGTTTTTGCAATCATATCTACGGAACTCTTCGATGTCATCAAAGGTTTCTCAATGACAGCTTCGATATCATCGACGGTCCTTCGATGATATCGAAATAGGACCAAACTGTCCAGCGACCAGGGGTGAAAAATCCTGTAAATTATTGATGGCATCGAGCAACCGTCGATGTCATCGACGACTGCCATCGATATCATCGACACTCTGTCGATATCGTCGACAGACCACCAGACAGATTTAAGACATCTGTCTATAACAATCTCCACCATGTCTTCAATCTTCATCCGTGTAGCTTCTTATCCTCCTCTTATCTCTTCATCACATCATAGCTTCTCGTGCACACTTCGTCTTCCTTTTACGTCATCGCCAAGCCCAGAGAAGTTTTACAGACCTTGAACTTCTCTAAAGGAACGATCTAGGAGAGCATGTTCGTTGGATTAGAATCCACGTGTCCAACCATCTTTGCTCATGTCTTCCCAAGAGAAAAGACGTAGTCTTCTTACCATCTCACCACTATTCAATATTGCTTGCCGGGGTACTTGCTCACAACACTGATAGCCTGTGAAATAACCGGTCTAATCCAAACCATGGCATACACTGCCAACTGCATTTGAATAAGGTCATGAGATATCTTGTTTTTCCTCATCTGTTTTGGGACATGTCCTGAGGATAACTTGAGGAAAGACGCGTAGGGAACGCTCTCCGGCTTTACATGGTTCATCACCTCCTTGATCAATACCTACATATAAGGTATTCCTCCTGTGATTATCAAAGCCTACTCCTCTTTTAGTCTCAACACCGAGAACCTTCTTTGCAGCCCCCTAATCCTTCATCCTGAATGTCCCACTTAACCGAGTCTTCAATACATTGATTTCAGACATGTCATAATTGGCGATCTACATGTCATCAATTCCTGACTCACCATGAAGGAATCAAACCACTGCCTAGGCGACAGGTAGAACCACAACCTCCTGCAAAGTCTTTTCTAAGCCCCTTTAACTTCGAACCACTCTGGTTGCTTCATGTAGATCTACTCTTCACTTTCCCTTACAGAAGTGCGGACGCCACATCCATCCTTCCAGCTCAAGATCTCATTGGCCAACCAGCGCCAATCACGGATCTAATAGACACCTGCTATACCGTCGGCGCGAATATATCTGAGAAGCGATCCCTTCTCTCTGAGCATAACCCTTCGCTACCAACCTCGCCCTGTATCTATGCAGTATCCTCCTGAAGATCCACCTAGATCCACCTGTATCCTCCTGAAGGTCTCTCGATGACAGCTTCGATATCATTGATGGTCCTTTGATGATATCGAAACAGGACCAAAACTATCCAGCGACCAGGGGTGAAAAATCCAGTGAATTATCGATAGCATCGAGTAACCGTCGATGTCATCGACGATTGCCATCGATATCATCAAGACCCTGTCGATATCATCGACGAACCACCAGACAGATTTAAGACATCTGTCTATAACAATGAACATATCATGGACGCGGATTGCCTAATGACATGGATTTCCCTGGTGGCACGACTGTAGGGCCCACCATGATGTCTGTGTTTTATCCCTGTCATTCATTCGTTTTCCCCTCTTATTTTTGGGCTTCATCCAAAAGATAAGCGGATCGAGGTTCGCGTGGTATCATAGGAAACAGTGAGGACAATGGACCTTCCTAGTCATCCAATTTGCTCATGAATTCGGGCGCGGCTTATGTGGATCTCTGGATCCACCAAGGTGGGTGTATCCCTGACTGTGGGGCCCACTTGATGTATATAAATTACATCCATGCCATTTATCTGTTTTGACAGCTCATTGTTACACATGATCCTAATAATTAAGTAGATTGAAATCACATGTGGACTACACCACAGGAAATAGTAGTGATTGACCATTATTGACCATTAAAAATTTATTATTAGCCACAAAAGTTTTTAGCTGATATTTGTGTGGTCCCTATTCAGCCGTTTGTGACCTTGTCAATGGTTGGATGGCAAATAACCATTCCCCTGACCCAAAAAAAAATTAAGTGGGATATTCAATCAACATTGTTTCCTATGGTGTGGTCCACCTAAGGTCATGTATTTCATTTTTGGAATAATACCCTAAATTGAGCTGTCAAAACTGATGGACAGCATCGATGTAAGGAACATACATCACTATGGGCCCAGACTGAGGGATCCACGGAAGCGGATTGGCTGGTGTACCAGCAGCCAGAGATCTAGCTGATGTGTTCACGTCAGAAAGTTCTGTGGGTCCAATCATGAGGTATGTGTTATATCCAAACCGTTCATCCATTTGGCGAGCTCTTTGTAAGGTTTGATTCTAAAAATAAGACAGATATAAAGATCAAGTGGACCACACTGCAAAAGATAGTAGGGGATTGAACGTCTATCATTGAAACCCTTTTGGGGGTCAGAAATTTTAGATGAACATGATATTTGTTTTTCCCCTTCATCCAGGACTTTTTGACATTATGAACAGATTGGATGGAAAATAAACATTATGGTGGGCCCTATGAATGTTTTAACGGTGAAAATCATTATCCTTCTACTATTTGTGGTGTGGTCCATTTTTGAGATTTGGATATGATTTATTTTTTGTCTCATTTTCTAAATTGATCTTTAAAAATTGATTGTAATGCCCTGAAAATCGGGGGTCGAGCATAAACTCAACTCCCGAGTTCCAGAACATCACTTATGCAACAAAATGAATGATGATTGAATGTTGACTATATTCGTGCATTGAACATGAGTGAGATTAAGCCAAAACAGCATATCATACTCCAGAGACAGTTAAATTTGCAAGCGGAAGACTGTGATAGATAGATAAAATATATAAACTATGATGAGTCTCTAGAGTGTGATAACATTACCAGGTTAAATAAATACAAGTGCAGTTCTAAAATGTACCAAATGTGAGGAAGTGTAATGCCTCCTATCCCATGTACCATAGCCCCGTCAATACAATATCAGGTCTTCATTGACCTGCTGGAGAGATACAGATAAGAGAACTCCTCCTATCATCATAGAAGTAGTCCGGCTCTGCCTCACAAGCATCGCCATCACCTGAAACTCAACAAATCTGGTTGGTGTGTACAACACCGTCCCGTAACGTGGGAGTGAGTAGCTAACTCAGTGGAACAATAAGGCATAGGTTAACATATTATCAATTCAACCAAGCAGTAATGATAAAGCAGTACAAATCAAACAATTATATTTACTCTTATTAAGTGCGAGAATGATATGACATGATGCTGTATGCCCTTGCCAAACCACCCTCAAGCGACATCATCTTACGTTCGCGAATGCTTAACTCCCTCAGTGCGCCACATCTACTAAGCACATGCGGTGCGATGATGCTCATGATTACCAAGTTATTATTAGTCCATTTCAAACAGCAGTATTGGAAAACTAAGGTACCTCCCTTGTATCATTCCCAAACATGATCCATTCTAGGGTCGTCAATCCTAGTTAATCTCATACGATATTATGGTTCGAGGAGCATAGTGAAGGCATCGCAAAGGGCTCGTCACCCGTCAGCGCGGATACAGATCTCACCGTATGCGGCTCAATTGCTGGCCGTCAGCTCGAGTACAAGTCTCACCGTACTCGGCTCAATCACTAGCCGTCAGCTCGAGTATAGGTCTCACCGTACTTGGCTCAACTCATACTCTAGTTGCTGTGAAAGACTCGTCACCATTCACAGACCCTTGGAGTATACTCGAAGATACTACGGAGGACTCGTCGCCCGTCAGCACGAGCATAGGTCTCACCGTACTCGGCTCTTGCCGTAAGTATCGACAGCTCGAATACAGTGTCCCATACCACCGTATTCGGCTCACGAGTTTGGTTGCGCAATGGTCACTACGGGGAGGCACATGGCCCCAGCGTAGGCCGACAGCTTGACCACGGTGTCCCATACCACCATGCCTGGCTCATGCGTCTTAGCGGATCGAGGTACCATGGTTAAAAGGGGTTTCACTGGTAAGTTTAGTACCCTAGGTTCAAGCAGTAGCGTCCAAACAGGGTGAACATGCATAAGGCAGATCAGGTTACTTGACGAGCTCGACTAGCACGATCGCCCGTTGAGCTGCACGACATGAAGTGCATAACAACTTCGTGTGGCCTAGCCACTGCCGACAGGCAACGCACGACTCGAGTTCGTCGAACACATCCCACGTGGCAAATGAATCTCAGCCACGAGTTCAATCCCGTTACCGATTGCCTGGGCCATAATCATAGCCCCAAACACAATCAATTGCAGATAGATAAAGCAGTAATAGATCAAAATTCAACTCATACAGTCAAGGTCTGGTATTATCCGTTTAGGGCTGCCAGGGCTGTTGCACGCACTCGTTGCTCCGCTCCCCCATCACCCATGACGGATCATACAACGTAAATATAAATTTAAACATATGCATTACATAGTTAAAATCATAAAGCAGTTGAGCATGTTATGAATCACAACACAAGCATGAGTTTGTACATATTCAATTCCTAATCACACAACTATCCAAGGAGATCATACACATAGTTAAAAGAGGTTGAGAATCATATCTCAATACCCTTATACATTATGATTTGCTAACTACTACTCATTCAGACATTTCAAGAAACACTTAAACAAACATACATCAACATACATGACATATGTCGATCACATAGGCATTAGGCCAAATCCTTTCACTAGGGAGTTGCCCCAATCATAACACGCGTACACCCACGACGGATAGTCATGGCAAGCAGGAATCCAAGTTCCATATTCATTCCGCCATTTACACAAACACTTGGGCCACACATTTTAGCCTATATAGTGTATATTGGCCATGGCGTGACTCAGGGCAAATCCCTTCGTTAGAGGAGTATCGCCAATACATCAATCATGAATCCATGACAACTAGTCATGGCAAGCACGAATGAGAATTCTATACTCATTCAGTCATTTTCACAAACACTTAGAATACACTATTACAACATACATGACGTATGTTAGCAAAATACGTGTTAGGGCTAACCTTTTGCCAAGTGCGTATTTTATCCATGTATAGCATAATCATACATCAAATAATCATGACAATTGCATTTCCAAAAATTACACATATACGGTATTTCTAGAATACACAATTTCAACATACATAGCATTTATAAGTGAACATGTATTACGGCGATTCCTTTCGCCAAACTAGTATTTTATCCATATATTATATAACCATACATTAAATAAACATGTCAAACATTTTTCCAAAAAAAATATGTATACGGTATTTCTACGTATACCTAGAGTATGTAAAATTCCATATTCTACAACGTTAATCGAAACAGGAAACGGAAAACACTTTGTACATGTGCAATTGCATGAAGATCATGAATCTATCATTATCTGACATTGAAAGCGTTGAAAACCGTAACCTATACACTTAAAGTCTTCACCTTTGCCCTTGGAATCACAACAAATCAGCAAGGGTCGTTGAGCTTCCGTATACGGGAGTTTTTTAGCCTAAAGAGCGGAATCGGTTAGCCTTTACATAACCTACAACTAACCTACATCAAATCAGACCTAGGGTTAGGGTTTCTCACCTTCAAACGGAGTGGATACCGTCGGGAGAGCGCCTGAAATGAGGAGGTGTGGGCCATGTGATGGCAGGGAACGACGGCAGGGAGATTCTCCCACTTCTCCCTCACTTTCTCTCTCTTTTCCCTCTCTCAAATCCCAATTTCGTATGGCTGCCATGAGAGAGGGTTTAAGGTCCTTATATAGTCTCAAATCTCACCGAAATAGACTCCTGTTCAAGGGTTACTGCTAATATAGGTATTTCGTCACTTTTCCAGCTCAAAAGAGAGGTTCTGGTGGCCTTCCTTGAGCCAAACGTCAGACTTAAGTTCACCACACATGGATCTATGAGGGATTACGTTTTCGACTCGATCGGATTCCCAGATCGCACGTGGCGGACCACTTTCAGTTCAACGGTCAGTGGGCCACGATCCGAAATTCCAAGCACATGTAAATGTTCCTGAAATTTTTCCTGATCCGAGGGTGTAATTTGGTCTGATTCTGATGGTCTGGTTGCTTAATACTGATGCGCAAGCGAATGGTGCCAGATCACTATTCCAGATATTTATTTTGGAATGGAAATAGTGTTTTTCACACTCCCTCGCTCCAGATCGAAACGAATGGCCGTGGGACATTGGCTGGATCTGATTTTTGAGATGATTGTCAAGCCCAGTGAGGCGGTCCTAGTTCCTTAGCTTCGTGTTAATCAGACTCCCGATGTGCGGTCTAGACCTAATACGAAGTTTCGTTTCATTCTCGAGAGCAGACGGGAAACGAGTTTGGTTCTAAACTTTAGGGTAACCTAGAGTCACTGATTTTGCAAGTTTTAGGTCTTGCAGATCGTATTTAAAGCGATCCCAACGGATTTCATGGTTAATCGAGTTTTGCACTTAGTTAACTTTGTTGAATTTCTAAAGGATTTAATCCTAATTGTTTTCTGGTTGAGATGGTACTTAGGCCTTTGCAGTTTGTATATAAAGTGATCCAAGTTTTACTACTTAGCTAGTTTAAGATAGTGTCTAGGGCGAAAGTGCTTTGAAAAATTGAAAGCACAAGGCAGTGAAGGGTGGGATTTGTGAAGAAAATTATTTAAAAAGGGATTTAAGGCTTTAATTGAGCGTTTGGGAAGTTAAACCTGTGTTAGGATTGACCCATCGCCCAAGGATGTCTAATTCCAGGTTGACGAAAATCTGGGATGTTACATTGATGAATGATGTGGATATAATAAATGCATCATTTTGGGCAACAATTAGTACAATTCAGAGCTCGAAGAGCGTCAGCGCTCGTCTTGGCACATGTACCTACAATAGCTATATCGCTGACGTGTGTTGCACCAGCCAATTGGCTTCCGGGATCCACCCACCTCAGTGGAGCGAGGAATCCCCTGAAGCTGCACCCCATATGTTCGCACAGACCTCTGGGAGGCTCACTGTCATGTAGGTGCCTCACATCGGTACCGTTTATCTGTTTTGAGAGCTTATTCTAGGGTATGTTCCAAAAAATGAAGCAAATCTAATCTTGGGTAGACCTTACCATAGGAGGAAATAATGATGGACCATTAAAAACTGCTTGAGCACCATAAAAGTTTTGAATCAAGCTGATATTTGTATGGTCCTTCACCAATGTCTTTTTGACCTTATCAACAGGTTGGATGGCAAATAAACATCCCACTGACCCTCACAAAGTTTTAATGATTATTATTCAATCACCACCATTTATTGTGGTGTGGTTCACCGTAGATTTGGATTTTATTTATTTATTTATTTATTTTATTATTATTATTTTTTAAGATCATATCCTAAGATTGGCAGTGAAAAAATATCACCTTGATTCAACACTTACGCAGCTACCCATGGCTTGCTTGAGCTTAAGATCTATCTTATTTATTGGCTCATTATAGCTAAAATAAGTTAGCAAAGTAGATGGACCTCTTAGATAAAACACAAACATAGTAAGCTCCCATAGAGTTGTGCCACCAATCAATGCCATGTTGAAAATTTATATAGATTGGGGTAATTTCTGTATAATATGGAAACCGAAAAATCACTTTAATCAGAAATAAGGACAGGCTGAAGCACGTCTGAAAAACGCTATCCTTAAAGCGTTATTTGCCCCTACTCAAGTGAATTGAGTAAGCTGATAGGTTACAGGCAAATAGCTTCTAGGATAAGATGAGCCTGGTGTGGGTCTGCGTTCAGCAAACACGAAGGCCCACCTATTGGAACTCAATTACACAATTTTTGGCAGAAATACAACAAAGAAAAAATCCCAGAAGAAAAAAAATGAAGAAGAAAATTGGATTTTAGACCACTGCTTTGGTCAAGTCTTCAACCACTGGTTCAGTTGAATAGTCATAGACCACACCGTTGGTCTGTTCTTCTTGCAATGGTTAAACCCTTGCTGTTTTGTTGCTGGAATTACAGGAGTATTAGAGAGGATTAGTGGGCTTTCTCAATTCGTACGATAGTGCTGGATTGGTTTGTGAGATGGTTTGGAAAACCATCCAGGCCCTCCTTTTATAGGCTATGGTGGCTGGGGGGTTATGGTCCAGAGACTTAAATTCCATTAAGTCATTTCTGGCTGTTAGAAAACTAGCAGTTTTATGGCCGTTTTCTGACTGTTGTGCATGGACCATTAATCTACTGCATGCTGGCTGTTGTGAGACAACAGTTAGCTATTTTCTGACTGTTGGGCTAGCCATGCAGCAGTTACAGCTGGGCCCTGCACTAATGGCTCAGCTGTTACAGTTTCTACTACAACAGCTCTTTTCAGTCAATCTATATATACTGAGAGATCTCTCTCTCAGTTTTTTAGTCTCTCTGCCAACCAGCCACCCGCCTAAGCCACATAGTCACACCGCGACTCGCACACGTCTCGGTCAAGGTCGCGAAGGAGCGACCCTCTGCGACACGATGCGGACGTGAGAAGTGCAAAGTGCGCCACTAGCGCCTCTACAGCCACACTGCCTCACATGCCCACGCCCTCGCACCGAGCCCAAGCCCAAGCCCAAGCCCAAGACCGAGACCGAGACCGAGACCGAGACCGAGACCGAGTCCGAGACCGAGTTCGAGTCCGAGACCGAAACCGAGCCCGAGCCCGAGCCCGTGCCCACACAAGGTCCATAGTCCACGGACTACGAAGGTAAATATTATAATACCCCACATCTTTCATATAAACCACATTTTCTTCTCTTTCCTTTCCCATGTGGGACTATTCCCAAAACCTTGAAAAACGTATTTTTTAAACAATTTTTTTCAAATACTTTATTATAATATATTATTAAAAAATATATAAAATCAATATATTTGTAACAATCCCTCACTTGATTTTATAAAAATATTTTATCGGTTAAACAATACTGCTGTTCACTCCCCAAGTATAGGGTTGTGATGTAGTAATAATCTCGGTAAGACCGAGGTCGAATCCACAAGGACTGAAACCTGTACGTAATCTGAAACTAACTAGAACTAGAACTAGAATGAGATAAAATCTAAATCAAATAATTTGGAGGAATAATGGTGAAATAATAATATAAAATTTAAGGAATTCAGAGGTAGGAAACTAGGGATTCAGAGGATCCACTTGTAGAGATCAGGGAGAACTACTCTTGATTCATGAAATCAACTGAACTGCCGTTGATATAGTTTTCAAGAGATGAGAGGTATATGAATTAGAATGGATTCCATCACCAAACCATGCCCAGGAGACAAAGCAAACAACAGAATTAAACTAATTACCAACCAGTCAACATGTTTATGAAGGTTAGGAAGGGAACCGACATCCAACCATGCCCAGGAGACAATGGTAAACAACAGGGCTTCCTGACGTCATAAACATTAAAAGGAAAAGGAAATACCCAAAGCCATTGCAGACCCATTGTAATTTCAGTCACAACAGACCATTAAAGACTAAAAATATTCCTTTAATAAAATAAATATCAAATTCAATTCATAATTAAAACCAAAATAAAATTAAATCTCCCATCCCACTACAAGCTTCACCTCTTAGCCCTAGCTAAGAGGTCTAGCCCGTCATAGATGAACTTGATCTCTCCATAATCAGAAAAACAAAATAAAAAAAATAAAGGAAAAGAAAACCTTTTTCTTCTTTTTAATCTCTCTCTCCCTGGTGCTCCATCCTCCTCGTCCAAGCCAGAATCCCAAGCCTCCACGGCTGCGAATGAATTTTTCCTCCTATTCTCCCTCTCTCTTTATAGCTGTGCGGATGGTGGAGTCATCCGTGTACAACTGGAGTTGGTGCAAAACTCCTCTACGCAGCAGAGGAGAATGTTGTTTGTGTTTGCGCAGGAACGCAACTGTCTTGCGTTTGACTGATTTTTTTTGGGATGGCTGACTGTCCCTTGCTCGGTTTTGGCTCCTTGGTTGGGATCATGACCCTCCTATGCACCTGATAGACGGATCGGATTGTTGATCCGACGGTGGTCACAAACACAATGAGGCCCACAGCGGCCGGAAATTGCGGACGCGCGAACAGAGCTCCCGCTCTTGCGCTGAGATGATGGCGGGGCCCATTATCGGGATTTGATGATAAATCTAAACCGTCCACTGCTTTCCTCCCGAAAAACCGTTTAGAGATGCCAAGACCGAGCTGATTTCGGTGTGGGCCACCAGAGTTCTCCTTTCACCGTCAGACCTGCGTTTGGACAGTTAAAAAACCGATCATGCTTCTCTCTTCGAATTCACTCACCTAGGTTAGGGAGATAGGACACGTGGGATCCTGATGGACGGATCTGATCTTTCAAAAAGACGACAAGTGGGGCCCACAATCAGAACCCGGCGTCGGCAGCAAAGACGCTGTTGCGTCTTTCGTATTTTTGAGAGGAAACGTCGGTCAGCGCAGCGCTGACCGACTGTACTTCATTCGGTGCACCGCGCCTGTGCGTGTGCTTGTGCACACTCACCATGTAAAGTGGGTCCCACCTTGATGTGTACGAAAAATCTGCTCCGTCCAACCTGTTTTTCACATAATTTAAACGGTTGAGACCAAAATTGAAATATTTCCAGATATCAGGTGGGCCCCACTTCAAGGAATTTAGGGGCTGATCTGCTCGTTGAGCCACTTCCACAGGGGTCGAACGGCTGAAAATCGACGTGTACGGTTTATTTGAGGTCTTCTGGCCATATATGAAAATTTGAGCTAAATGGATGGTGGGAACCCTTTTGATCTTGCATTCTGTACCAATTTTAGGCCACTCGAGCTTCAGTTTCTCGATTTTCTCGGATTCCTGGCGTGTAATTCCGTTGCTCTTGGTCCCCTGGAGTCCGTCCCTTGGTTTTGTGAAATCTGAGCATTAAATCTCGGCTTTTAGCATCTTTTTCAGTTCACGCTGGCAAATGTACCTTGCATCACAAACACGATTAAAATAGGGCATTAAATGGTATCATGTTCGTAAATCCAAGCAATAGTTAGGGTCTGATATGCAATATTTGACCCTCAACAACTGCCGGAATAATCAGCTTATATACATAAAGAAATATATCTTTCGATTTTAATCTTCCCTTAGTGTAAGTATCTCAAAACTCTATCGAAATTACTGGTAGCCGCAGCTTTGAACCAGTTATTCCTAGATAATAGAGTTGGAGAAACTACACACATATTCGCTATGTGTTTGTTAGAGTTCTCACAATCTTGCTCAGCACATTTAATGGCCATGTGCTTATCCTAATTCGTGAACGATCCCGAGAGAAAACTCCTAACTCTCACGAGAGACGGCACCATCTCTACGTTCATATAGGTGAAATCCTTCCAGTGTCTCCGTTACTATAAGACACTTGTCCTATAGACTGGATTTCATTAAGAGTTCTCAGACTCAACCCTCTTTCGTAACGCTCAACACTTATCTATTATGGATGAGGTTTTATAATTTAGTGCTGAAAAACTTTCCACATATCAGTGACTTGTTTTACCCATTAAACTCAAAATTAGAGATTTTCTAACTTCAGGTTGGGTTACCATCACTGGTGGAACTTTGGTTGAAGAGTTTCAACCCCATTCCTCTAGATGTAGCCTTTATTACCTCTCTCGGTAGAGGTTTAGTAAAAGAATCTGCCAGGTTGTTGCTTGATTTCACATAGGAAATAACAATTATTCCATCTTGAATCAATTGTCTGACATAATCATGTCGAAGACTAATATGTCTAGACTTACCATTATCAGTGCCGCTATAGGCTCTAGCTAATGTGGCTTCACTATCACAATGTAGTGATACAGCCGATATCGGCTTTACATAGAAAAGAATTTCTAATAGAAGATCCCTTAGCCACTCAGCCTCTTTGTCTATTGCAGTCAGGGCTATGAATTCAGACTTCATAGTCGAGTGTGTTATGCAGGTCTGTTTCTTAGATCCCCAAGATATAGCTGCGCCTCATATGGTGAATACCCACCCTGTAGTAGACTTGTTGTCCCCTGCACTCGATATCCAGCTCGCATCAGTATATCCTTCCAATACGGCCGAAAACTCTGAATAAAATAGTCCTAAGTCTTTGGTTGCTTTTAAGTAACCAAGGACTCTACTAATTGCATTCCAGTGTTCAGTACTGGGGTTACTAGTAAGCTTACTAAGTTTACTCACAGCATATGCGATATCAGGTATAGTACATCGCATAGCATACATAAGACTCCTTATGGCACTCACATATTCTAATTGTGCAACGGTTCTTCCAGTATTTTCTTTTAGCTTAATACTTGGATCAAATGGGGTCTTTGCTTCTTTTATATTTAGATGGTTAAACTTATTTAGTATCTTCTTAATATAATGAGATTGACACAAAGCATAATTCCCACAATGTTTTTTAACTTTGATACCTAGGATGGTATCAACTTGTCCAAGATCCTTCATTTTGAATACTGAAGATAGAAACCTCTTTGTTTCAGTTACACCTTCCATTTTATTACTTATTATTAACATGTCATCAACATACAGACAAATAATAACGATACAACTACCATGTACTTTAGAATATATGCATTTGTCTGCTACATTATGGATGAAACCATGAGAAAGTATTTTGAAATCAAACTTCTCATGCCATTGTTTTGGTGCTTGTTTTAATCCATACAATGATTTGACTAATCTACATAATTTGTTTTCATTTCCTGGTAGAATGAACCCTTCAGGTTGTTGTATGTATACCTCCTCATTGAGGTCACCATTCAGGAAAGCGGTCTTTACATCCATTTGATGGATGTGAAGATGATGTATGGAAGCTAGCGCAAATAATATCCTAATGGATGTTATCCTAGCTACAGGAGAATATGTGTCAAAGTAATCTATCCCTTCTTTTTGTCTAAAACCCTTAGCTATTAGCCGAGCTTTAAAGGTTTGGATAGTCCCATCAGTGTGATATTTCTTCCTAAATACCCACTTGCAACCTATCGGTCTAGAACCTAGAGGTAAGCTTACTAGTTCCCATGTTTGATTTGATAGTATGGATTCCATTTCATCGTTTATAGCTTTTTTCCAGAAAGTTGAGTCTCAAGAGGATATAGCCTCTTTATATGATTTATGATCATCTTATATATTCATCACTATAGGTATTTGTCTTATAACATTTTCTCTATCTGCTTCTACTAGATGGAAAATGATACATTGTGAGTCTATGTAGTCATCTCCTAAACTCTTCTCTATTCTTGTTCTTTGACTCCTACGAGGTTTAATAGGAGCTTTCATTATCTGTAGAGCTGTGCTATCTGGTTCTCTGTTAGGAGTTTGGATTTCATTATCTTTATACTCCAAGGATAGTGTGTTCTTAAAGAACTCAACGTCTCTTGATTCTATTATTGTATTAGACTCCATGTCTAGAAGTCTATAAGCTTTACTATTTTGTGCATACCCTACGAAAGCGCACTTAATAGCTCTTAGTCCTAACTTAGTTATTTTTGGGTCAGGGGTTCTGCAGTATGCAAGACACTCCCACACTTTTAGATATCCTAGGTTAGGTTTTCTACCTCTCCATGTTTCATATGGAGATATTTTATACTTTTTAGATGGTATTCCATTTAGAATATGGCATGCTACAAGCAGTGCCTCACCCCATAGACTTAGTGGTAACTTTGCTCTTATCAGCATTGAGTTGACCATTTCTACTAATGTCCTATCCTTCCTTTCAGCTATTTCGTTTTTTTGAGGTGTGTATGGAGCAGTACATTGATGTATTAGTCCATGTTGTTCACAGAAGTTATCGAATTCATTTGAGAAGTATTCTCCTCCTCTATCGCTACGGAGAATTTTTATCTTCTTATTTAGTTGATTCTCTACTTCTGCTTTATATACTTTAAACATGTTCAATGCTTCATCTTTGTTCTTTAATAGGTACACATACACATATCTAGAGCAATCATCTATAAAGGTTATGAAATATCGTTTACCTCCACGAGTAAGAATGCCATTTAACTCATAGATATCACTGTGCACAAGATCCAACACTTGGGACGATCTTTCAACACTTGGAAAAGGTTTCTTCATCATTTTGGATCGTATGCACACTTCACATTTTTCGGTTTCATTATCTGTATATAAGATTAAACCATTCTTAGCCATGAACTTCAAGGTATTATACCCTATATGGGCTAGTCTATCATGCCACAGTCCAGCGGATTCAACCATATACGCAGAAGTGCTACTTTCATTTAGAGAAAACTTGACCATCCCATTACAAGTGTATCCCTTTCCGACAAAATTCTCATTCTTAGACAGAATCAATTTACCTGACTCGTACACCACCCTTATCCCTGGTTTTTCCAGAAGATCCCCAGAAACTAAGTTTCGCCTCATGTCTGGGACGTGCAGTACATTAGTCAGAATCACTTTCTTCCCAGAGGTGAATATCAGTTCGACAGTTCCTTTGCCGACGACCTTCGATCGGACTTCATTACCCATTTGGACTTCTTGACCATCGGTCAATTCCTCATAGGTTTTAAAGGCTGATTTGTCGTAGCACACATGTACTGTAGCGACAGTATCATACCACCATCCTGGAACTTTGCCTTGGATGGTATTCACCTCAGTGATCATGGCCACTATATCACCTTCTTCTACTGCACTTGCCTCTTGTTTAGACTTACGATATCGGCATACTCAAGCATAGTGCCTGGTTTTCCCACAGACATGGCATGGGCCTTTAAAATTTCCGTTTTTCTTTTGGGTGTTTTTCTTGAATTTCCCTTTATTAGGTTTCAGGGAATTGTCCTTCTCGGGATGTTTGTTATTAGAGTTCTCTACTGCATGTACCTTGGACGAGGTATTCCCGTTATCATTCTTTCTGTCGCGGTTACGAGATTCTTCCTCAATTCTGAGGTGTTTCTGGATTTGTTCCAGTGTGTAGTCCTCAGTTTTATGCAGCAACTTCTTTCTATAGTCTTTCCATATCGATGGCAATTTGGCGATTATATCCCCGACTTGGAATGATTCAGGAAGATCTATCTTTATCGCTTTGATTTTGTTTACTATTAGCTGCAATTCTTAGATTTGGGGTAGCAGTGGTTTGTTATCTACCATATTGAAGTTAAAATACCTGGCGATGAGAAACTTGTTGGTACCTTCTTCTTCAGCCTTGTATTTGAACTCCAGAGCGGCCCGGATCTCCTTTGCTGATGACGTCTGTTGGTACAGATCGTAGAGACGGTCGGAGAGTGCGTTCAGAATGTGTCCTCGACACAAGAGTTCGTCTTTGGTACAGATCGTAGAGACGATCTGTTCAGGTGTGTCGTAGTCGGTTGTTTCAGGTAGCGCTTGCAAATTTGGATCTAATATATAGTAGATCTTCAGCGCCGTTAGAACAAATTTCAACTTGTCTTGCCATCTCGTAAAATTGGTTCCATTGAACTGATCAAGACGTATCAAGTCTTGATTCATCAACTTGATGGATGAAACACTGTTGGCTTCCATCAAATAACGCTTTAAGATTGTTGAAAATTTATACAGATTGGTATAATTTCTGTATAATATGGAAACCGAAAAATCACTTTAATCAGAAATAAGGACAGGCTGAAGCATGTCTGAAAAACGCTGTCCTTAAAGCGTTATTTGCCCCTACTCAAGTGAATTGAGTAAGCTGATAGGTTACAGGCAAATAGTTTCTAGGATACGAAGAGCCTGGTGTGGGTCTGCGTTCAGCAAACACGAAGGCCCACCTATTAGAACTCAATTACACAATTTCTGGCAGAAATACAACAAAGAAAAAATCCCAGAAGAAAAGAAATGAAAAAGAAAATTGGGTTTTAGACCACTGCTTTGGTCAAGTCTTCAGCCACCGGTTCAGTTGAACAGTCCTAGACCACACCGTTGGTCTGTTCTTCTTGCAGTGGTTAAACCCTTGCTATTTTGTTGCTGGAATTACAGGAGTATTAGAGAGGATTAGTGGGCTTTCTCAATTCGTATGGTAGTGCTGGATTGGTTTGTGAGATGGTTTGGAAACCCATCCAGGCCCTCCTTTTATAGGCTATGGTGGCTAGGGGGTTATGGTCCAGAGACTTAAATTTCATTAAGCCATTTCTGGCTGTTGGAAAACTAGACGTTTTATGGCCGTTTTCTGACTATTGTGCATGGACCATTAATCTACTGCATGCTGACTGTTATGAGACAGCAGCTAGTCGTTTTCTGACTGTTGGGCTAGCCATGCAGCAGTTACAGCTGGGCCCTGCACTAATGGCTCAGCTGTTACAGTTTCTGCTGCAACAGTTCTTTTCAGTCAGTCTATATATACTGAGAGATCTCTCTCTCAGTTTTTTAATCTCTCTGCCAACCAGCCAACCTCCTACCGCGACTCGCACACGTCTCGCTCCGGTTCGCTCAAGGTCGCGAAGGAGCGACCCTCTGCGACATGATGCGGACGTGCGAAGTGCGCTACTAGTGCCTCTACAGCCACACTGCCTCACATGCCCACGCCCTCGCACCGAGCCCGAGCCCAAGACCGAGACCAAGACCGAGTCCGAGTCTGAGACCGAGCCTGAGCCCGAGCCCGAGCTCGTACCCGAGCGCAAGCGCGGGTGTTCCAGTACTTCGCACTGGAACACGCAAGGTCCATAGTTCACGGACTACGAAAGTAATATTATAATACTCCACATCTTTCATATAAACCACATTTTCTTCTCTTCCCTTTCCCATGTGGGACTATTCCCAAAACCTTGAAAAACGTGTATTTTAAACAATTTTTTTCAAATACTTTATTATAATATATTATTAAAAAATATATAAAATCAATATATTTGTAACATGCCATTCAATATTTGTCATTTAGGGCCATTTGGATACCACTCAAGTTACTTTTTCTACTTGTATAAATACACAAGTGACTTATTTCATATAAATAAGTTTGGTTTATAATTATTTATAAACAACTTTTTTATTTAAAAATACTTTATCACTTTAGTTGTTTTTTAAAAAAAAATAATTTTCTACTTTTCTTAAGCAGCTGAAAATAGCCACAGGATAGATGAAAGAGATGAGAAGCTGATAAAAACTTAATAAGTAGAAATTAAGATAAGCTACTTAGACGGCAACTTACTAACCAAACACCTCCTTATCCACTCATCCATCAATTTTTGTGTACTAGTTGAGTTTAGAAAAATAATAAGAAAAGAGACAATTCCGAAGCTCAAGTAAACCACACCACAAACAAATGACACACACCATTGGAACCTTTCTAAAGCTCATCACAATCCAACGAACAAAATATTTGATCACTTTCATAGATGCAGAAAATTTTAGGTGGACGGTTATGCGGCGTATGAATCCCTTCTTGTGGGGTCTTCTTTGATATGTGCACCTTACATCCACATCATCAATCTGTTTTGAGTTTAAGGCATGATCCCAAATTTAAGTAGATCCCAATAGTAGGCAAACCGCATCTCAATAAACAGTAGTGATTGAATTACCCACCATTAAAAACTCCCCAGGGGCTAGCAAAATGTTTATTTGCCATCTTGCCTGTTAATAAAGTCACAAAGATATCGATGAAAGGACCACATAAATATCAACTTATCCAAAACTTTCGTGCCCCACAAGAAGTTTTTAATAGGCAATCACCACTGTTTCCTATGGTGTGTTCCACCTGAGATTTGGATCTATTTCAATTTCAGGATCATGCGTTGAAATGAACTGTCAAAACAGATAGACAGCGTGGATGTAAGGGACATACATCACGATGGCCCCACATTCAGGCATCCACCAAAGCAGTACCTTCCTGTGGCGTGGGCCACTGAAGCTTTGGATGTGCCTATTTTTGGGTAGGGCTCATCCTCTACAATAAGCCGACAAAACAAGGTAGATAAAACACAAACATCACGGTGGCCCACCCCCACAGGGTCGTGTCACCGACGATATCCACATCCAACGTATTGGATCTTGCGCCACCGGATATCCATTGTCACTTTATGGAAAGTAAGATTCAGCTGCCCAAGATTGGATCTGCCTCATTGGATCTTGCGCCACCAGACGCTTTCTCCTTGGAGAATGTCCTCAGCTGCTCGATTCCCCTTTTCTTCACGCGTTCCCACTTCCCATCGGGTGAGATTTCCCACTCATCCAAGTATGTAATCCATTCCAATTCCAGACCGTCCAAATTGTGGCCCATTTCGTGTATGAAACATAGAGTAATAAGGCCCCGTTTGGCCGAGTGGATTGGAAGTGATTGAATGGTATTAGGGTGGATGGCATGAATTTCTAGGTAATGATGGTGTGGTCAGTTGATTGTCTTAAGATCTATGGATTGCTATATCCAGGAATTGCTACATCGAGTCTATTTGGTACGCCTGGCTAATCCCTGGATTTAACCTTCCAATCCCTCGAATCCATCCCAGGCAAATTTGATCGGACTAGGGTGGATTGGATGGGATTTAAAGGTAATGATGATGTTGTCAATGGATTGTCTTAAGGCCGGTTTGGCCAGGCATATCCTATGGTATTAGGAGGGATGGAATCAATTTTAAGGTAATGATGATGGTGTCACTGGATTGTCTTAAGATCCATAGGATTGCTTATATCCCGGGACAAGTTCATTGGGTTTGTTTGGCACGCGGTGCATATCCTGGGATTGTACCTTCCAATCCATCCAACCAAGGGATAGGATCAATTTTAAGGTAATGATGGTGATGTCGGTAGATTGTCTTAAGATCCACGAGACTGTTCATATCCCGGGACAAGTTCACTGGATCTGTTTGGCTCGTCATGCCTGTCCCAGGATATTGCCGATCTCATCCCTCCTAATCCCGTGGGATTTGCCTAGCCAAACAGGCCCTTAAGATCCATGGGATTGGGATCAGATCACCCAGTCTGTTTGGCACGCCTGGTCAATCCCGGGATTTAACTCCTAATCCCTTCTAATACCATCCAATCCCTTCCAATCCGCCCGTCCAAATGGGCTCTAAGTCATATCGATTAGATAATCCTAAAAAACCTGTGACCTTCTTTTAACCGTTCATTTTATGATCGTCGGTTGGATCATTAAGATCATCCAATAGGCATGCGACTGCACTTGTTGGCCATCCACTGCGTGATATCTAGGCCATTCATACGGTGGGGACCACCATAAGAATCGCATGATCCAAAATGAAGCTGGTCCACCTGATCAGGTAAGCTACACGTGATTTGGGAAAGTATTTTTCTTTTAAAAGATACATTTCTCTTTCAGATATGCCACCCATTTCATGAGCGAACCCGATTGAGTTTTAGGCGAAGACATGGTCTGGGTGGACCCCACATGATGAATGGCCATGCGGCAACATCCAAGTCAAAACCATTTTCATTCGGTGGACCCCCATAAGATGTTGGAAATCCAAAGTCTCGTGATTCAGGCGCCTTTTAGGACCAACGATCAAAATTCAAATCTACGCATTATTATTAAGGAGTGGCTCTAATGATTATCATTTCCTAACCAACTTTGTTGGTGATTTTTCAACCCCAAAATTTCTCGGAAATTACATTTTACACCGCAACAGAGGTAAAATAGTAATTTGGAAAATTGTGGGGCCCACGTGATATTTGTTTGAGATATAATTTACCATGAAAATAACCAAAACTTTAATCAATTTAAATATAAGGTGAATCACAACATTAAAAATAATATCCACCGTTCGAAAATATTAAAATTTAGGTGCAGGGAATTGCTAATTCAATTAGAAAGATTTTTCTTTAGTGTGTTTATTATGGATTGATGTATATGTCTGTGTGCGTGGGAAAAGGCACAATGAGCTTATAAGCTCCCATGAGGTCGAGTTGTGTGGGCCCCACCGTTGATGTTTGTCAAACATCTAACCCATCAGTCGGATGCACCATTCCATGGTGAGCCACGGACTTAAAAATCAAGTCAATCAATGACTTCGGTGGGGCACACCAAATACAATAGTAATGTGCGGTCCCCCTGCCATTAAAACATTCATAATCATTTATTAGGCTCACCGAGATGTGGTTCACAAATCCAGCCCACCCTTATGTGTGTCCCACTTGGCTGAGGGTTCAGACCAAGTTTCAGCAGCATCCAAATGTCAGGTGGGCCCCACCAAGTGATTTTATATGTTTTAGGCATGTCTTCACATGATTTTAGATGGTATGGTCCACCTGAGTTCCGTATATGGCTGATTTTTGAGATATCCCATAATTTAAAGGGGACGTATCAAATGCACGGTGTTGATGTTCGAAATGCATCACGGTGCGGACACACAGCACGACCTCATGGGACATTAAAATCAGCTTGATGGCATTGTACCTTTTCCATATATATAAGGATACTTCTGTACTGTTCCAACCTTCTCACTAAAAATCACCCAATATTTTGATTTTCAGAGTATTTCTTTAGTAAACATGAGATGCACAAGGAATTTTCTTATAGAAATTCCTTTTTTGTTCTTAGATTGTCGGCAAAAGCGGTCCATTAGGGCTACCAAGTCTCCATTATTTTAAGACTTTTACAAGTTTGATTGAGTGAGACCTGTACCTTATCCAAATTGATATGAATTTGGTATGATCCAATCTAGCTCAATATCATTCCACCCTCTGAATCCCCCATTTTGATTGAGTCAGGTGGATTCTGTTGAAAAAAAGTTTTAAATATGATTTTGGGTGTTGCTCGACCGGTCGTGGGTCATTCACGACCGGTCGTAGGAGCCGCTCGCCTCAAAGTCCAGCGACTTGGGATTTTTGGTGTCCGGGCTGCTCGATCGGTCGTAGGGATGTCTCGACCGATCGTAGGGGTCCTATGACCAATCGTAGCCTTGGCTCGACCAGTCATAGGTTACGCAGATTCGTTTCCGAATTTGATACGGACTGCGGATTTTCGAGTTGCCTTTCGCAAGGGTGCGAAAGGGAAGTTGCCTAAACTATAAATAGGTGTCCCTAGGGCCTTTCTAAAATAGGAAAAATAATTCTAAAGCTTTATAAAGGGATTCTAGGGTTATCAAAGAGTGTAACAAGGGTGAGATTCGAGGTTGTTCGAATCGGGTAAGTCCTCTCTCTTGTAATTTCTTTTCATAGTGGATTTCTGTCGCTTTGTGTCGTGGTTTTTTCTCGCAAGGGTTTTCCACGTTAAATCTGCGTGTTCTCTTGTGTGCTTGGTGCCATTGTATTGCTATCCTAGATCTAGATCTGTGTGATTCCACAGGTCAAAATCCCCAACAAGTGGTATCAAAGCAATCATTGGGGCACAGATCTGAATCTGTAGGATTAGTAATAATGGCGAGCACCAGGTATGAGATTGAGAAGTACTCAAGGAAAAATAATTTTGAGTTATGGAAGATCAAGATGATGAGTTCCTTAATCAAGCAAGGCGAAGATGGTGCTCTTGAGGAGTGAAAGTCTACTATGATTGATGATGAATGGAATACTCTTGATAAGAAGGCATTGTCGTCGATCCGTTTATGTCTCACGGATGAGGCTCTCTACAACGTCATGAGGGAGAAAACTGTAGCTAAGTTATGGGCGAAGTTAGAGGATGTCTATGCGAAAAAATCCTCGGAAAATCGCCTACACTTGAAGAGGCAGTGGTATAACTTCAAGATGGCAGAGGGTGGAGATCTAGAGGCTCACATCAGCAACTTTAATAAATTCGTTTGCAAATTACTGGATATGGAGGAAGTGATTGAAGATGAAGAACAAACACGTATGTTGCTGAATTCTCTTCCGGCGTCGTATGAGTCATTCAAGGACACCATGTGCAGCACGAATAAAACCCTGAGTGTCGACACCGTTATCTCAGCCCTTCAAGGGAAGGCTATGAGAAAGTTAAACGGCGACATGGGGACATCTTCTGATGTACTATTTACAATGGGTAGGAATTTTGAACAAGGTACGGGTTCTTCAGGTTATAGATCCAAATCAAAGGGCAAAGACAAAGGAAAGGTAAAGTGCTGAAATTGTGGGAAGGAAGGACATGTGAAGAAGGATTGTGGAAATCCTAAATCGAAGAGAGAAGATTCTGAGGCTTCGTACAGGGAGGCCAATGTTGTCACGTCAGATGGATCGAGCAGATGTGATGGTGATGTTTTGTCTGTGTCTACTATCAAGCGGTCATATGATGATCATAAGGACGAGTGGATGCTAGACACAGGAGCATCTTTTCACATGACTCCTCATCGGAGTTGGTTCGCCAGCTATAGCGAGTGCGATGGTGGACAGGTGTTTATGTACAATGGCTTTGCCTATAATGTTGTGGCTGTTGGTACGGTGTATGTTATGATGTTTGATGGGGTGGAGCGTACCTTGACTGATGTCAGGCACGTTCCTGATTTGAAGCAAAATCTGATTTCTCTTGGTGTACTTGAGGCAAAAGGATGAAAGTACATAGATATTGATAGTGCTCTTAAGGTATTTAAGGGGGCACGGGTAATCATGAAAGCACAATGACTCGGTAACTTGTACAGGTTGATCGGGAGCACTTCAAAAGGTGGAGCTACAGTGGATGTAATGGATTCTACCTCTGCACGACATGTTAGGCATGACCACATGAGCGGGCAGGGCAAGAAGGTTGAGACGTGCGGACATGGATACAGAGCAGGTGGAGCAGCCACCTGCGAGAAGAATCATACGGCATGATCGTAGGATATCGGCGTGGTACATGAACGACTCCAATATCACAGGGGATTCATCTTCTATTCGGATGGCTTTAGGTGAGCCTAATGCTGAGAAGTTGAAGGTGACTATGGGCGATGTGATGGATTCGTTGTACCAGACTGACATATGGGAGCGGGTGGAGCTTCCAGTGGGCCAGAAAGTGGTTGGATGCAGGTGAATCTTCAGGAGGATACAACATAGATACAGGGCGAGGTTGGTAGCGCGGGGTTATACTCAGAGAGAAGGGATCGGCTTCTCAGAGATATTCACGTCGACGGTATAACAGGTGTCTATTAGATCCGTGATTGGCGCTGGTTGGCCAATGTGATCTTGAGCTGGAAAGATGGATGTGGAGTCTGCACTTCTGCAAGGGAAAGTGAAAAGCAGATCTACATGAAGCAACCAGAGCGGTTCGAAGTTCAAGGGGCTGAGAAATGACTTTGCAGGAGGTCGTGGTTTGACCTGTCGCCTAAGCAGTGGTTTGATTCCTTCATGGTGAGTCAGGAATTGATGACACGTAGATCGCTAATTATGACATATCTGAAATCAGTGTACTGAGGACTCGGTTAAGTGAGACTTTCAAGATGAAGGATCGGGGGGCTGCAAAGATGGTTCTCGGCATTGAGACTGAAAGAGGAGTAAACTTTAGTAATTACAGGAGGAATACCTTGAGTGTAGGTATTGATCAAGGATGTGATGGGCCAGGTAAAGCCGGAGAGCGTTCCCTATGCGTCTCTCCTCAAGGTTTCCTCAGGACATGTCCCAAAACAGATGAGAAAAAGCAGGATATCTCATGAGCCTTATTCGAATGCGGTTGACAGTGTATGTCATGGTCTGGATTAGACCGATTATTTCACAGGCTATCAGTATTGTGAGCAAGTGCCTCGGCAAGCAATATTGGGTAGCAGTGAGATGGTAAGAAGACTACGTCTTTACTTTTGGAGAAGAGAGGAGCAAAGTTGGTTAGGTGTGCGGATTCAGATTCAACAGACATGCTCACCAAGGTCGTTCCTAGAGAGAAGTTCAAGTTCTGTGCAACTTCTCTGGGCTTGGAGATGGTGTAAAAGAAAGACGGAGTGTGCACGAGAAGCGTTGATTAAAACTATGATGCAATGAAGAGATAAGAGAAGAGGTCAATGAGCTACACAGTTGAAAATTGAAGACTTTGTGGAGATTGTTGAAAAAAAATCTTAAATCTGATTTTGGGTGTTGCTCGACAGGTCGTGGGTCATTCACGACCGGTCGTGGGAGCCACTTGACTAGTCAAGCATCGCTCAACTCAAAGTCCAGCGACTTGGGATTTTGGTGCCCGGGCTGCTCGACCGGTCGTAGGGATGTCTCGACCGGTCGTAGGGGTCCTACGACCAGTCGTAGCATCGGCTCGACCAGTCATAGGTTACGCAGATTCGTTTCCGAATTTGATGCGGACTGCGGATTTTTGAGTTGCGCGCCTTTCGCAAGGGTGTGAAAGGGAAGTTGCCTAAACTATAAATAGGTGTCCATAGGGCCTTTCTAAAATAGGGAAAATAATTCTAAATCTTTTTAAAGGGATTCTAGGGTTATCAAAGGGTGTAGCAAGGGTGAGATTCGAGGTTGCTCAAATCGGGTAAGTCGTCTCTCTTGTAATTTCTTTTCATAGTGGATTTCTGTCGCTTTGTGTCGTGGTTTTTTCCCGCAAGGGTTTTCCACGTTAAATCTGCGTGTTCTCTTGTGTGCATGGTGTCATTGTATTGCTATCCTAGATCTAGATCCATGTGATTCCGCAGGGCAAAATCCCCAACAAATTCAACCTTGACTCTGAGCAAGTCACAACTCAACTCATAACAAAATGAGTCCATCTAAGTCATCAAGTGTTTTAGCCATGTCGGTGTGTTGTTCTTGTGCATGTGACTCGTTGAAACACTCAGGGTATAGAGGTTGTACCGAGATATCCCAGAGTTCTCGGGCCAAAAGTCAATCCAAATGAAAACTTAGGTGAACTACATCATAGGGAGGCCTAATTGAAAAACCTCCTCTAAGATTTGTGGGGCTATCAAATTGGGTATATGTCATTCAACGTAATTCCCTATAAATGCCACATTAAGATGAACAGTGCGTAAAAATCAAGCTAATCCAAAACTTAAGTAAGCCACAACACATGAATCCAAAAGTTTTTAGGCATAATTTGTTATTGTTACATATAAGGTGGCCCTTTAAGCCCTCGATTAGCCCCGTGATTGAGCTCTGTAACAAACGTGAGGGGACTACCATGATGCATAGAGCATATCATAAGCACATATCACATGGACCACACAATAGCCCGATACCACCAAGTTATATTGAAACTAGTACTATTCATGCTTATGGTACATATCTATTCTTCATTGTCCATCTTTTGTGTACTGGGTTCTACCAAATTTCATCAAATATCATGAAATTTTGCACTGATTTGACCAATTTATCATGAAATTTCATCATATTTGGTCAATCAAATGCACCCTTACATTACATTATATGATCTTTAGATGATATAAGTTTTTTTTTTAAAAAAATAAAAATAAAATTAATCCATTGTGGAATGATTCTAACAAATTAATAGCTTTCACTGACCATGTAAGCACATAAATTATTCTTCCCAAGCTTGCCTTATGAGGTAGGGAGGGACATGATGAGGTCGATCACCATCTTCCTCAAGGAATAACTATTCCGAATCCACATAGCTCTCTCGAACCATCGAGGGATAAAAAGTAGAAATAATTTCTAATAAATTTGAAATAAATTGATTGATAAAAAAAAAGGAAATTACAATCCTTTAAATAATGAGCTAAAACTTAGGACAGAGTTTTAGAATCAAACTCCAACTCAAACACCCTAAAAATGTGACTTACTATAAATAGTAAACTTACTATTTATAGATAATCGCTATTCCTACTAGACATTATGGTTTTGGCCAAAAATAGTAAGTGTCCAAATTAGGCTAACCATGTTGTTCTCCTAACTTTTCTAAGCCCTTTACATGTTGGGCACGACTCGTACAACTCAAAGGATCAAAATTCATATGTCACTAAAACTTACTATTTATAGTAAAAATAAAAATAAAATGGACTTTTGACCGTTGATCTGATGGAATCTCACAAATCCGGTGTGGGCAACCCGACATAGCAGGTTTTTGGATAAAATATCTTCTCTTACCCCAAAATCATATATGATATGTGTAAAAACACATCTCGGTTTGCAAGATATGACTGTTTTAAGGTTCTGACGGTCTGGATCATTTTCGCCTCTGATCAGGCCTTCTCTGGTCCATCTTTGCCATGAAAGTGTCTGCGGCTTGCTCTACATCACCTTAGTTACAAGAGGTGGAAGTGATTATGTAAATGTCACCCATGGGCTCGACCCCTTTTCCGACATTGTACATTGTAAGGAGAGAGGGAGGAAACTCACACGCATGCCACTCTTTGGTACGATATAAGGTGTTTATGATTTGATTAGTTATCCCTCATTTCCTTATCTGTGCAATTCCTTTTAAAGGTGATCGAAAAAAAGGTATGTTTGGATGTTTGGAGTAATCACTAGCTGATCAGGCTTGCTTTTATCCATTGTCTTCTAAAGTTCACAAATTTGGCCCAAAGTTCGGGGATCATGAAATCTCTTGACCTAAATGACTCCTGAGATTGGCCTGCAATCATAAAAATCTAGGTAAGGGTCTCGATTACAAAAGAAGAGGAGGTTAGGCACCATCTTCTGCCCACATACCATGCAGTCTCTACTCCACGGGATATATGACTTTCAAGAGAATTTAGACCTATAATGGCATTAAATGTTTAGTCGTGCTACGTGTAGTCCTATAAGAGGACCATATAAGTAAAAAGTAAAATAATCATTGCTTTGCTATATGGAATTAAGTGACCTGAGGCAGACAAACAAGATAAATAAAAATATGCATAGAAAAAGAGCAACTAAGAATGCGGATGATGATAGATAATATACTAGGAATGTGTGGGATGGACTATGTTCCGCGCTTGATTGATATGTGAGAAAGAAAGGGATGGTTAGATTAGACACCATTCTTAACCATAACGGATGGTCTGACGGTCCTGATTCTAACTTTACTCTTGACCCGATTGACTTTATTTGATAAGTTTGCTAGCATGTATGTTTGTTAATAGCGTGAGTTCGTGTCATCAAGTCGGTCGAGCCTCAAATTAGTAGTTGAAGACATCTGAAGACTTGAAATGTGCGATGATTAACACATGAAGACACTGGTAAATTAGAGTGCCTTGGTATCCCTAAACCTAGACTCTGCTTAATCCCAAAACATCAGCCTCTAGATGATCCATTCTTTAATAGAAAAACACCTAATTAATCATCCCAAGCCTTTAGAATTAATTTGAACATGATCAACAAGGTTTATAGAGGTTCAAAGGCTCTGTCGACTCAACCTAAACCCTGTCGGTTCAACTGATTATAATCAGCAGCCAAAATCGCATAAATCAATGTTCTGTCCGTCTAACTAATTATAATTAGCAGCCAAAATCGCATAAACCAGTGTTTTGTCGATCCAATTGATAGACCATCGGTTCATGTCAGTCCAACCAATAAAATGCAAATTGTTTCAGATTCAAACTGTTCTCAGCCCTAACTTATTTTAGTTTGAACCAACATACCTATAGGTCCGACCGACGAGTAGTCGTTATGTAGTTGTTTTGGATCTGTTGCTTCACTCCTTTATATAATAAATCTCGTAGGGCATTTGCAAGTTGATGGTCATTTGATAAAGCAAGAGTCTCAATGTTTTCCTCTCTTAATTCCTTATCTTAGATTCTAATCCTATTGAGATCATGTCATCTCTCTTGTGATTCATCACTTTGAAGGAATGTTCCAAGCTCCAAATTAAAGTGTGCATTGTCTCTTGCATCATTTAGAGCTTAGACCCCAATTCTACAGGAAAATAAAGCCCTAGAATGCCTAGTTAGATGAATCCCCACTTTGGTAACAACTAAACCCTAGTCATTGGAGATTCATACACTATCCAATCTTCAAATACCTTAACACTATAATAGGTAGATTCTTTGTAAGATTGATGATCGTAGGAGCTGAAGAAAAGGCGATTCAAGTTCGAAGAAGCATCTCAAGACATGTGCTATCAAATGGCTCATCCAATTAGTAAGAGTTTTCTTCAGAGTCCACGACTCATTTTTCGTGGAGATTTGAGTTTAGAGTTTGATACCAAAACTTAAAGCAAGTCCTTGTGTAGCCCACCAACACGTGTATATGTGGTTATTTTTGTGTAGGACTAATCTAGAGTTTGTGAACCAAACTCGTGTATAAGACCTTGTGTAAGCCACCGATGGGTGTATAAGTGTGTGTGTGTGTGTGTGTGTGTGTATGTGTGTGTGTGTGTCATTGTGTAGGACATTGAATTGTAAAGGTTAGAGGTGAACCTTGAAAACCATGTGAGATAGTGAATCCTGAAAGCTCGAGTTTGAGTTCTTCCGCCGGGAGCGGAGTATGCAAGTTATTGAACCACTATACATCATGTGCTTGTAATGAGTTGTGTGTTTTTATTTATGTTTTATCATGACTCTCAACTCATTATGTATGCATGAATAAATGGTATGCTAAGTGTTTGAATCATTGTTCTCACTAGATATAGTTATCTCACTTCATATACTTGTTTTCATTCATATTCAATTTGTACCTTTAATAGCCTATGACTTCACACACACTAAGCTGTGGACTAATTTGATTTGATTGGCAAATTTTAAAAGGTCCCGTTCACCCCCTCTAGGACTTAGCTATAACCCTAAGCTCTTGGCTTTGTGGTATTAATATTACACGTGCATTTTCAAAGTTAACTTTCAGACATTGACTTCACTGGGTTGAACATGATATATGCATCAGTGTGAGAATTTTTAGGTGTCTTATAAATCATAGTCCCCATTTTTTGTCGGATTTCTGATCTATCTATGATCTCTTGGGATGTTCTGTCACTGCTTCATCGAACGCTAAAGGTCGAATTTATAGACCAAAATTGTCGGCTTGTGGTGGGTCGATAGTGGACACTTATCGATTTTTGGCCATGTAAGATCTAAAAGGAGGGATCCATATCTCCGATAGGTGGAAAGAGTGTCAGGTGGCTGTCGGCTCGCGACAATCCATTTTCCTTCTTTCTTTCAGGCTTGATTTCAAGTCCATATAGATAAGGATCGAGTAATCCAGACCATTCATTACCTTTGAAGAAGGGTACAAGCCTAGTGTTTTCTTTCTAGTTGACTTTTAAACCTTCTCTTGGTTGATAAGTGCATTTTTATTGAAAATGTCGTTTAGGTTATGGATTTTGGTTAGTGTTGATCAATGGTTCTTATCGGAAGGTTAGGGGTTGGGGATCTCCTAATCAGGGCCAATAATCTCATCTGGAATGAATGTAGGGTTCCACCTTTGAATTTGGTCAGGCATCCAGTGGTGATCAAGGGTTCTAGGTGCAGTTTTATTATAATATAGTCGATCGATTCATGAGTAGTATTTTGTGATTCAAGTGGGGTGTTTAAAGACTATATACATACAAAATCATATTGTTGATGATTACATGAATCAATGATACATTCTAAATAAATTGATCAAGCATAACAATAATCACATCTTGTATGGATTGATGGACACATGTATGCATTTATGCTTGGATGAGTTGATAAATCTACACGTGTATGCTTCAATAAATGTAAGCGTACATGGTCGTGTCTATATGTATACCCATCAAAATCTTGGATCATTACAATTGGATTTCCATTGGTGCTAACATGGCCTGTTTGCATGTTTTTTGAGGTTCTCGGGTAATACAAGTCATTACAGCTGATTAGTGGACTTTTTTGGGCCAACGGGAATCAAATTCATGTCGGTCATATTTCACAATTTTTGAAGTATTTTTACAACCTTAGCTGCCACATGCCCCATTGTCGGCCTGGATCACTATCACATAGCCGCTGAGAATTGAATTCCTGCTGACTGCATTTGGCTAATTTGGACCACTACTTGGTTTTGAATGGGGCTAAGTATCCCTTTAATGTAATTTGTTTCCATTTGTGATGCTTCATTAGGTCGATTTAATGCCGATTTTAAGAATTCACTGCGATCTTACGAAGTATTATTTACGATGTTAGGTGGGATGTCTACAACGTGTTCATTATAGATCAATTCAAGTCTAATAATCATATCCTAAATTTCATGCAAATGAGTAAGAGACCCAGTGGTACAAAGTGTTACATTATAATAAGATATGACATTAAAATAGAAATTTAAAGCTACATGGTTTAATTTTCTTTTAAAATATATGAATTGGTTTACATTTGAATCTCATTAAAAACATGTTTAAGTTTCTCGTTATGTTAGTTATTTCTTTTGGAAATAAAAAATGATATTTTAAAGTTTAAAATTGGACCAAGCTTTAATATTCCAATATCGTGATAGGAATGTAGATGTGAATAATGACAATACAAATAGTAGACAAAATAAAAGTGAGAAAAATGTCACTAAATATTCATAAATAATTATAGTGTGGGAAATATATAGAATCGCTTTTGAAAATAGTTATTTCCATTATAACATTCAAGAACAAAAAATAAAAATTAAAAATTAAAAAGACATCTATAAGAAGGCATGATGCTTAAGGGACATGGGGACATTTATGTCAAATTCCCCCTCCCCCCCTCTTAAAAAAATAATTTGATAAATTGAACTTAAAAACTTCTCTAAGAACCCAAGTATGATTTTGTAATAGTTATGAGTTGAACGGGGTATGGCTTAGGACTAGTTTTTATCTAAATTTGTCGATGCCTCCAGAATGCTTAAACATATATTATTTTGATAAAACCAATCTCAGTTACCTTAGAAGGCCTTAAAAAGCTTAAGGGGATAGCTCGGGAAGGCCCCCGACACGACTCGGAAATGATTAGTGAAACGGATTGCAAACCCTTAGCTCGATTAACTTGATCTTGATTGCTCGCTCAAAAGTACTTGTAAATCGATAAGCGGTTAAAGACACATTTTTCTAACTTAAACGATACCAAGAGTCTGTGAAAAGGCTAACCGAAAATATCCTCAATAACTCTTCGAGATAACTACCGAATCAGATAGATCGACATTGAAACAAGCGAGCGATAAGGTCAAAGGTGAGCACCCTAGCTTCGAAAACCCTCAAGAGTGCCAAATAAATAAAGTTCTGGTACATAAAAAAAGCATTTCAAAATGATGGCCTTAGAAGGGCCATTGGTATAAAGTATTTATGGATAAAAATAACTTTATTAAAAACCTAAGGAAAAACACTCGACAAAAAATCTGAAACGAGAGCTAAAAAAGGTCATTCAAGGGCTGTTATTTGACTTAGCCAAATAATGGCCCTTGAAGGGCCACTATTTGACGTGCTTAGCCAAATAATAGCCCTTGAAAGGTAATTAAACTTGTTTAGCCTATTTAAAAGCCACTATTGTTGGCCATTTAGGGAACAACAAAGAGATAGAGGAAGGCCGCAAGAAGGTAAAGAAGTCATTGGAGAATCCTCTAAGACCGGCTATGGCTTATACTAAGCTTAACCATATCTTTTAGTGCACCTTCGCCTACTTCAAAGCTATATGTGTCATAGTTGTGCCGATTCCCTATCATTTTTTAATAAGGTCTGACTGCGTCGTTAATATGTCCAACTAAAAGTAATAAATTTTCTAAAGCTAAAAAAGATATTGAAGTAAAAAAAAGTAAGGTTGGAATCGGGGACATCTGACCATCCCTTTTATAGAAAAATGGTGTTAGGTCTCCCATTTTCCTTCTTACATCTCAAATCAACTTGCATTCTAGTCCACACATCAAAACATACTAAAGGTACACTCATTTTTTTTTAAATCTTATATTCTGTGATACTTCCTCTTGTCCATCTATTCTTACTTTATTTTTTCTACCCGGGGTCTTAAATCTTATATAATAAGGCTAGGTGCCTTTTATTTCCTCTTTTGTTTGCCCGGATTCTTAAACTCCACAAAGCATAGCATAGCTAGATGCAATAATGCCGGAACTCTATTAAATCTCCTAAAAAATCATAAAATCTTATAAGGTAAACACCACACATCATACGAGCGAAAAATGGTGCATAATCCCTTCATTTTTCATAACTAAGACCCTTACTCAAAATCTATAGTCGCAGAACAACCATATAAGGCGGGAGCCACTTGAGTTGATGAATCTTATAAGATCCCCAATCCTTAAGCAAATTTATGGTTTCTAGCTAGCCAAATATTCTAAAGCTTTATTTGGCTAGTGGCGTTTCTAAGTCAAATGTACTTTTACCTCTAAGTTAACAACACATTTAAATCAAATCAAACCAGAGAAACATAGAAGAAAACCAATAAAGTAAGGGCATTCTGCGTCTTCGTGCCTGGGGTTGTTCTCAGAACCCAAGTTTGGATGCACCAATGGGTGACAAAGAAGATTATACAGTATTATGTTCAAGTGTAGTAACACAAGTTGAAACTAATTAGATGTACAGTTTGAATTACACTGAATGTCTCATTAATGTGAAGTCCACTTCATATTTTATTTTCATGACATAATATTCATTACGCAAAATAGTGTAATACAATACTTGCAACTTTATCCATTGAAAATAAAATTTGACATCCACTACGAAGCCAAGTGTTAGCATCGCAGTATAATGTTCCTATCGATACCAACTGGTTTATATTAAAAAATGCAAGTCTAAGGTTCCTTATTATAGTAGAAGAGTATTCATAACTTCATGTATGTGTAAACCTCCATAGTCCTACTAATTAAGGTTCATTTTCCGAAAGATACTTTGGATCAGTAAGAGTATACCGATATTACAATTCCATAAGCATTTTAGTTTATTAAAGTTCAATTGTTAATTTGTACTTTAAAGTGATGTATCTTTTAATTATTGTTTATATTTATTGCATATACATAAGGTAAAATAAATAGTACAATTTGGTTTAGTGCACAAGGTATCTCTTGGTAGAGATGATATGATTGCTTGAAAGACTGAATGCAAGGCTACACCTGACATGAGACTTCCATATCATGCGCTTATACCACCAAAAATTCTTGTCATTAGAAATGATGATATTCGTGATAATGCATGGTTTGACTCCGATAAGGGTCTATTTGGATACACCCCTATAAGTATCTTTTTTAATTGATATTTAATTAGCTTAAATTTACTTATAACTATAAGTAAAAAAATCTTGCTTTTTTACTTTTTCACTTTTTTACTTCTCTTACTTCTCTCTCTTGTCTTTCTCTTTCTCATCTTTGTATGTATGGATGGTGCATATCAAAGGTGGCCCCACATGATGGATGATCCACATCGAATGTGGGGCCTATACGATAGACGGTCTACATCAATTGTGGGTCCCACATGATGGATAACCCTCATTAAGGTGGGCTCACATAAAGATCGACCCTTAATGGTGAATGACCCACATCCAAAATGGACCCTATACGATGGATGATCCACTTCCAAGGTGGGGCCCACACAATGGATGTTCCACATCAAGGTGGGCTCCGCATGATATGGGCAGTGGACATTAAAAATGGGCGCCACATGATGAATGATTCACATCAAGGTGCGCCCCACATAATGGATGGTTCACATCAAAGGTCAACTTATAATGATGAATAACCCACATCTAAAGTAGGCCTTGTAAGATGGAAAACCCACTTCAAAGGCAGGGCTCGCACAATGGATGGTCTCCATCAAAGGTGAGCTCCACATGATGGGCGGTGACCATTGAAGGTGGGCCCTATATGATGGATAATTAATATTAATGGTGGGCCCTACGTAATGGATGCCCCACATCAAGGTGGGCCCCATGTAATGTAATGAACGATCCACATCAAAGGTAGGCCCCTTATGATGAATGACTTACATATAAGGCGGGCCTCACATGATGAAGGCCCTCTTCAAAGTTAGGGCTACATTATAGATGATCCATATTAAAGGTGGCCTCACATGATAGATAACCCACGTCAAAGGTGGGTCTTACAAGATGGATGTCTACATTGAAGGTAAGTTCTATATGATAGACGGTTCACATTGAATACAGGCCTAAGGCAGGTCCAACATAATGAATGGTTCATATCAAAGGTTAGCCCCATGTAATAGACGGTGCATCTTAAAGGTAGACTGTGCATGAATATGGAAAATATTTTAAAAAATTTGAAGAGAAAAAAGAAAGAGGAGAGAGAGATAATTAATATAAGAGTTAAAATTACTTAGGAGATGTTGAAAACCAAATATTTTTTTTTGCATTTTTGTTGACAAGTATGTTGTTTATCAACTGTTTAACGCATATACTTATATATTGGATAAGTAAAAATCAAGATAAGCTACTTGAGACATAAATAGCTCAAGCTAAATGACTTACATTCCAAAAGAGCACTCAAATTTTTAAACGACTTTTATGGTCTCATATTAGTAGTCTCAATGGACTGAATAAATTAGGACACTGCTTATAATCTTTTAAAATATCTAGTAAAGTTTTGAATTCATATAATGTATACTAGATGTATATAATCCATTGGATTTAAATACCAATATAATGATTGAATAAAGTAAAGAAAATGTGAGAATTATGACCCATATATGACAACAATGTGAGATTGGAACCAATGGTTTGGATCAAATGTATAGGTAATAAGTGGGCCCCATAGAGGTGTGGTGCATACTCTTATTCCTTAACACTACCAAGTACCATACCAACTCTTGTATGAGACTTGTAATAGCATGGTCTTCTCCCTCCTTAAGCGAGGGGTCTAACAATGAGTAGGACTTCACTACCATTCCAATAGTATATTGCAAGTGTCTTGATTTTCTCTCCAATCACCTCAAACACAAGGTACGAAGACCCATTGATTTGAGTGCAAGTGGACTTCATCTTCTCTGACGACTTTGGCGATAACAATATTAATGGTGGAATCAGCATGTACACAATTTTACATCTCCCTTTAGGTAGATGCATGTGATCCGATGGTTCAAGAGCATTGACACTCAAAATATCATTTCATTACGTCTTGCTTTACTTGAATTGTGGGCATTTTTCTCTTTTATTTGGCTTCCTATTGTCCTTAGTTTGGATTATCATATGATTCCATTTAGGTTTATCATCTCTTGGTGAGTAATCAAGTTTCTTCTTACCTTAAAAAAGAAAGAAAAGGAAAAAAGAGCTAAGTGTATGTGGTCAGTATAACATTGGTGAGTAACCAAGTTTCTTCTTACCTTAAAAAAGAAAAGAAAATTAGAGCTGAGTGTATGTGGTTTATACAACACTAAATGAATTTTGCTTACCTTAGTTACATTCCATGATCAAGTCTAATAAAACTTATCCTTAGAAGCTAATCAAATTTACACACCTAGGGATGGCAATGATCCTGGAGGTCCAACGACCCTGCTTCGTGATGAGCTTGGACCTATTAGCCAGGCCCATGAGATGGGCTCGAACATGGCTTGGGTGGCCTAATCAATTTTCAAGTTAGGCCTAATCCAAAAGCTTGACTCAGCTTGATGTGGATCAGGTTAGTTGAGTTCGAAGGCTTAACAATGAAAATGTAATAATAGATAATTAATATTTAAAATAGTTAAATCTAGTATAAATGATGTATAACAATATATAACAATGTTACATATACCTCACCAATTAAGGTGGTTGTCTACCTTGGTTGACATTTGGGATTGAATCTCACCTAAATGCATCAACAATTATGTTTTGAATCCTACGCATGAAATATCCAAGTCATCCATTAGGTGGTTCTCATTGTGCAAATGTTACTACCTAAAGATAAAGGTGGTCCATTCAATAGGTGCACCATGATAGTAGGCACGAGTTGACATGTTAGAAAACTTTGGCTGTTTTTTTAACAATTGTACCCCTTTTTTCCTTCAGTTAATTGTTGATCATCTGACTAGTGGACAACCCTAATTCTTTAAATAGGGAATCCACATAGTGGCAGCCTTCCTATGAATGGCTCGGACATTGCACCTATCTACTACAATGGAATATGTAGTGTGGTGTGTGTTAGTAGACTTATACACATACATGGACTTAGCAAAACTCTTAAATATAAATATAACAACAATTATATTAGAGTCTGCTAATAAATGGCTTATATGATTAGGGGTGGAAATATGTTGGCCGACTTGGCATGGCATGTTGGGCCATTGCTTTTTCCCTTAGACTTGGTCTGAGGGTCAAGCCCAGGCCTGAAATCTAGGCCATTGGTTTAGTAAGGGATTGGGCCAATGATCAATGGCCAAACCCACTGCCCTGGTCCAATCATTAAGTGGGTCATGCATTATACAATGTATGGACAATTTAAAGAAGCTGTGAAGGGACCCATTCAATGTGCATGAGTAGTTCTAAAGTGCTTTTGGATCTATGGTCATGTTTCTATGATCATGATTATTCACATGATGAAAACTTGTCATGAATAATGGGCCATTCCAAAAAATTTTAAATTTGAACTAATTCCAAACATTTGATAATTCAAAATTTAAATTTAGGGCCTATTTGGTTAGTCGTAAATGGATTGTAAATAACGGTTAACAAGTAATGATAACTTACTTTGGTATTTTTAATGTTGACCGGCATGAATTATTTTTAAAGAGGATTTGATTGCTCAAGTAAACTCTATAGGCCCCACTATGATGTATGTGTTTCATTCAAGCCGTCCATTCATTTT
>JAJHSJ010000005.1:29212133-29233946 GCA_021015155.1 Magnolia officinalis | reverse complement strand
AAAAGCTTTTTTGCCTAGATAGCCAGGGAAGAATGAATCTATGGATTGGATCTGTTCGAGAATAGTTTTAGGATGAAAAGCTGGGTCGGAGTTAAGGAATGATTTATCTAGTTCAACAGGAATGTCAAAAATAATGTCATTAAACAACATATCAAATGGAAAATTATTTAATTATCTCAGGAAATCTTCTTGATAATAAGTTGGAGCAGAAAAAGAAGAAGCAACTGAAAAGGGTGAGCTCTCAGTCCTAGAGGGGGGGTGAATAGGACTGTGCCAAAAAAAAAAAATTTTAAATGCTGAACAGAAATACTAAATATAATTGAATCAATCAGAGATCTCAATTGTAATAGTATTGAGAAATTGATTCAAACCTTGTTCAAAGGACAACCTTACCCCAAAAACAATTGTTTATGGTAGAACAACCTGATTTCTTGAACGCAGTACGGATCAAGATCGCAAACTAAAATAAGAGGCAAAGAAAGGAAGCTATCTATTACAAGCATTCACCACATGTACATGAATGAAAAGATTACAAACATTCAACACACATCCATCACATACATCATCATCCACCACAAACACCAGGAGTTATAGTTGTTCGGTGTGTACACCAACTATTCTCAAATAGTCATACCTACTCCACTCCCAATAATCACAACCCATGTGATATTGGCGTTCACTATAAAACAAGGTTTTCTCAGGTTCACCTTAAAACTTATACAGTTGTGTTTTCAATTGGGCTATTATAATCAAAACCCTGCGCTGAGATTTTCTGGCTGATCTCAGTCAAAACCAATATAGAGATTTTTTGGCTAATCTCAAAAACCAAAAAGCAAATAAACAAATGTACTTATCTTCTTCTTAAAGACGCTGCTTGATGTAGCCCATAGAACCGCTTCGCTCGATGTGTAGATGTTCAATATCCAACAAATATAATCAAGGGTTCTAGGTTCTAAACAGATTTTAAATTATCTCAAACCTTGGACTACTTATTTGAATTCCTTGGATCTCAAAGGGTAGAGTAAAAACTTCTTTTAAAAGAAAATCAAATTCACAATACAAAGATTAAGGAATTACAAAAACGAATAAGTTATTAAAGGATCTAAATTTACCGGACTATAGCTTGATAATGACGGGGACTTTTCACTCAAAGTGGAGGCTTTCTATGGCTTTTCTGAAATGATTTGGAATGAAAAAAGACCTCTATTTATAGGCTAAAAAACAGTTCTTTCGATTGGTCTAAGATTCAACCAAATTTCAAATTTTTCGGCACGATCGAATAAAACTAACCTTCTACTGGTCGAGTGGCTTGCTCGACTAGTCGTGGGAGTCAAAAATATGTTGCTGGAGTTCGAGTCGAGCTCTCCACGACTAGTCGAGCAGATCTCTATGACTGGTCGAGAAGGGTGCTCGACTGGTCAAGGATCTACCAAAAAATTTTCGAATTTGAGTTTGAAACTTGGACTGGTCAAAGCAATTCTTGAATCGGTCGAACCAGATCCTGGACTGTTTGAACTTAAGCTAGGACTAGTCAAATTTATGCATCTTCAAAATATAAATACCCGTAGATAATATGCATAAGAAAGGGCCTAAACCTAGGGCCTTTCTAGGGTCACTTATACCTGAAACATTGGACAATGAATTCAAATCTTCAATAGCTTCAGATCTTCTACGTGAAGTAGATTTGCATTAGTAGCTTGATCTTAAAGTAGACTTGCATTAGGAGCTAGATCTTCGAACTTGAAGTAGATCTCAACCTTGTAGAACTATTTCAATCTTCATATGATAATAATCTTGAAGGTGAACTTTCCATCATATGAACAAGTCACAGTCTAAATTGTTTTGTCTCATGAAAATTTGACAACAAAGGGTGGTTTATATGCATCACAGCACTTATGATCTCTCCCTTTGTCAAATTCGTAACAAAACAAACTTAGAAGATTACAGTACACAAACTTCACAATTTCACATTCATTCACAACACTCTTTCACAATATCTACTCCCCCTCAGTCTAAACTTTGACTTGTGTAGAGTACCTGTATTAAGAAATATACATATATCCAAATATACAGTCCACACAATCTAATTCACTTGCACATATGTTATCATAATCATAACAAGCAAATGAGCCAAACAAACTCCAAAAAACTTCATAACCATAATAACAAGTCTCTCCCCCTTTTAGTCACAACTTGACAAAGGAAGACGGAAATCTAAATAAAGCACAAATATGATTACGAGAAAATAATGAGAGTAGCATTAAGAGAGTGTCATAAAGATAGTAATCATAAAGAGAGTGTCATCCATGATAAATCCATACAAACCAAGTGAAGGTGAAAGTAAAGTTATACAGTTCCAACATAGATAAACTCAACTACTAATCAGAACCTGAGGAAGAAGGAGGTGGAATGGACGAGTCAATCTGATGAAGTCCCCTGGTAATGCGATGGAAATATTTGCGCATATATTTCATTGACGATTTATGACTTTCAGTCAGATTGTCATGAGACATTTTTAACTCACCCACCTTCTCCTCTAGAGAGCGAAGACGCTCATCAAATTGAGACGGCTGAAAATCAGGATTCGCCTCATCATCGGTTTCTAATTCATTAAAAATATCATCCATTGTAGTGTCAACAGGCAGAGTGTCTTCTTCTTCAACTTTTACATCCTCCTCATCACGTTGGTCAAGCAAATACTCCAGGTTCATCTTGTTGATGTTGGAGTTATTGAATGGTAGAACCGCTATCGGTGCCTCAGTAGGCAGTATGACCACATTACAATGAAGTGCTAATGTAGTCATCAGATAGGCAAAATGTATGTAAACATGGCCAGGATGGAGATGGAATCGAATGATAATATAACAGATCAAGGAAGATAGATGGGTATGCCAAACATGACAGAATGGAGAATGCGACACATGAAAGAGGTCAGTTCGGCCTTGTTCCCAAATCTAGGATACACATTGACAATAAAGATACGGTGAAGAACCCTGTATTTGGGCAACATCTGATTGGCACAAAGGGCATTACCAGAGCTCCATTCGACATCAAACTGACATAATTTGCGGGTAAGTTTGCACCATTTAGATTCAGACATTCTCTCAGCAAGTGTTGGTATAGAAATACCGTCATCATTAACATTGTGTCTAATAAACCCAAAATGAGATGTTTATCTACTTGGAACGTCCCTTCTCTAAAATTGATAAAGAAAGTTATATTATCAAGGGACGCTTCACTAATAGATGCATACATCCCTTGCGCAATAGAGCGGTATGCCGGTCCGCCCCAATTGAGAATGTTTTCTCAACCTACAGCGTTAAGGATGGGAAGAAGATGAAAAGGAGCCAAATGATCAATATTTATGATACGTTCGATAATGATTTTCTATTGCGGAGATCCCGCACATATTCCAAGTCTTCCTCGGGTGGCCTTAGGGTTCTCACCCTAAGAGGAGTTACCCTTGAAGAAGAAACACAAGTTGCTTTCTTCTTAAATCGAACGTCCATTGGATGATAGCAATAGAGAAGATCAACAAATGAAGGATGGATTTCAAGGAGGTCAGATTTTACAGCCAAAACCCTCAAAAATGGAATGGAAAACCCAGATCGACTACAAAATGTTGCAAAGTAAGCATACAATAACCCAAATCTAGAAGGAAAATGAAAATGAAGCACTTACAGCAACCATGGAAGATTGTAGGGACTACGAATGAGAAATGAGCCTTCACAAGAAGAAGTGTGAAGAGCAAGAGTCGTAGAAAGGAAAAATGGATTTAAAATCGTATATATATTGGTTAGGGACGTACGCATTAATGAAAGAATAATCATGACTCTTCATATGATATGATTGTGTGCAACGTGTCACAATGATAGCCGTAGAAAATGGACAAAACCACCATTTGGTTTTTATCTCGATTAGACCGAGACAATGGGGAACTAACACGTGAAAAGAAAGGAGGTAGTATTTAATGCATCAAATAGCGACCCAAATGCTGCCTCACCTTTTTGACCAAAAGTAAAGCGATGTGGGGGGGGGGGCAAGGTTGTACTATATTTTTGAACAATCCTGAGATAGCTATTAGAAAAGGACACATATCATTGCACGTAAAATATATAGCGTACGAAAGATCTTTGGAGATAATTAAAGCACTTTTTACAGAATCACAGTTAGCATGCAGTGATCAGTATGGTACACGTCAACTAATGACGAGGCATGTTCACTCCCCAAGTATAGGGTTGTGATGTAGTAATAAACTCGGTAAGACCGAGGTCGAATCCACAGGGACTGAAACCTGTACGTATTCTGAAACCAGTACTAGACCAAAGTAGGACTAGAACTAGACTAAGATGCAATCTAAATCAATATGATTTGAAGAATAATGATGAAATATTAATCTAAACTGAGAAGAAAATTCAGAGAAGGGAAACTAGGGATTCAGAGGATCCACTTGTAGAGATCAGGGAGAACTATACTTGATTCATGAAAATCAACTGAACTTCCTTTGATGTAGTTTTGAAAAGATGAAAGGTATATGAATTAGAATGGATTCCATCACCAAACCATGCCCAGGAGACAAAGCAAACAACAGAATTAAACTAATTACCAACCAATCAATGTATGAACATTAGGAAGGGTACCGACATCCAACCATGCCTAGGAGACAATGGTGAACAACAGGGCTTCCTGACGTCATAAACATAAAGAGAAAATAGAAATATTCAAAGCCATTGCAGACCCATTGTAATTTCAGTCACAACAGACCATTAAAGACTAAAAACATTCCCTTAATAATCAAACTAATAACAAATTCAGTTCACAAATCAAAATTAAATTAAAGGCATAAATAGAGTCTCCCAACTCACTACAAGCTTCACCTCTTAGCCCTAGCTAAGAGGTTAGCTAACCATGGGCATGATTAACTATTTCTCCATAGAAAAGAAAAGAAAAGAAAAGAAAGATAAATGGAAAAAAAAAAAAAAAAAACTTCTCTGGTGCTTCACATCTCCAGCCGCTGCCTCCCGTCTCTCCACGTCCTAGCCAAGATCAGCCAAAAAGAGATGATCTCCTCTCTCTCTCTCTTCTTCTCTTTTATAAACAAAGGTGATTGTTGTGTCTCCTTCCTGGAATCGGAGAACTTACTCTCCTTTACAGTCCGCAGCAGAACCGGAATGCGGAAGCTGATTCCGCGCAGGAAAACTCACCGACAGCTGCGTTTAATCTCAGATCACGAGAAGAAATCACCCATTGTAGTGATTCTGACTTCATAGGAAGGGTGAAAACCCCCTTCTCCGGCTTCTGGACGGATCGGATCATCTAACCGATCGTCCCTTCGATCACATAGTGGCCCACCACAGCGGGTTTCGCGGACGCACAAACAGGGCTGCTGCTCTTACGCTGAGATGATGGCGGAGCCCATTATCGAGGTCTGATGAGAAATCCAATCCGTCCACTCGATTGCCCTCGAAAAACCAGTCGGACCTGGTCAGTTTTGGATCAAAATCATGGTGTTTCACCTGTTGGATGTCTCGACCATCTAATCTACGTTTGGACGGCCAGATTTCGATCCTCGATACCTTCTACAATTATACCACCTAGGCAGTGATGAAGCGCTCGCTAGAGATGGATGGCGGTTCGGATCTTCGAGAAAAATGACAAGTGAGGCCCACCATCGAGACCCGGCGTCGGTCAGGGCAGACGCTGTTGCGTCTCTGTTTTGAAAATGAAAATCGGGTCAGCGCCTGCTGACCGATTCCATTGGTTTGGTGCACTGAAAGTGCACGGCTAGTGTGCACTCCCACTCCTCAAAGTGGGTCCCACCTTGATGCTCATGAGAAATCCGCTCCATCCATCTGCTTTATCAGCCCATTTAATGAGTTGAGACCAACATTGAAGCAGATCCAGATATCAGGTGGGCCTAAAATTGATGGATTAAGGGCTGATCTGTCCGTTGGGCCTCTTCCGCAGCGATCCGGGAGCTGAAATTCAACATGTACGGTTCATTTATGGTCCTCAGGCCCTGCATGAAATTTCGGGCCAATCGGATGGTGAAAACCCTGTGATCTTGCATTCTGGCTGACTTTTAGGCCACTTGAGCTTCAGTTTCTCAATTTTCTTGGATATCTGACGTGTACATCCATTAATCTTGGTCCCCTGGAGTCCGTCCCTTGGTTTTGTGAAATCTGAGCATTAAATTTTGGCTTTTAGCATCTTTTTCAGTTCAGGCTAGCAAATGTACCTTGCATCACAAACACGATTAAAATAGGGCATTAAATGGTATCATGTTCGTAAATCCAAGCAATAGTTAGGGTCTGATATGCAATATTTGACCCTCAACAAGGCACAGCCGAGAAGTCCAAGAGGCAAAAAATGGTCTAACGAAAAGAGTGGTTATAAGGACACGTGTCAAGAGGAGAAGGATATGTGGGACCAACGTGGCGACGAATTAGCTACCATACTCGTTGAATAAACAAAAACGTCTATAAGATAGTCATAAGAGAAATCTATAAATACTTGTTCCGCTTGTACCCCAAGTGCAAGGTTGCAAAACAGTAATAACTCAGTGAGACCGAGGTCGAACCCACAGGGACTGATATGTGTGCAATTTTTTGAGCTAATTGAGGTTTAGAATTAGGAGCTTAATGTAATGCTGGAATTTTAGTGTTTATAGATTCTGAAAGTGGATTATGGACTAAAGTGTTAGAGCGCCAAGGATCCACTTGCAGATGATCTTAATGCTGTTTAACTTAATCCAAGTATGTTTAACTCAACTGGAATCAAAATCCTAATCTATCCAACTAGATAATTGGGTGATTAAAGCGCAATTAAGGTTCAATTAAGGTTTGAACTTTCAGAAATTCAGTTATGCAATTTCCTGTCTTGCTGTGACGATTTGCAATGGATTTAAAGCATTCACCATGCTCGTAGTCAATGGAGAATCAGTGGATTTTATAATTCTCATAACCAAATAAGTGGGAAGAAAGAATTCAGATAGCTCTTAAGCATCTACCGTGCTCAGAGTCAATAGTAGATCAAATGAAATCTTAAAATAATCCTTCATTTCACTAAAATTTTATTAAAAATCCAACATAGAATTCTCAAATCTTTGAATCAAAATAAAACATACATGAAAACATCTACTAGATTCACCTCTTAACTCTAACTAAGAGATTTAGCCGACCAGGCACATGATTTGACTCAAACTCTCAAAGAAATACATGAAAAGCTACTCAAACCGACGGATTAAGGAAGAGAAAGAGCTCCTTGCTGCTCCACGTGTTGTTGCTGCCTTCTTCTCCTTCAAAAACGTCCTTGGTAAAACCCTAGGATCCCGTATTTATAAGTTCCGTCTGAGCTAACTTTGGAAAATTGTCTAAAAAATTGCGATTTTGTAGTGGCTTCGATGGGAGCTTCGATGGAATCAAAGTCCCATCGAAGAGGTGGTTTCCAAGGCCAACCACCACCCTTTCCAATTTCACGACCATTCGATGTCATCGAACTTGCATCGATTTCATTGAACACACTTTCGATGTCATCCAACATGTACTTCGATGGGATCGAAGATTTCTTAGCCAGGTCCTTCGACCGCCTTTCAAATTTTGATGTGATCATCCATCCTTTGATGTCATCAAGCTTGTACTTCGATGTTATCGAACATGTCTTCGATATCATCGAGAAACATCTAAAACTGTCTAGCAAGTTTTCATCAAAATTCATAAAAATTTTGATGGCATTGAACTGGCTTCGATGTCATCGAGGGTGTCTTCGATGGTATCGAAGAGGCCCTCAATGGCATCGAGAAACGCTCCCATATGTCCAATGACCAAAGTTGATTTTCCAGTTATTTCGATGGCATCGAACACTTATTTCGATGTCATCGAAGGTCTCTTCGATGTCATCGAAGATATTGTTTCTGCACTTTGAATTTTTCACTTCCTTCCTTCTGCACTTGGTTTTCTTGGATCTTGGGCTCTTCAAATCTTCATTCTTGGTCACTAATGATCCATCCAGTGGCTTGGTAATCTTTATAGCATTAACTTGGCAATTTTAGTATTCGTTTCTACATTGTTCCCGAAATTACCTTGTAAGAGAAAACAAGCATAATGAGATCTTGTAATTCTTAGATAATAGTGTATTTTTTTGTCGCTTGGTGCCGTATTTTTTTCCATCATGATTTTTTTCACATAAATCGTTGTGTTTCTCTATGATTGCTCAATTTTTTTATTTCCCTATTCACGTGTTTGATTCGTTCTAAGGCTTCTTCCACACCTAACGTGTGGCAGTTGCCTATAACGAATTGTATCATAGCGTAGGCTATTACGTCGGAGTTTTAGATTTAATGTTAAATACGAGATAGAGAATGTTATAACAAATCATAACTTTGAATTATGAAGGTTGAAGATGAAAGCCCTCCTGATTCAACAAGGGTTGTAGCAGGCACTCCTTGGTAAAGTCAGACGTCCTGAAATTGTGAAGGAGGATTGGGAAGACCTAGATCAAAAGGTGATGAGCGCGATTCAATGGTCCATGGTAAGGATACTATCGATGTTGAAATTGTTATCACAACCCTTTATAAGAAGTAGCTAAGAAACAAAGATAGAAGTGAGGGTACATCTGCATATGCATTGGTTGCTAAAGGAAGAAATTCTGAATAGGAAGAGGGCAATTCTCGATCACGATCCAAATAAAAAAGGAAGGGAAAGATTAAGTGTTGGAATTGTGGGATGACAGGACACATGAAGAAGAATTATAAGAATTTTAAGGCTCGGAAGCGAGAAAAGTCTGATAATGTGACGAAAGAGTCCAATACAACGCAACCTAGTGAGGAGGTAGGTAATGATGATGTCTTGAACGCATCCAAATCTAGTTACCTCAATAACGACTAGATTTTGGATTCAAGAGCCTCGTACCACATGACTTCTCACAAATATTGTTTCACCAGTTACAGCAAGAATGATAGTGGACAAGTTTTTAGGGGTAATGACATTACATGTAAGATAATTGGTATTGGTTCAGTGCCCATCAGGATGTTCGATAGGGTCGAACATATCCTGACTGATATGAGACATGTTCCTAACCTTAGGAAGAATCTTATCTCTCTTGGAGCACTAGAGACACTTGAGTGCAAGTTCACTGGTTTTGGTCGGGTTCTTAAAGTTTCTAAAGGAACTCTTGTGGTGATGAAAGTGTAGAGAAACAGCAATCTTTACAAGTTTATCAGAAATATCATATCGAGTGGAGCTTCAACGTCTGTAATAGAGTCCACATCGATACATTTTTGGCATGCTCATTTGTGCCACATGAGCAAGCGTGGCATGAAGATAATTTTTAATCGTAGCTTGATTCATGTTTTTAAAAGCATTGATTTTCATATATGTGACATGGTAAATAATCTCAACTAACTTTTAAGACTAAAAAGCATATATATAAAGGAGTACTTGAATATATGCATTCATATATATGGGGCTCGTTGCCTATTATTTCCGCTCGAGAGTCATCATTTTTTCATCTCATTCATGTACTTAACACGTCGGATTTTTGCTAACTTGAGAATTTGATGTCCTTAGGCATTACGTTTGATTTCTCAATTTAAGTACATGTCTGTGCATATATTCATATGTCTTTGGGACCAAAAAGAGTGATATATGGTCCACCAAAACTGCCCAAAAGAGTGGAAGGTCGAATTTTACAAAGCGTAAGCTAGCCTCGGCGGTGCCACCGCTTAAAAAATAAGTTTCTGGACAGACGCCGGTGGTGCCACTGCCAGAATGGTGGTACAACTGTCAGAACAGTGGTGCCACTACCAAAATTGAATAGCAGTTGGTGGTGCCACTCTGAATTGGTGGTGCCACCGCCACCCCCTATTCTGCACTACAATAATGTTCAACAATTGACAGTTTCAGTGCGACTGACTTCAAAAATTCATATATCTTGTTTTACAACTCCGATTAACGTGATTCAAAAGATAGATTGAAGCTTGATGAGTTTGATTTTATATATAAATAAATAAAAACTCAAAGGAAGTTAAGTTTATGACATTTTAGAAACTATAGTGAAAATTATTGATTTCAAACAGCTAGTACTTCCAAAAATTTTAGATTTTTTGTAGAATTAGAAATTGAATAAAATTTGATAAGGCTAAAGTAGACTTGATGATGAACTACTATAAAATTAAAAAATAATAATAATCTAGTTACTAAAAGTACCAAAAACAAGACAAGAAATAGACCTATTGAAACTAAAAATTTCTGTAACTACATGTCCCCGATGGACCGCACATATCTTTTTCATCTTAGAGTTTTTGTGTTCGGTGTCTTCTTATGAATTTCTTATAATTATTCTAGAAATCATTCTATATGATTGATTAAAATTTTCTATTTTTAGTGTATTTTACTAATTCGAGTAATTTTTAGTATACTTGAATTAGGGTTCTTGATTTCGGTGATTAGAGTTGAATCACCATTTTCTCTAATTGAGAAAAGGCCATGCTATAAACTTAGCTAATTCAAACCCTACTTGTCACATGTAAAAAATCTCACGACCCAATTCATTCTGAAAATATCATTATTAACCAAACTAGCTCTAGGCCGTTTGTTAGTAGGCCGCTAAACTCAAAACTATAGGAAGATGTTCGTCTTAGCGGGCTTGACATCCATCATAGATGTTCAGCTTAGGCAGTGCGAAAAATTGCTCAATTTCGAGCCGAAAGACAACACATGTATTGTGTAAGGCTGAGCTGAAATCAGCAAGAACTTAAGTTAATTGTCTACCTTTGATCTTTTCTAAAGTTGTGTCTTTCGGGCTGTTAGATCACAAATTAACTTAGAACGCTAATCTAGAGTATTGTCTTATACACATCTATATAGTCGCAACCCTGATCAATGATCAGTAACCTTTTAACTGAGTTTGGACCTTATCCATTGATTAATACATCCGAAGGTCGAAGAGATTAAAGTCTTACATATATCATCACTAGGGCTAGTTACCTCACGGCATAGATTGACCAGACACCTTCATATGGGCCCCAATAGTTAGAGATAACCTCTCATAGGGTTATTACACAAACCCTTGGCCATCAGGAATATTTGCACCATTTCTGATGCTATAAAAATGGCAATAAGGGCAACCCTTAGCTCCCATACGAATTTTTTCCTAAGGAGAGAAAGAATGGAGAAATAGATAAAGAAAGAGAGAGGGTGAGGAATTGAGAGCTTAGGTTCACAATCGTTGTTCTCCAGTATTGTGATTGCCGCAACAAACCTTGAGTGACGTCGTTTCCTCCATTGGATCCATTTTTCTTTGCGATGGGAGGTACGAAATGTATCTTACCTTTCGATTTAAACTTCTTTAGTAATAAATTCAATGAATCTTATATAGCTCCTTTGAATTTAATTTAGGGATCAACTTTTTTCTAAAACCCTAACCATATGTGCTTGAAAATTGAAAAAATCCTTACTAATGTGTGGACCATTCTTTTAAGTTTCTTTTTTATCGACCATTGATGGTGTTAAATAACAATTTTTGTTATTGTTAAGAGTTCAATTGTTATTTGTATTTATATTGCTTTATTATTGCATTCCTAGTCTTATTTGAAGTTGGTAGCTAACATGTTTGATGAAATGCTTGACAAAATTAAATTTCTATTGTTAGAATTCTTGTATACAAACTGATAAGTAATGTTGATATATATTGAATTGTACTGATTTGTCCATATGTTCGGTTGATGCGTCATATTGCGGTATTGAGTTGTTTCATGAATCCGTAGATCAATAATAATTGGAGCTACACAAGATGCTTCGCACCTAATATCGATTTTGTCTGGAGTCCTCCATTATCGATCAGATCAATCAAATGCATGACCCGATCATTCTTATATTTGGGGGATGTATAATATTCAAAAGAATCTACAATACCACTGTTACTATTGAATTAAGTTAATTCATAACCGTTAGTGTGTTACGATCCTACAAAGACTCATGAGGCGGGTATGTTTGTATGGGACACCATGTCCGAGCTATCGGCCTATGCTAGGGTGACGTGCCTGCCATATTGGTAAAAAAAAATGGTTGACCACCATATTAGTGTAAAATTGGTTGACGAGCCTCCCCACAGTGACCATTAAGCACTTGTGAATGCCATGAACCTACTGTATTGTAAATGAAATTGATGTCGTAACTTCACCACATTTGTGTTTGTGTGACGATGCTTACATTATTTATGGTCATCCTTGAGTGATGAACCCTAAAATGGATCAAGGGACACGGATGAGGAGTCACTACGGCCACGACAAGCTTAGTGATCCGATTAGACTCGGGATATAATGGTGATATCCTTGCTTCGCCAACCTGTTGTATGAACTAGGATTAATTCACTAGACTAATCATGCATGTCATGTCATTCTTGCACTAGGTAGTTTGCAAAAGGTGTTGGAGTCGAGTGATGAGGGAGTGTTGGTATTCTGCGAAATAGGCGTTGAAGTCGCTTATTGAGGGAGTGTTGGCATTATACGAAATAGGCATTGAATTAACTTGTTGAGGGAGTGTTGGATTAGGAGAATCATACATCATCACAGTATAACATTCATGCACCTAAAAGATTATATAGGAAATTATTTGTTTTATTATGATATCATTATTTACGCTTAATTGTAACATGTGTAACTTAGATAATGGCATCACTGAGTTAGCTACTCACTCCTACCTAGGATAATGTTTTAAAATACTAATCATGTGATATTATTGATGCAGGTACCACCGAAATCTCAGATGGGCAGACTTAGACAACATGCACCGTTGTTGTGATGTTTTAGGAGTGTTGAGAGAAAACGGAATACTTCACATTTTTCTTTTATTTTGGACATGTATATTATATCTTGTGTAATTCTCATTTTGGTGATCACCACTTTCGAAATTGTACATTTTGATTATTATCCATATATTTTTAGGTTTTGTTATTTTTACCTTATTTTGGATCTGTTAAGTTGAAATGTGTTACTCTAAGTATTTATGTATAGATGAATGTGAAAATGAATGAGAATGCACATACATTTCTCTTAAGCTCATACCCGAGAAGTAGGGACCAGAGTCTTTATACTCAGGTGCCGAATTTTGAGGTGTGACAATAGATGACTACTCCAATAAAGTGTAAGTTTATTTTCTAAAAAATAAATCTGATATATTTGACACATTCAAGGTGCAGAGGCAATGGTTGAGAAGCAAACAGGAGAGAAATTGAAGGTTCTAAGGACAGACAATGGAGGTGAATTCACTTTAAAGGAATCCAATCAGTCTTGTAAAAATGAGGGGATTATAAGGCATAATACAGTGAAAAACACACTTGAATAAAATGATGTAGCGGAACATGTGAATCGGACTCTCTTGGAGAGAGCCCAAAGCATGTTGAGTAATGTTGGATTAGGCAAGGAGTTGTGAACTGAAGCCGTGAATACGACCTATTATCTGGTGAATTGGTCCCCATCTAAGCCAATAGACTATAAAATTCCTAAAGAAGTATGGAGCGGTCATGATGTTGACTACTCAGGGATACATGTATTTGGTTGTGATGCTTACTATCATGTACCGTCAGTTGAAAGAGATAAACTACACCAAAGAGGGAAGAAACTTACCTTTGTGGGCTATCGTCATGGCGTGAAAGGATACATATTGTACAACCAAGTCACTCGGAAAATAACTTTGAGACGCGACATCAGATTTGATGAGGATCCCTTATTCCACGAGGATGAAAGTAAGGAACTGGAGATTGTGGATGAAAGCAAGGAACTCAAGAAATCAGTAGTGATCAACGTTGAAATTAAAAAAGGCAAGACAGTTTGAAGCTGAGTCGCAGATAGAGGTATAGGAGTAAGTGGAGCAGCCACCTCTCAAAAGAAATATACTAAGAGATCGTAGATTGTCAGTCAGATACAGGGATGACTTGAATGTTGTACTCACCCTCATTACAGATGAAGGAGATCTATCTTCCTTCTAGGAAGTAGTAGATGGTTCTAATGCTGAGAAGTGGATAGTGACCATGCATAACGAAATGGACTCTCTGCATAAGAATGAAACATGAGAGCTAGTGGAGCTTCTTATGGGGCATAAAGTGATCGGGTGTAAGTGGATTTTCAAGAAGAAACAAGATTAGTCGCGAAATAGTATGTACAGGAGTGTGTCAATTTTAGTGAGATTTTCACGCTTATAGTCAAGCAGCTGTATATCATATTCGTACTGGCACTAGTTGCTCAATACAACCTGTAATTGAAATAAATAGATGTGAGGACTGCATTCATACATGGGGAGCTAGATTAGTAGACTTACTGAAAGCAATCAAAAGGGTTCGAAGTAAAAGGGGCTAAGAATAAAGTTTGCAAGTTGATGAGGTCATTATACGACCTAAAACAGTCTCCTAAGCAGTAGTACAAAATATTTGATACGTTCATGATGAGTCAAAGGTTTACTAGGAGTGAGTGTGATTATTGTATCTATTTTAAGACACTAGATTATTGACAGTTCATTGTACTGGTATTGTTCATAGATGACATGCTTATCGTCAACCATAGCATCTTTAAGATCGATACATTGAAGGCTCAGTTGTCAGGGACATTTAAAATAAAATATTTGAGGGTTATAAAGAAGATTCTTGTTATAGATATTCATATAGACAAATAGATAAGCACGATATAGTTATCACAGGCATAGTACCTTGAGAATGTATTAGTTAAGTTTGGTATGAATGAGGCGAAACCAGTTAGCACACCCCATGCTACTCACTTTAAGTTTTCTTCTTAACAATGTCTTACTACGGATGAAGAAAAGTAAGTGATGTCTCGTGTACCCTATTCGAGTGTCATTAGCAGTTTAATGTATGTCATGGTTTTTACAAGATCAGGTATTTCATACGCAGTTGGTGTTGTTAGCAGATACATGACTAACCCCAGCAAGCAACACTATGAGGTAGTGAAATAGTACTTCAGTATATTCAAGGTACAATGGATTACGTCTTGACGTTTAGAAAGTCAGAGGACAAGTTGATAGATTATGTTGATTCGGACTACGCGGGCAGTGTGGATAATAGAAAGTCGACTTCTGATTACTCGTTTGTGTTAGCGGGTGGAGCGATTAGTTGGATGTCAAAGCTCCGATTTGTTGTGGCACTTTACACAGCTAAAGTTGAGTATACGATGATGATAGAAGTATTCAAAGAAAGTGTCTGGTTAAGGGGAATGATAAATCAGTTGAAGCTTCAGCAGGAGGCCGTGCTAGTTAATCGTAACAGTGAAAGCACAATTAATTTGGCAAAGAACTCTATTTATCACTCATGTACTAAACATATTGATATTTGTCATCATTTTATTTAATAAGTGCTTGAGGAAATATGTGTGACTCTACAGAAAATTCACAGAAGCGTGAATCCGACTGACATGCTTACAAATGTGGTTCCTATAGAAAAGTTTAAGTTCTATGCAACTTCTTTAGGCTTAATGAAGACGGGTGTGCACGAGAAGCAACGATAAATCTATGTTGAAAGGCGATTAGAGATGGTGGTGGCTAGAAGCAATGGAATGTGAAGATTAAAGACGTGGTGGTGATTGTTGTCTAATTTCTTAAATTTGTCTGTAACTGTCGATGTCATCAACAGACCACTCGATTACATGACATCGAGAAAATCCGAAAAAATTCTAGTTGATTGTTGTATAGTTTTGAGGGTTGTTACTCGATGGCATTGTAGGTTCTTCGATGTCATCAACTAGTCCTCGATGGGTGTCGAAGTAATCAAAGGCGCGTGCACAACTGTGTAATTGCGCGATTTGTTTCATATTCCAGTTGTGGTAGTATATATATCGGGTGTAATTGGAATTAGGGCATGGTTAGGATTCTCTAAGACCTTCCTAGGGGTTCAAGAACATTGTTAGGGTTTTTAATAAGGTTTTTGGGTTGTTCGGATCGATAAGTCAATCCATCTCTTATAATATTGCTTTCATAGTCAATTGTTTGTTACTTTGTGACATAAATTTTCCCGTGAGGATTTTTTCACATAAAACCTGCATGTTCTCTTTGCATTTTACTTTTGTTTAATTCCATTCTTGTTAGTTTGAATTGGAGTTTGCCACTATGCGACCCCCAACAACTTCAAAAATCAACTAAGCCAAACCAATCATTAATTCCGCCTTGTTAGTTTGAATTCGAGTTTGCTACTGTGCGACCCCAACAACTTCAAAAATCAACTAAGCCAAACCAATTATCAAGTGGGCCACACCATTAAAAAAAAAAAAGAAGCAGGCAACCATCCCAAAACCTTCAATGCGATGGCTTGTCGGCCTAAGTTTTGGTGGGACCCATGTTACGTAATGGGTGACCAGTGACCTTTCTGGACGGTTGGATGCACCCTGCTCGTGAGCCGCTCTGTTGTGTATCTACTGCATCAACTCGTTGCAGCAGGATAGACCCACCACGAAAATGGGACGCCGATTGCTTACTGACACTGCCAGTAGCTATTCATTCTCTATGATGTTCTGCAGGCCCCCACCCTGATATACGTCCATTTTTCCAGATCTCAGGTTGAAACAGCGGTTATTGAACGCCCACCATTAAAAACTTATCTGGGCCACAAAAGTTTCAGATCGACCTGATATTTGCATTTTCATTTCATGCAGGTCTTTCGTGACCTAGTTAATAGGTTGGATGGGAAATCAACATTACAGTGGGCTTAGAAAGTTTTTAATGGTGAACGTTCAATCACCACTGTTTTCCTATGGTGTGGCCCACCTGAGACTTGGATCTGCCTCATTTTTTGGGCATGCCCTAAAATGAGCTGGCAAAACTGATGGATGGCGTAGATAGAACACATACATTATGATGGGCCCACAAAGCACCGTCTAGTAGCAAGGTGCACTGTCAGTATGCAATCCGACATTCAAGAAAAAACGGATGACCCAAAATAAGACAGATCCAGTTGTCAGGTCGGCCACACCATAGAAAATAAAGGCGAACGGACAAACAACCTTCAAATTCGTGTGGTGGCCCAACTGATGGGTGGATTAGCCTGATTTCTTCGAAATCTTTATGGTGGGGTGATCCTTCTAAACGGTCAGATGCCATTCACACACGTATAGGGGTCCCCACGAGATTATCATCTACAATTTATTGAGTGCGGGATTTTCATGTACATGTGACGTCTCACAAGGGCTGAAAGTCGGGTTGGTTTGGGTTGGTGCTCAACCCTAGCCTAACCCAAGTTTCCTATACCTCAACCCTAACCCAATCCAACCTCGGGATGGAAATTCTCAATCCAAGCCCAACCCAAACGGGCTTGACCAGATTGATCAGGTTGGTCGGGTGGATACATATTAATATTTTCATTATTACATTAGTCTATTATATTTTAATACACGTCTTATTTTTTGTACCTATGATTTTATTAACTATATATGTAGTTATTTATCATAAAGAACTTCATTTTTTTCTAAACAAACAAGCTAAAATATAGGACAACTACTCATTTAAAAGTGTGTTGTGCGTCATGCAATCTATTTGGAAGAAAGAAATCTGGCATATCTTAATAGTTTGAGTCATCGCAAATGGAGTGGACCAATGAGACTCGACAGCACTCAATTATAATTTATAAGTAATTTTTATATATATTGATCGGTTTGGGTTGAGTCAGGCAACCAGAGACCTCAACCCAAGCCCAATCCAAGTTTTATCAGGTTGGTGTTTATGTAGCCCAAGCTCGAGGCTAAACCCAGTATATCCTGCTCGAGCCCAACCCAATGTCGGGTTGGGCGGGTTGAACCCGCCCGACTTTCAGCCCTATCTCACACTCCACTAGCTGTAGATTGAGGATTTCGTACAACTAACTGCGGGCCCCACCCATATGTATGGTATCCAACGGCCTACGAAAATTGGGTGCTCCAAAAATCAAGCCGATCCCATTAACAGGTGGGCCACACCATATAAAATAATGTCCAACCGCCCAAAAACATCCCCACTTGATAGGTTAAATGGCCTGATTTTGGAGAATCCCATTTTCATGATGGAGAAACCCTTCTGATGGTTGGATGTTATTCACACTTTAGTGGTCCCCACATATAGCTAGTTGCACGAAAATTCTTATCTACGATTAGTGCTGCATGATGTGTTCATGTATGAGAACACCTCCCGTGCAACTAGTTGTAGATGGGAATTTCGTGCAACTAGCTGCTTGTAGGCAACCCCATCCACTGTAAGCCATCCAAACCGTCCAATATGATTATCCTCACTGTGAAAATTGTGTGTCGCAAAAATCATGTTGATCAAATTATCAGGTGGGCCACACCATAGAATACATTGGCAAATCACCCGAAGACGTCCAAGCTCATATGATGCCATTCCACGGCACCAGTGCCCACCCACATACAGATAGTTATACAAAATTCTCATCTATAATTAGTTACGTGACACACCAATCCAATGACTCTAAAAATATCCGATTGATAGCCTATAAGATGAATGGCCATGATCTAAAGTTGATCTTAGCCAAGCGGAGAAAGGTATAAATGGATGGTCAAGATCATTTATGAAAAAGTAGGCATATGAACAATTGCAAGCATTCTATGTCAATCATGAATTGCTTATGGTTCTAATGAATCACTTCTAAAGAAAAACCTATTCATCCCATTAACTACTTGGAAAACAGTGGATGGCCATTGAAAAAAGAAGTCCAACTTATCAATGGATCAGATCCGATCAGAGTAAGAAAATTTTCACACTGTAACCCTAAAATGTATCCTGAACCAATTAGACGGTCTGGATCAATGGATTGAACTTCCCAATTTAGCCAACAAGCACATAATGACCTCTCCTGTTTGAAAAATATATTGCAGAGAAACAATACTGTTTTCTTAAACAATGGAATGTTTTACCCCTATTCCATATACAGGTAGTATATGTGAGTGTCATCCAACCCATCCAACAAGGTCACCCAATTATAAAATGGGATCACACCCTAAAAACCAAGTCATCCAATAAATAATTTTGAATGGTTGTCCATTGGTTTCTATAATGCGGCCCACCTGATGATTAGATTAGTCTAATTTTTGGCCGTCAACTGGAGCTACCCTACAAGACAAGTTGGATACTATTTATACATAATGGTGGGCCCTACTAGAACATAAAATAAACCACTCAAACAAAGTTACTTTTGTCATTTGATAGGGATGATTAAATCCAAAATAAAGGGGAAGTGTTTGTAATTATCTCCAAAATATATGCATAGGTCTTATAATCATGTAGTCGTCTAAATATTAAAAGAAGATTTGTGATTAACATCGAACTAATTAAATCATTAGCAAGTAAGTCACTTTGTTTAAAAATCATGCCATTATTGTGAAATCTTCGACGAAAGTATTTACCAAAAAGAAAGGTTTGAAAACCTTGCTTATTTTTTAATCCAATCTCCTTCACCACTTTATATTTCTTTACTCTCATGTGCAATTGTTTATGCAAGTTGGCCGTTATTAATTAAATTTTTAACTGGCAATGATATGTGCCCCTTTTTTCTTCTTCCCCTTTTCTCTTCCTAAACTATCCTAGTTTATCATTACTCATAGCTTAATGGATTTTCCTTGCTTTTCTTTCCCTTTTTCGGAGCACGTCGGCTAGCACGCGGCAAAGAATAAAAGGACAATAGATAACATGCTTGCAATAGTCATCAAACCAATGACTTGTCATTTTCAACAAGAATGACAGCTTTCGCAAACAATGCCTTCCTATGAAATGATCATGAAATACATCTCTCCATTCAATGACCTGTCTTTTACACCTACAGGCCTAGGACAGTAGAACGCGTCCAATCAGGCGATTGAACCACTAGGAATCGTAACATTCCACCACATTCCACAGCCGACACTTGTGGTAGTCGCACTCTGGTCTTTTCTAGGTAGCCCTTTCCACCTTGTGGCGGCTCGTACTCTAGTCCAAGTCGCTCTTTCCATAAATTGGCCCTTGTGGGACTCAAACACAAGACAGTGTATTTCCTATAATACCAAATGCTAGGAACCTAGCAAATGCATCAAACACCCCATGACTGATGGAACGTGTTAAGATGGTTCTTTGAATTTGGGCACATAGAATAAGCGGGCATGCTCATATAGATGTGTTAGGTTTATACGCATTGGCGGTCGACGCATGCGATACATGTGAAGGAAAAAAACCCGAAAAGATGAAAGAACACAAATGTACGCCATGCTAAAACTTTCGATGTCGAACGCTGCCCTACGAAGAGCACGTCAATCTGATCCCAACCTTTCAACTAGTGGAGAAAATACCACGGGCCATTCGACAGTAAGGATTGTATCACTGCTGGGAAGAATTGTCGTGCTAAACTACTTGGCTCTGTCACAAGTTTTAGATTTAAAACAAACAAACAGCTCTTATTGTTTAAAACCATGATAGAACTTGGTTATCATTCCTGTCTCAGTGATAGGATTCCCTTGTCCAAGTATTTCAGTAGTTAATTCAGATATTCCAAGTATTTCATCTAAGTTTAAAATAACCATTTAAAAAATCAACCTAAAATGTCTAAAACAAAACTAGAAATATCAATCTTATGAGCTCTAAGAAATGTTCTCCAGTGAACAAAAATATAAATTCCTGGCTATGAACTTCTAAATGTTCACAAGGGACGCAGATTGCGTCCTGCCCCTGCGCCTGCCAGGACGGGGCAGGGGATCTGTGGGGCCCACCAAGATGTGTGTTTTTATCCACGCTTTCTATCCATTGTGCTAGATCATTTTTGGGTTGCCCAAAAATGAAGCAGATCCAAGGCTGAAGTGGACCAGTGGGATTGAATGCCCACCTACCATTAAAAACTTCTTGGGAGCCACAGAAGTTTTGATCAAGCTGAGATTTGTGTTTTCCCGTCATCTAGGTCTATGTGACCTTATGAACGGGTTGGATGGCAAATAAACATCATGGCGGGCCCTAGGAAGGTTTCAACGATGGGCATAATTATTGCAACTGTGGTGTGGTTCACTTGAACCTTGGATCTGCCTCATTTTTGGGCTCATTCACTAAAATGATCCGACAAATTGGATGGACGGCATGGATAAAACACATACATCACAGTGGGGCCCACGAAGCCCCTGCCAGCCAGGCATGACACAATTTGTGTTCAGTTCATAAGAGTTCATGTTCATTCCTCTGCTTTCAATTTTTGAAAATTGTCCCAAAAAAATTTAAAATTAAAATAAATAAAAAAAAAAAAAAAAAAACCAAACAAACATCATCAGCATGGCCACATACACCATTTCTTTACATAGCATTCTCTTTTCTTATTGCAGGTTTGTTCTTCTGCAATACCTTTGAAATAAAATGATATCCCTCGTTTCCTACTTTTTCTTATTTTGGTATGACATAGAATCATACCTCGACACCATTTGCAGCACATAAATAAATGCATGGAATCCATTTTCAAGCTTATCCACTGAGAGAGCCCATGAAAGTTCCATGAATCAATTTCCAATTGCTGAAAAGGAGTGCAAACCAACGCATGGATATACATATAGAAAGCTTTCCATTTCTTGTAGACTCCATGTCCCATGAAATGGTTTCAACAAAGCAAACAGGGCTTGAGGGCCCATCTGAGAACGCGCAGAGGTTTTTGAGGAACCCCCTTTTTTGTGTCAATGAGATCCTGCAGAAAAGGTGAAGCTATGGATTCCAAGCATAATTCTGGTATTTGTTTCAGAATGCAGTTTTTTTTAGTGGAAATTAGAGTTCATTCCAATATCCACTGTTTGGGTATAATTTAGAAGCATGGAAGAACTGTGAATATTAT
>JAJHSJ010000005.1:29107133-29209633 GCA_021015155.1 Magnolia officinalis | reverse complement strand
CTTCACCTGTAGCAGTATGCTCCAAAACCATGTCGGTCTGCTTATTTTCACGATTTATTAGAAATTTCTCCTTTGGGAATAGTTCTCTCAACTCAACAAGTTTCGATGGTTTCTTGACAACCTTGTGTATAGCCCTACCCACCTTCACATTCCCAGCATCTTCTATGAGTCGCTCTGGAAAGAGGAGATCTTCTCGGTATCTTAAGTCGGCTGGGCTTGATGCTTTTCCTGTCTGAATCAGGTTGCAATATGAGAAAATATCAGATGAGGGGCATACCCCTTGGACCAGTTTGCATTTTGCCAGTTCTAGAGGTGAATGGAATGGAATCCATCCAAATCAAAAAGTGAAATAAGAGAGCCCTTCTGATTTCACTTGTGATTTGGAGCAGAAAAGGCATGATGCAGGTTTCCGTTTTCCGAGGCACCCCAACATAGCGAATTAACTCTGTTGAAAGACCAAAAACAATGCAAATTTGTGCTTACATCCATATGAGCCCTTGACAAAAAGTTTTGGGTTTGAATATGCACCTTGAGAAAATCTGCTACGATCATGGCTGTCCTTTGTGGGTTCAATGTGTTAACAGGAGCTGCTCGCATTTCTTGAGATACACAGTATACATGCACAGCAGAAAGCAGTGGGCCAACTAACAACTGCATGAAAGTAAAATCTGAATCATCAGAAAAGTACGACACTAAAAAGAAGGTGATGAAATCATCACATCTCATAGGACTGGCTTTGTAGATTTGTAATATGGTATTGTTCTAATTGAGGTTTCCAGCTGTAAATGCATCCAAACAATCTTATAGATGCTATATAAAGTTGGAGTAAGTAGGTACAAGTTGAAGGCTCTAAAAGGGCAAAAGGGGAAGGCCCAAAAGGATGTGATGTGGTAAGAAAAGACTTGATGCCCTGTGGTATGGAATGGCGGAACAGGATTCATGCAGCTGACCCCAATTAATCGGGATAAGGCTTAGATGATGACGATGACTATAAATGCATCCAAACAATCTTATAGATGTTGTATAAACAAAGAGGAAAAAAAAAAAAAAAAAAAGTGTGTTTGGTCCCCAAGGAGGAGATGCGCTTTTATATTTTTTTAAAAAAAAGGATTGTCATTTATGAAGGTCTACAACATGCCTAGTGATGGCAGATGGCAACTAGAATAACAATGTTGACAGAGTGATGCCAACAGGTAACCAGAAACCTAATAATGGGGGATGGAAGAATTTCGGATTGAATAACAAAGATAAAAGAAATCTGGAAATTCAGGATGTAGCAAATCTAGGGTTTAAGGGAAAAGAAGAAATAAAGAGGGGTCTATCTGTGTGTGTGTGTGTGTGTGTGTGTGTGTGTGTACGCGCGCACGTGTGTGAGTGAGTGTGTGTGTGTGTGTGTACGCGCGCGCGTGTGTGAGTGAGTGTGTGTGTGTGTGTGTGTGTGTGTGTGTACGCGCGCGCGTGTGTGAGTGAGTGTGTGTGTGTGTGTGTGTGTGTGTGTGTGTGTGTGTGTGTGTGTATAGATGAGAGATGCTCACACACGACTAGTTGGACACTTCATTTTCGTCCAACTAGCTGGGCATTTAATGAACAATTAATGCTAGTAAAAATTTCTATATAAAATTTATTTCGATTGATGAAAAAGAGTTGCTTACTTAAGTGGGCCCCAATGTAGTATTACGTAAAATCCACCCGGCCATTAGGTGAGCCACCTCAAGTTAGACCCAGTGCAAAACAATCAGCCCCATCCCTGGCTCACATGAACCACATAATTGAAAAATGTGTGTAGAAAGCTCATCCTCCAAACTCTTTCCCTTGGTGTGATTCACTTTAATCACTTATGTGCCAAATTTTTAGCTTCTAGGCCAAATTTTTGGTGTGAGAGCTAATGGTTGGAGTGGATTTTATATTCTCATCATGATAAGGCCTATAAAAATCAAGGGTGGAAGTCTCTCTCAATTGTTTCAATTGGTATGGCCCACTTAAATCATTGATTAGCCTGATTTTTTTTTTGTCCTAGCCTAACATGGGATTATATAGTTAATGATCGAAGTGGATTTCTAAAAAATGTCACAGTGGGGCCCTTAAAAATTTGAAGAGTGGGCGTATCTCAAACTATTGTTGGTCCTGAGAAAAATCTTATGTTTCCCAGATTAGCAGAAAGTGGATTACGTATCATCCGAGGAACACCTATGGGCAAGTGTTTCCATAAACATGGGCGCGCCATCATGAATGTGTCACATATTTGTGCCATCCATCAGTTTTTAAAGATCATTTTAGTGCAAGAGCCTAAAAAAGAGGCAGATCTAAATCTCAAGTGGACCACGCCACAAAAAACAGTAAACATTGAACGCCCACCATTAAAACATTCCTAGGGCCCACCATGATGTTATTTACCATCCAACCTGTTCATAATGTCACATGGACCTGGATGGATGAAGGGAAAACACAAATATCAGCTTGATCCAAAACTTCTACGGCCCCCAAGAAGTTTTCAATGGTAAGCATTCAATCCCCACTGTCCACTCGAGCATTCGATCTGCCTCATTTTTGGGCTCATACTTAAAATGATCTAAAAAATAATGATCTGAAAAAAATGGATGGACAGTTTGTATATGGTATCATCGTGGGGCTTGCAAAATTTTTGCAACGACGATGCATTACCGACTTGATCAACGCCAAAGACATGCACTTTATGAATTATTTTGAGAGTTGATTAAGTGTCTTTGAGACCTCACCCAACATGGTGAGTCCTTGACAGTGGGGACCACCTAGATGCATGTATTGTATATCCATGCCGTCCATCCATTTTAACAGATACTTTGGGGCATGAATCCAAAAAACAAGTAGAGAAAATCTCAGAGTGGTCCTATAAGAGTTTCACTAGCATGTGTCATTATCAACTCTGCTTCCTGTGATGTGGTCCACTTGAGCCTTGTATTTTCTTAATTTTTGGGCTTGTACCCTAAAATAATATGAAAAAAAAATAAATAACAGTGTGGATAAAACTCATACACCACAACGGCCCCCCTGAGCCCATGCACATTCCTCGCTAGGGATGAGCGGGGTTAGTAGTCTATCGTTGTTAAGCTTTTGTAGACATTCCCCGTTGGTTTCCAATCACACGGGGTAGAGGAAGAGAGAGCCTAATAATAAAAGAGTGCATTAAATGATGAGAGAGTAGAAAGAGGAGGATTGCTTCAAAAGAAAATGGTATAACTGGAGAAGTTGTACGTGTGTGATATATTCATGAGATACACAGCATATGTAACAAATTCGGCCAGTTAATTAGGTACAGTTCCTTATAAGCATGCGAATGATATAAAATATTATTTTTCTGTAATTAATAGCTAACTATTATTTTACAAGAAAAGTGGGTCATTAGAAATCTATTCCAACAATCTAGATTCAACTTGCATATGTGTCTCTAATAATAAAGATCATTTACTATTTTTTATTTTTTTAGATAAAATTAAGTTAGTAAGCCCAATTTGATAAACCAACTAGATCTATTATATGTATTTCCATCATATGGATATAAAACTGGATGTCACATAAACTCTGATGAGTAGACATTACGTGTGGATAAAAAAAATATTCTTAGTATTTAATGCCTAGCTAGTTGGACCAATTTAAATTGTCCAACTAGTTGTGTGTGAGGATTAAATATCAAGGATTCCTCTTTTCATCCACATATAATGTACCACGTGAGGATACGTGACATTGAGTCTTACATAAGTATGATGGGAATTATTTGTCATAAATCCAACTTGTTCATCAAATAAGGCCCACTAATAAAATTTTATATACTAAAAATTAGTAAATGGTCATCACCGCTAGAGGCACACATATAACTTGAATCTGGACTATTGGAATAGATTTCCAACGGTTCACTTTTCTTGTAGATAATATCATACTATTGATCACGAAAAAATAATATTTTTTCATTCACATGCTTACAGTGGACCCTACCTAATTAACGAACTGGATTTCCGAGATATGTCGCGCATCACCCGAATATATCACGAATGTACAACTTCTTTAGTAATCTCATTTTCTTTGTAAACATTCTTCCTCCTGCTTTCTCTCTTCATTTACCGCACTTTTCCTCTCATTTAATGCTCTCCTTATCCCTAAGATTATATTATTTATGGAGTTTCATCTTTCTTTTTCTCTCTTTTTCAAGTGACGCAACACTCATATATACACCACTGAACACCCTGGCTGTATTGTGTTGATGTGGCTAATTCTACGGGCCTACCATGATGTGTGTTATATTCATACCATTCATCCATTTTTTCATATTATTTTAAGGCATGAACCCAATAATCAGATAGATCAAAGCTCAATCAGACCACACTCTAAGGTGGACTATATGGTCTAACGTCCAGCGATTACACAATACCAGCATTACGGATTAATTACCACCTTATATTATGCCACTTCTCGGCAGAAACGGATTGGCTACTCACCTGCCACGGCCCCATGGCTGGTCGGTGCTCTGTGGGCCCACCATTATGTATTTGTTTCATCCATTCTGTTCATCCGTTTTTACATATCATTTTAGGGCTTTATCCAAAAAACGAGAGGGATATAAATCTCAGGTGGACCACACCACAGGAAAACAATAGTCATTGGATATCCACCATTTAAATCCTCCTAAGGTCCACTGTACTGTTTATTTGACATCCAATCTGTTGATTAGCTCATATAGACCCAGATGAAGGGAAAAAAACAAATATCATCTTGATCCAAAACTTTTATGGCCCCCAAAAATTTTTAATGGTCAACGTTAATTCATCATTGTTTCCTGTAATGTGGTCCACTTGAGATTGGGATATACCTCATTTTTGGTATTATACCATAAAATAATCTAGAAAAATAGACATACGGCATGGATGAAACACATACATCATGGTATGGCCCACAGAGCACCGACCACTTGCTGGCAGGGGAGTAGTCAATCCGTTTCCCTTCTCCGCCAGCATTGACGCTAGCTGATTAGCTACGGAACTTAGCGAGTCTCGCTACTGAAGTGATGTCACATTCTGTAGGCCCCACCATGATGACTGTGTTGCATCCGCACCGTCCATTCATTTGGAAAGATCACTTTATGACATGAGACAAAGAACTAGGCATATCCAAAGCTCGAATGGATCCCACCACGGAAAACAGTGGGATTGAATGCCTACCCTTAAAACATCTTGAGGCCACATAAGTTTTCGATCAAGCTGATATTTGTGTTTTCCCTTATTCCATGTCCATGTTAACTTATAAACAGGTTGGATATCAAATAGACACCATAGTGGGCCCTATGAAGGCGTCAACAGTGAGTGTCATTCTCCCCACTATTTTCTGTGGTGGGGTTTACTTGAGCTTTGGATCTACATCATTCTTTGACTCATGCCTTAAAATGATCTCTCCAAATGTATGAACGGTGTGGATACAACACATACATCATGGTGGGTCCCACAGAACGTGTGACATCACTTCGGGTTCAGTAGCTAATCAGCAACAGCAAGCGTTATGAGCATTAACTTCCGACCTTAAAATACGCATACCATTGGTGTTTGGAAACACATCTCATGGACTTCCACTCCTATTTTTTTTATGTATATACTTAATATGTATGTAAGATCCACTCCGACCATTGGATGTATAATCAAGTAATAGGCCTAATGTCAATAAATCAGGCTAACCAGCGATTCAAATGGGCCACACCAATGAGAATAATGAGGAGAGAGACAACCACCCTTGAATTTTACAGGGCCAATCACAACGAAACTTTGAAATCTATTCCAAAAGTAAGCCTAGGTCCCAAAAATCAGGTTTATATATCATTCATGTGAGCCAAACAAGGGGAAACTGTTTGGAGGGTGAACCTTTCCATGTACACTGATTCCAATAGTGTAGTCCTCTTGAACTAGGGATGGGGATAAAGTTTGAGAACTTGCTCTAAAATGGAGTGACATACGTGATGGTCAGGTTGATTTTACATTAACACCATGATCAAGGTATCCCGTATCGGTATCGGAGGCGTCGTTACGCCAACCGATACCGATACGGATATGGGGATGTAACGGCGATACGAGGGCGTAACGGCCCGTAACGGTGCAATTTATTTTTTTTTTGCTAAAAAAATATGAAAAAATATGGATTAAATCCGGAATATTCTAAGCATTCCAAATATGCATTCATTTATAAATTGGAACATGTTTATGGTGGTGTAACGGTCCACTCTTTGGTGAGAAGTTGTATCGGACTGTCTGATGAATTTATGAACCAGATAACCTAAATTTGCCTACAAAATTCATATATTTAATTTTCTAAATATCTAATTTATATACTTAACAATTTGATATCATTTCTCCCAATAGTTCTTATAAAAAAATGAAATTAAATTCAGGTAGATGGTGTTGCCAATTTGGGGCTGACTTGGAGGACCAATCCATGCCCCAAATCAGCATCAAATTCATGCAATTTATTGGCATTATCACACTTATGAATTGGTGGACATTTATTGGATAGTGAATCATGAAAAAAATCAAAAGGGCCTATTTTAAAAAATAAGAGTCCACAAATTAACAATTAAAACTATTCAAACAATTTGATTTTGGCATTGTGAGTTAGCAATTACAGTCCATAATTTAATTGGTAAATTTTAAGTTGATACGTGTGTGTACAATTTTTTAAGGGCCCGAATTAGGCGGGACTCGGATTGTGAAGTGTAGCACACGAGTGTCAAAGTTTTTTGGGCCCCACCCGTGATGAATGTGTTATATCCACACCATCCATCCATTTTGCCAAATAATTTTAGGGCATGGGCCCAAAAATGAGGCAGATCCAAATCTTAGGTGGACCGCATCATAAGAAACAACAATAATTAAACGTCCACCATTAAAATTTTATTGGGGGCTACAAAAGTTTTAGATCAAGCTGACATGTGTGTTTTCCCTTCATCCACGTCAGTGTGACCCTATTAACAGGTTAGATGAAAAATAAACATTACAGTGGACCCTAAGAAATTTTTAAGGTATTACAAAAAAAATAGGTAAATCTAGATCATAGGTGGACCACTTGTGGGCCAGGCGGGCCACCTCGATATATTTGTATACCCATGCCGTCAATCCATTTTGCCAACTCATTTTAAGACATGGTCCAAAAATTCAGGTAGATTTAAATCTTCAGTGGACCACTAGTGAGCATGCCTTTAAAAGTGGGGCCCACCTCAATGCATTTGTTGTATATCCATGTGGTCCATCCTTTTTGCCCACTTATTTCAGGGCATGGACCAAAAAATGAGGCTGGTCCAAATCTTAGATAGAACACAAAATGGGCCTTAAGAAGATTTTAATGGTGGGCATTCAATCCCAACTGCGTGGTCCAATTGAGATTTTGATCCCTTCATTTCAAGGATCATGCTTTAAAATAAATTTGAAAATTATGAATGGCATGGATTTACCATACATAAATCAAGGCGGGCCCCACCGCACGCAATAAAATAGTAAGTATGCACTTTGCAGCGTGCACTGCAGATTATACAAAATAAATAAATAAACTGCGTGGCTGTTCCGTTCGATTTTTCTGGAAAAAGAAAAGAAAAGAGAGAGGGAAATGAAAAGAAAAGAGGGAAAACAGAGAGAGGGGACCAAACCCAGAGAGAGAGAGAGAGAGAGAGAGAAGAAGGGTTGCCGCCGCCGCAGGAGCAACGCCGCAGCCCCATTGTAAGAAGAAGAAGAAGAAGAAAAGAAAAAAAAAAAAAAAAAAAAAAAAGGTATGTTTTTTTTTTTTTTTTCATTTTTCTTTAGGGTTACGGACCGTAACAACCGTTATGGGTCCGTAACGGCCGTTACGGTCACAGAAATCTGTAACGGTCGTTTCGACCCCGTATCGCGTAACGGGTCCCACCGTTACCTTTACGTATCGGCCGTTACGGCCGATACATAACCGATTTGGGATACCTTGTAACGGCCGATACGTAACCGATTTGGGATACCTTGACCATGATGGCCCACCCAAGCCGTGGCCACTTTTCTATGTTAAAATGAAATTAGTCAGCAATGAAAGCATTTACATTAATTAAGAAGAAAGTTTCCATTAAATGCACAGCTAGTTGGACAAAAATGTAATGTCCAACTAGTGTGTGAGCATTACTCGTATATATGTGTGTGTGTGTGTGTGTGTGTGTGTTTGTGTGTGTGTGTGAGAGAGAGAGAGAGAGATGGGCTACGGAAACCAATAGAGAGCTTCATCTAGCCCTATGGAATGGGGAAAATCCAACCTCCATATTAGGGTAAGGATGGGAATGAAATTTAAAAGATCACAAAATGAAAAATCTTGGACAGGACCTTTAGATGATCTTTAGGGGTTAATGGGTTTGTCTAGACAAAAATAAAGAGAGAAATGAGATTCAAAAGTTTTAAACAGAGGATGTGAAAGTAAGAGGAGAAGAAGATTATAGAAGATTAGAAGAGTGAAAGAGATAGGTTTCACCATGGAATCAGCACCAATGATGATCTTGGAATCGGCACCAAGACAAATGAGAGGAATCAACACCTTTATTAGCAACGCACCCAAAGAAAGCTCTTTTTTTTGTTTTCTTCAAAGACCAAATTACAATGTCTTTTTCCCCAAAAGAAAAAACCCTAAATAAAGACTACGAGGCTGACTTATAGAAAATACTTATTACTAAAATACCCCTGCAATCAACTTCTCTTAATTAAAAGCACATGTGCATGCTGGGCTCAAGGGGGCCCAACCATGGTATTCAAAATCAGTTACATATCGGCCGTAAAATACGGTAACGGCTGATACCGTTACGCGATACAGCCCCGAAACAGGGCACCTCTATTTTTTGGGTTTGTAACGCCCCTTACAGTACCATAACAACCGTTACAGACCATAACCCTAAAGAAAATGGGAAAAAATGAAATAATAATAATATTGAAATTTTAAAAAAAATATACCTTTTTTTCTTTTCTTCTTCTTTTTGGGTTGCGGCGTTGCTGCCGTTGCGGCTGCTGCGGCACTACTGCGGTTGCGGCGGCAACAGTTGTTGCTGCCCTCTCTCTCTCTCTCTTCTTTCCCTCTTTTCTTTTCAGTTTCCTTCCGTCTCTCTTCTCTTTTCATTTTCCCTCTTTAGAAAAAACGAATGGACTGCGTGGCTGTGAAACAACCATGCACCTATTTATTTACTTTTATACTCTGCAGTGCGCACGCACTGTTTTGTTACGTGGGGCCCACCTTGATTTATGTGTAGTATATCCATGTTGTCCATAATTTTTCAGGTTCATTTTAAGGCACGATCCTTGAAATGAAGGGATCCAAATCTCAATTGGACCACATGGTTAGGATTGAATGCCCACCGTTAAAATCTTCTTAGGACCCACTATAATGTTTATTTTCCATCGAACCTGTTGATAAGGTCACATAGACCTTGACCTTGATGAAGGGAGAACAAAAATAACAGCTTGATCCAAAAAATAAAAACAAATGTCTTAAGAAATTTTTAATGGTGAGAATTAAATCCTTATTTTGTGGTCCACCTAAGATTTGGATCAGCCTCATTTTTTGGACCATGCCCTAAAATAAGTTGGCAAAAAGGATGGACTACATGGATGTACAACAACTTCATTGAGGTAGGCCCCGTCTTTTAAAGGCATACTCACTAGTGGTCCACCGAAGATTTAGATCTACCTGAATTTTTGGACCATGCCTTAAAATAAGTTGGCAAAATGGATTGACGGCATGGATATACAAATACATCAAGGTGGCCCGCCTAGCCACTAGTCATCCACTTGAGATTTGGATTTACCTTATTTTTTTTCCAATACCCTTAAATGAGTTGCCAAAACGGATGGATGACATGTATATATAATACATAATCGAGTGGACCCCACATACATGACCCTAAAAACTTATACATGAGGTATATATCAACTCAAAATGAACCAATGTAACTTTGAGACCCTCGTTGCTAAGTCACAATCCCAAAATTAAATTGTTTGAACAATTTTCACATTAGTTTGCAGACACTTGTTTTTCGAAATAGGACCATTTGATATTTTTCATTTTCACTGTCCGATAAATGTCCACCAATCCATTAGTGGGATAAGTGCCAATAGATTGCATCAATTTGAGGCTAGTTTAGGGCAACAAATGGTCCCCCTAATCAGCCCCGAATTGACAACACTATTTACCCCATTTTAATTTTAATTTTTTTAAAGATCTATGGGGGAAAATGATATCAAATTGTTAGGTATATGAATTACATAATAGTGTACAAAAGTCCCTAAAATCTATATATTGAAATGAAATGTATGTGAGTCACAAAGTATGCAATGCACTAGCACTATAAATAAAAGGAAAACTTGAAAATATAAGATGTTTTGTTATTACATTCATTATAGTAAATTTATATAAATATTATATAGTTAGAAAACTAAGTATAAAAGGTTTGCAGTTAATTCCAGGTTGTCAGTTTCATAAATCCATTAGACAGCCCGATATAGCATTCTCACCAGAAATTGGATCGTTACACCACCATAAACATGTTCAAAAATTATAAATGAATGCATATTTGGAATATTTAGAATATTCCGGATTTAATGGATATTTTTCTAGATGTTTCTAACAAAAAAAAAAAAAAAACCGACCATTACACACCCCGCATCGGCCATTACGGCCCCGTATCAACCGATACGGGGTGTATCCGTATCAATAATGGTGGGGACCATTACGCCCACCGTTTCTGCAATGGAACACCTTGGGCCCAACCACACCACTTATTTTGGCTTTCTAAAGTGGTCAGTTGACTTGTGGAGCCTAAGGAAGACTTGTGGGCCTCACCCAAGCCTTATTTCTCCTTTTCTGTACTTCAAGGCACCCATCATCTCTCCCTCGCTTGGAAAAACTCGACCTCAGTGAGTTGGCAGCCTGGTACCTCTCGTACAAATCCGGATTAAGACGCTGAAAATCAGAAGTCCTAATCCATATGCAATTGGAAATTGGTCGACCCTTCCATTTTACAATTAACTTGTGATATCCGCGATCCTTAGTAGACACCAACTGATTGTCGAACACATCTTCAATCTCTTCGCTTATAGTAAGCACAGGAGGCAACATTATGGCTTGCTCTTCATATGTTTCATCTTCATGGTGGCCATGATAAATAGCCAATTCTTCAAAATTGAATGTTGAGCTGATATGCAAATCTTCTAGCAACTCTGAAACACAAGCATTAGCGCTGATTTTCTTCAATATTTTGAAGGGACCTGCATGCCTAGAGTGAAGCTTTTGGTACTTCCCTTTAGGAAATCTTTCTGGTCGGAGACGTACCATCACTTTGTCACCCTCCTTACATTCCACAAAGCGCCGATGCAAATCAGCTCGCGCTTATACTTTCATTGTTGGTCGCCATCTTCCTTCTTCTTCATGGATGTCTTGCATATGTTGGGCAAAAGTTTCAACCTCCTCGCTCGGCCGCGCATCTATAGGCAGGCCAATCAAATCAATGGGTTGTCTTGGTTTCATTTCCAACACTACCTCAAATGGTGACAATCCAGTTGACCGATTAACCAAACTGTTATAAGAAAATTCAGCCATAGACAGAATCTGATCCCACCTTGAAACATGGTCACCAACTAAGCACCGTAGTAGATTTCCCGAACTCTGGTTAACCATGTTTGTCTGACCACCTGTTTGAGGATGGTATGCAACCGAAAACTTAATCTTGGTGCTTATAATCTTCCATAAGGTTTTCCAAAAGTAGTTCATAAACTACACATCCCTATCGGATACAATAGATTTTGGCACACCGTGTAAGCAAACCACCTCCCGGAAGAACAAGGTGGCTATCTTCAGAGTATCGGAGGTCTTAGAGCAATGAATAAAATGAGTCATCTTAAAAAAAAAAAGCGATCTACTATGACAAATATGGAATCATTGCCTAACCCAAACAAATCCATACCGATATCTTGCCATGGTTCTTGAGACACGGGTAGCAGTGTGTATAAACCTGTATTTTGCTTCCGTCCTTTGGCAAGTTGGAAATTTCGACAATGTTGCACCCATCTCACCACCTCTCGTTTCAATGAAGGTCAATAAAATCTATCTTCTACTAAAGCAAATGTTTTATCATGCCCAAAATGACCGTTGAAGCCACTCGAGTGTAATTCGCGCATCGCATGCTCCCGTAAAGAAGTGTCAGGTATTCATAGACGAGTTCGGAAGAAAGATACCCATCATGCACACTGCACTTTGGGTGACTTGTTTGCTGCCCAGTAACAGAATCTGCATAAATTTGCCCAAAATCACCATCTCCCTTGTAGTCAAGCTTTATCTGGTTTAAGTCAATCACTTCTACTGACATTGTTGTCAACAAGTGGTTTTGTCTACTCAAAGCATCAATTGCTTTGTTCTCAACTCCCGACCTATGTTTTTGCACAAAGGTGAATTCTTGGAGATAAGCACTCCATTTGGCATGCATATGACTTAGATTCTTCTGGGAATTGAGATACTCGAGTGCTTCATGGTCAAAGTAAAGAACAAACTCTTTGCCGATGAGGTAATGCCGCCAATGCCTCTGTGCCTGCACCATTGCATAAAATTCCACAGCATATATTGAGTACTTTTGTTTGGCTTTATTCAACTTTTCACTAAAGCAAGCCACCAGTTGCCCATCTTGACTAAGAACCCCTCCAATACCGACGTGGGAAGCATCACAAGCATCGTAAATTGAGTACTTCTATTTGGCTTCATTTAACTTTTCACTAAAGTAAGCCACTAGTTGCCCATCTTGACTAAGTACCCCTCCAATACCGACGTGAGAAGCATCATACGCAACTTCAAAGACTATGTTGAAATCTGGCAATTGAAGAACTAGGGCCGCCGTTATTTTAATTTTTATATCTTCAAAAGCTTTAATAGCTGCCTTGGTCCACACAAACTATCCCTTTTTCAAACACAGAGTAATCGGTGCCATAATAGTGCTGAAATTTCTGATAAATCTCCTGTAAAAGGTAGTTAACCCATGGAAACTTTGCACTTCGTGCACATTAGTAGGAATAAGCCAATCTAATATTGCTTTTACTTTATCCAAATTAGCTTCTACACCATGTGAAGAGACCACAAAGCCAAGAAAGATCACACTCGGCACTTATAGAAGTACACTTTTTCAAGTTAATGTAGAGTTTTTTTTCCTAAGAACTCTCATAACTTGTTGAAGGTGATCATTGTGCTTTAAAGCCTCTTTGTTATATACAAGTATATAATCAAAATAAACAACAACGAAGCAACCGATAAAGGGACGTAGTACATGAGTCATTACTCGCATGAAGGTGTTAGGAGCATTGGTCAGTCTGAAAGGCATAACTAACCATTCGTAAAGCCCATCCTTTGTTTCGAATGTTGTCTTCCACTCATCCTAGGTTTGATCTATATCTGGTGGTAGCCACTTCTCAAGTCAATCTTCGAAAAGACTCAGGAACCAACCAACATGTCAAGCATATCATCAAGTCGCGATATTAAAAGGTGATACTTGATGGTTATTTTATTTATGGCATGGCTATCCACATACATTCGCCAACTCCCGTCCTTTGGCATCAACAAGGCTAGGACAGCACATGGACCAAGGCTTTCTTTGATAAAGCCTTTCTACAACAATTTATCTACCTGCCTCTTTAACTCAATATACTCAATTGGATTCATCCCGCAGGCTGGTAGGTTAGAAAGCACGATCCTTAGGACAGAGTCGATAACATGTCGAATGTCCCTCGTAGGTGGTAATTCATCTGGCAAGTCATCAGGTACCAGATCTGAAAATTCAGACATCAAAGAAGGAAAAACCCCAAACGGAGGCCCACACGTGGCTGCCTATACAAACGCACGTGCGTGCATGCGTGCGTGTGTGCGTGTGCACGTACGAGTCCACACGTGGCTAGGTAAAGGGGAAGAAAGAGAGGGAGGATTGATTAGGGTCTTGATGGCTTTAGAATGTTGTAATGGAAGGAAAAGGAGGAAGATGAGAGAAGAAGAAGAATACATTTTTGCAAAAGAGAAAGGAATGATGCACCTTGGGAAATCCACCACCAAACAAGCCTCTGCCCTTCTACAATTTAATTGGAATGGAGGGTTTCTCATAAACCCTAAAACAGAAGGAGGAAATTTTCTTCACACAAGAGTCTCTCTTTTTTCTTCTACTCAATAACTCCACTAGGGTTGGACGTCCACCATCCCCTGTGCTTTTATAATTAAAAATTTTGAATAATTACAACTATGCCACTCACTTAAGTGAAATGGCCCATCATCCAAAATAAGAAAACTAAAACACTTATTATTAATATCATCCATCAAATCAATCCTAAAAATAACTAAAAACATAAAGGAAGCAAGATCAAAGTCCAAGGCAGATCTAGAACATCTGGTGACCTGATGGCCTGATCGACAAGATTCAACGGTCGAATCGACATGAAATAAAAATCCTATGACTAAAATGGTCGCCTAAGTAACTCACATGCATCATCCCAAAGTGGGATCTTCCTGATGCACTTCCAATGCATGTGGGGTCTTCAAAATGGCCCGGTCGGCCTCATTTGGAACTCATCTCCCATCCACAAAGAAAGTTGCGCTGATGTGTGTGGTCGCATCCGTCTCTGGTACACCCGAGTAGGTCCTTTGATGTCCCCATCACAGTGTCCCTCAAAAGAGAGGAACAAGGCCCTAGTGATTGGCGAATGTGAGAAAGAGGGAGATGAGCTGGGCAATTTTGAAGAAGTCTATCAGCCCAGTATCACTGGTGCTAATAATGAGTAAGTAGATGAAGAAGAGACCACACCACTTGCAGTAGTCAGATGCGCCTTGACCAATGCTAAGGAGAATGATGACTGACGTTGGACTACGATCTTTTACACCTATGCAAAATGTAGGAAGAATTACAATGTGATCATCAATAGTGGTAATTGTACAAATGTGGTCTCCACTAGCACTTTACCCCATTTGGGTTTGAAACTTGAACCGCACCCTCAACCCCATAAAGTTTCATGGGTTGATGCATCTTCCATGCCTGTTACCCAGCAATGTATTGTGCCTGTTCACTTTGGATCCTATTCAGATTCGCTATGGTACGATGTTTTGCCCATGGATGTTGGACACATCATTTTGGTATGGCCTTGGTTATTTGACCGCGATATGATGATATATGGTCACTCAAATGCGTGTTCATTCATGCATCAGGGCAAGAAGATCACTCTAATTCCTCTCCCACCAAGAAGCAATGTGGAGAAGAAAGCTGAGGGGAAGTCGAGTAACCCAAGGGATATGAGAAGATACCAACCTATGTCTCTCCATGTTATCAATGCCAAGGAGTTCAAGAGAGAGTCTAAGGTGGATTTTATGGCGTACACCTTGGTGGCTAGAGAAGTTACACCCGAGGTTAGTGTAGAGGGACCCCCTAAGGTGAATCCAATTCTGGATGAGTTTCACGATGTATTCCCAGAAGACTTACTAGATGAGCTTCCACCCATGAAGGACATCTAGCATGCCATTATCTTGTCCCTAGGGCGACTCTATCAAACCTTCCTCATTATCAAATGAACCCTACAGAGCATGCAGAGTTGAAAAAGTACGTAGATGAGCTCCTTAGGAAGGGTTTCATCCTAGAGAGTTTAAGTCCGTGTGTCATGCCAGCGCTTCTCATGCCTAAGAAAGACGGCACGTGGTGCATCGCATGTGTGTGGACAGTACAGCCATCAATAAAATCACAGTCAAGTACCGGTTTCCCATACAACTTCTTGATGATATGTTAGACATAATGGCGGGTGCCACCATCTTTTCGAATATTGACCTCAAGAAAGGGTATCACAAAATACGTATACCCCAGGAGATGAATGGAAGACGGCCTTCAAGACGAATGATGGGCTATACGAATGGTTAGTCATGTCTTTTGACTTCACTAATGCCCTGAATACATTTATGAGAGTGATGACCCAGGTGTTGAGATCATTTATGGGCAAGTTCCTTATGTTGTACTTTGATTACATTCTTATCTATAACACATTAAAGGAACAACATCTCCACCATTTGATGCAAGTTTGAGGGGTCCTCCGAACTGAAAAGCTCTATGCTAAGCTTAAGAAGTGCACATTAATGTCAAAGAGCATTATCTTCTTAGGGTTCATAGTATCACCTAAGGGCATGAGAGCGGATCCCAAGAAGATCAGGGCTATAGTTGAGTGGCTTGAACTGCACAATATTCACAAGGTGTGAAGCTTTCACTACTTAGCAACTTTTTATAGGCGGTTCATTAGAAGGTTTACTTCCATCAAGGCTCCCATCACGGATTGCAAAAAGAAATGGGATTTTGTATCGACTAAAGCTGCCTCTAAAGCATTCAAGGAGATTAAGGGCAAAACGAGCGAAACTCCCGTTATGCGCCTTCTAGACTTTTCTAAAGTCTTTGAAGTTGCATGTGATGCATCTGGTGTAGGTATAGGTGGAGTGCTTAGTCAGGAATGGCACCTCGTTGCTTATTTTAGTGAGAAGTTGAATGAGGGAAAGCAACGATATTCCACCCATGACAAAGATTTCTATCCAGTCATTCAATCATTGTGCCATTGGCGGCATTATTTATTACTACAAAATTTTCTCTTGTTCTCTGACCATGAGGCCTTACATTACCTCGATTCCCGGAAGAAACTAAACCATAGGCATGCTAAATGGATCCAATTTTTTCAGGAATATTCTTTCATCCTAAAACATAAGGTCGGGGTCAAGAACATACCTATTGATGCCCTTAGTCATCGTTTGGGTCGAGAACAAACCTACTGATGCCCTTCGTCGTCGTGTGTCGCTACTCCAGAATATGAGTATGGAAGTGACTGGGTTTGAGCGGCTGAGAGAAGAGTATACTATATGCCCAGACTTTGGTGAGTTGTATGCGTCACTATAAGATGGTCAGTCGAGTGACAGCCACGTGTTTGTCATCATCGATGAGTTCCTATTTAAATGTGACGAACTCTGCATTCCCCGTACTACCCTCCGTGATTTCCTAATTTGAAAACTTCATGCAGGAGGGGTAGCCGGTCATTTGGGGAGGCATAAGACCATTGCCCTTGTGGAGGATGGGTTTTATTGGTCAAGTCTCAACCGAGATGTGGCTAAGAGAGTTGGGCAATGCAAGACTTGTCAACCGGGGAAGCAGAGAAAGCAAAATACAAGATTGTATAAGCCTTTGCCAGTGCCCCATGCTCCGTGGCGGGACATTAATATGGATTTTGTGTTGGGTTTACCTAAGACTATTAAGAAACACATTCTGTATTTTTGGTTATGGACCATTTTTCCAAAATGGCCCATTTCATTCCGTGCTCGAAATCGCTAAATGCCCAATGTGGCTAAACTTTTCTTTGGAGAGGTAGTCATTTACATGGTCTACCTAAGAGCATAGTGTCTGATCATGACATATGTTTTATAAGCTATTATTGGAAGGCACTATGGCACATGATGGGGACAAGGCTTCAATTTTCATCTGCCTATCATCCTCAAACAAACGATCAGACTAAGGTCGTCAAAAGGAGTCTTGGAAATTTGCCTAGATGCCTTGTGAGTGATCACATCAGAACTTGGCAATATGTTTTGCCTATACCCGAGTTAGCGTATAATAGTTTCATTAATTGGTCCATAGGCATGAATCCATTTGAGGTTGCGAATAGCTACAAACCTAGGAAACCAATAGATGTCATACCTATGTCTGTGCCCCATAGGCCATCTGAGTCAGCACATGAGTTTGCACGTCACATACAAGAGTTGCATAGTGAGATCAGGAAGCGGATTAAGTAATGAAAAATATAAAGCATTTGTTGATTCCCATCGCAGATTTCAGGAATTTTAAGTAAGAGATTATGTCATGGTTCGTATGAGACCTGAACGGTTCCCACATGGGGCTGTTAAAAAATTGCAAGCGCGTAGTGCAGGACCATACAAAATACTACAGGAATTGGGTCCCAATGCGTACATAGTAAACCTTCCACCAACCATGGGAATAAGCTTTACTTTTAATGTGAAAGATCTAGTAAAATATAAGGGTCCTGCTACTTTGCCTTTTGATCCATTTTCAAACTCCCACAGACCATGATCCAATCCCTAACCTATGGCCCATGCCTGACCAATCATCCCATCCTTTGCCACGCTTACCCTCCTTGCCTGCTCGAAGTGAACAAGTCGAAGATATACTAGATGCGCAAGCCGTTTCCACTCGCCATGGGAGATTTCAAAAATTCTTCATCAAGTGGAAGCACGAGCCGATTACACATAGCACCTAGATTACAGAAGCAGAGGTGCAGACTTTGGATCCCGACATCCTAAAGCACTATAGGAATTTTAGTCCGCCAGAGGCAAACTCTTCTCAACCGAGGAAAGTTCATGAGGACATCACATCACGTACGCCTTTGCGTACATATTAGAGGAGGCGGGTTGCATTGATTTCTGTGTCTAGGTGAGTATCCATGTTCATGTTGAAGACTCCATGTGCATGTGCAAATATCTGGAAGACCCCACACTGGGAAGATGCACATGGGTTGCTTTAGGGAGTGATTTAGACCATTGAATTTGAAGGACATGACGATCAGGCCGTTAGATGGCATGGATTACATGATCGGGCGGTTGATCGTGGACCATTCTCATCATTATGGATCATAATTATGTTTTAGGATTTAGTTTATGATTGATTTATACTGTGGACACCTTATGAGTGACTTTATTTGATTTTTCATTAGACTAAGGTTATTTTGGTCAAAGTCTTTGAAACCGGGTTTAATTTGTAATTTTGAAAATTATTGACACTATATAAAGAATGGGGGGCATGTGACATCTCTAATGGTTGTTTTTTTCTCAAAAAAAAATAAAATAAAATAAAATAATCCTCTTTCTTTTCTATTCTTCATGAGATGTGAAAAAGCCTTCCATGTGATTTGGAATAAAGATTGGTGTGAGGCCGATCTTCCATCAACGAGACCACGAGGTTCTCATCTATCCCTTCGAGTTCTTCATTACGAGGTATTTGTTCCAATTTTCAATTTCTCTCATCCTGATTCCTCATAACCCCTTCCAAACTTTTCAAACCTTCTCCTTCATCGTTCCCACATCAAACCCAACCTTGGGAACCAAAACCCTACCCTATTAAACCCACACATGTAACCATATGGCCACATGTGTGATCCTATAAGGCTGGCCATACGGTTCCCCTTCATTTCTTTTGTTTCCTTCTTTTCCCATCAAAACCCTCTTCATTCCCCCATCCAAACCCAAACACTAACATCCGATTCCAAAAATTCCCAATTTCAACAATAATCCTAAACCCTAATTCCCACATTCCCTTCATTCCTCTTAAATCCCTAGCCTCCAATTATCCAAAACCCTAATTCCCCTCTGATTAAAGCCTAAACAACTAATCCCTTTACCCAATTAAACCCTAATCTCAAGTTTTCCCCAATTTCCCTAAACTCTAGCTTCACCCACACCCAAATCTAGTAAACCATAGGTAATATTAGACCTTCCTCTTTAAAATATGCCTAACCCTATGCTATTTGGATGTTTCTACATCCATTAGATCCTAGTTTCCCATATTTAATGGGCTTGTAGGATGATGCTTGACAACCTAGGCTTAAACTATGCATGATCTCCTTTTGGAATCTTGATGTTTGTGATGATGGTAGCAAGCTTTGTGATTTTCATTAATTAATTTAATTTTGTTGATTGATCTCTCACATAATTTGAGTTCATGCATTGGTCCTACATCACAAACATTTAATCACACTTAGATTAAACCCAACCATACTTTCTAATTAAGATTTTTTTTCCTCTAACGCTACTCAGCCACTTGACGTTTGAAAACAAACGGGTGATACGATGCCTATCGGTCAATGTTACTAGTTGCATAATTCCAAAATGTACAGCTTCCCCTATTCCTTTCATCAGAAAATACAGAAGTCGTCAATGACCATATTCATGAATATCATACGCTAAAAGAGTCCCAGAAAGTTTCATGACATACCTAGTGTTTTCATTGCTTTAATACCCATATGAGCAAATATGACAGATGTGACTTAATGCAAATACAACAAATTTAGGACCATTACAAGAACTTTAGAAAACAGAAAAATCATAATAAAATTATACCTTTCCTTGCAGTGATGAACAAACCGTGGATGCTAATTGAATGCCTACTCCTATTCCTGCAACATTGGAAAGAGTTGAGATGGCCTCCCCTTTCGCAAATAGGTCACTAAGGTTGCCTTCTTTGGCAAAAGAAGAATATATTGGCAATCGTGTTGCTCTTGCAGCAACAACCGCCATTCCCTACCAAATCCAAAGACAGAATATAGCATGCATTATATACATACTCATGTGAAGATATAAATTATCCATAATTTAACAAATAAAATTTCACCAAAGATGGAATAATGGGAAATGGCAGATTAATGGCACTATGCCACTATCTTTTGAAGCTCGTCCAAGTAGAATTTTTCTAATAATCAGATGCAGTCTTATTGTTGTTCTAAAAATAGAATTAGAAGGAAGATTGTTAGCAATGAGGGAAAAGGTTAAACACTATATATGAATAACACTGATACCTTTGCAAAATTGCCGAGGCCAGCCATTTCAAGAAAAAGATGGGGGCATAATGGAGAGAGAACTTCTAAGCCAGTACCAAGGTCATAAAGCACATCCGCTGCACAAAGTAAAAGGCACATTTAAATTTTGAGAACAGCCATTTGCAAAAGGGGCCACCAGATGTCACAATGCTATCAGCTGACATGCAAAGATAAAAAGGAACACAAGAATTTTGGGAAGTAGTTTTAGATCAAAACACAAACCTAATATCCTCCAACGTTTTGGTTCTGAATCCATTCTTGCCCCCATATTGCTACAAATGAGCTTTCCCATGTGCTCCATGCCATCCTTTAAGATCTGTATGCAAGGGAGTGGACAGTAAGCAAAAGTTTCTAGAAAGTGCCATTATGACATCTGCTTTCTATGAAATTATAGTTCATACCCAACTCACAACAGTCGCCTGTGCAGGGGTTGGTCGCAAGCCTGCAGCCAATAGCAGTGACTGTATAGGAGTAAGAACACTTAGAAGCAACAGCCCACATAGGAACTGACAGTCCAAGAGCAGCTACAAAGCCGTAAAGCTAAAAAGCTATACAATCAGAACATGAAATTCCGTAAGCCAAGTTAGAACAGATTCTCAGAATACAAATGGGGAAAAAAGAAAGAAAAGTCTGCAACCATTTGAGAAGGAAAACGTTGTCATAAATATTATCTTTTGATGGATCCATATATGGTGCATGTTGCTGCAATCTATTTCTTGAGAAATTTAAAATGACACAGCATTAATTTTAGAGGATTATATTACAAATAAAAAATATCCTTAATGTTGTTGTCCAGATGCCTTGTAAGAAATAGAATTAGACCTGAGTTGACAGCACTGATAGTGCTGCACTGGAAAAATGTTGCAGTGCCCGGAATTGAGTGTATGTCAAGTAACCTTCATTCACACTGCACAAGCAGTAAGATACCTAAATGTAAAAAGTGCAATGCTCACTAGTACACTTCTGCATTGTTTGCTCAAGACAAATCTTGTATCCCAAAAAAATGGATTGAGAATGGAAGTTTACCTATAAGGATACCCTGATGGGAAAAATGTATTTAGGAAAGATTCAACCATCCTGTGGACAACTGGCCTTGAGTCATCGACCGTTGCCATCTGCACAGAAACTCCAAAATTCCAGTCAGACTCAGAACCAAGCAAGTTTTTATTTTATTTTTCAAATAGCATAGGTTAGTTTCACTAGAATATTTTCATGAAAAAGAGTTGCAGAAATTTCCAACCAGCCAAAACAAATAACCAATTTCAATTGAATGACCAGTATTCCAAAATAATGGTTCTTTATTCTTTTGGAAGGATAAGGTGCTGAATTGTAACATAGTACTATAATGTATGTGACATCCATGATTCCTTTCATGTTATTAGATGCTTCCTCATCACCACAGTACAAGATGCATTCTTCATTGCCAACTGCTAAGAAATTGGATCCCGAAAACCAATCTTAAAACCATGGACCACTGGAATAACTTGACAAAGCAGAGATCTCGCAGTGAAAAACAACAATATATCGAAAGCATCAAATACTCTTTCTATATTATTGGGAACCATCCAAAACAAAACATACTGGCCTAGGAAGCAATCTTGGAGGAAACATGTCTGCAAGAAATAAGAAGTTCCACAACAAATCTGCAAACCCAATGTTAGGCCACCACTGAAGATGCATACCAATTGTTTATTTTATGAAGAATCCCAAGCACGATAATAGCAACTAACAATCACTGTTAAAGCAAAAGGCGAAGTGGCGAGTAAAAAGAAAAAGGACCAAAAAAAGGAGGAGAAACAAATTTTAAGTCGTGAGTAATGTTGTCAAATGGCATAAGCAATCCCACACGAGTGTGACTCAAGGGGGCTGTACGCATATGCAATCACACAGCCCCCAAAACATTTTTTTAAACCAAATTTTTCCAAAATTCAAGGAAAATGGAATATATATATATATATATATATATATATATATATATATATATTATATATGAAAAGAATGTGTAAAAGTACTACAAGGTAAGGGAATTGTTTTTTATAGTTTTATTACCAATTTCATTAAATCATTGATATATTTATTACATCTATTAGACTATAACAAGTCAACTAACAAGTACTCAAATGGATGCATATAATATAAAATGCAAAAAAAAAAAAAAAACATCGAAATTTAAGAGTAAGAGATCTAAGAGAGAATGAAAGTAGTAGAGTGAGAGAGAAAGCAAGAGGGGGAGAGAGAGAGAGAGGGTTAGGAGAGAATGAGTATTACAGAGAGAGAGGGTTATGAGAGATTGAGAGAATGAAAGTATTAGAGTAGGGTAAGGAAAATGTTTGGGAGGGGGAGCCAAAAGAGAGAGAAGCAAGCAAAATAAATAAATAAAAATCCCTTTGGGACATTATGCCATCGCATACTGAGTATGTGATGGACGAATCGCATAATGATGGCTTATGCCATCGCATAATTTTGTGCGACCATGATGCAGACATCAGTGGTGCACCCTTTAGAGTGTACCAGAGGAGGAGGCATCACCGACAAAGTACCAGAGCGGAGGAGTTCATGTGGATGGACGTTGTGTCCATCGGACCCACTTTCTGACACGCTACGAATGCAGGAGCGGCATGACCGCACCCAGACCATTGATCCATGGGTCGGATTTCACACCCTACCACACAAGTGTTCACCCCGACTATAGATCTATGGGTCGGATTTCACATCCTACCACATGGGTGTTTTAGTTTTTGACTTTTTTTGTTCATTTTTTCTCGTTTCAAGGGCTTTACTGCAACTTTCTTCATTTTTCGTCTTTTTGTTATTTTTCTTGTTTCTATGGGCTTTAGTGCACTTTTACTTTTTCCATAGCTTATATATACGTTGTGAGAAACCTATTTTCATTATTATTAAATGAACAGAAATTCGTCTCTTTTCTTCCTCTTTATTCAAAAGATTAGGGTTTCAGGATTGGCCCTTAGGTGTTGAGGATTCCACCCCGATTTTGGGTTTCCCTCTTTCTAAGATCTTCGAGGTGCAGGAAAAGGTAAAAATCATCCTCCTCCTTTTCTTTTGACGACAAAAGGACTTATACCTTCTTCATCTAGAACCCCTCATCCTTCACCCATTTCGTTCCTCTCTAGATATCCCCTTTCTAGTTTGAACGGAAAAGAGGGATAGTTAGTCAGTAGAATCAGATTCAAGTTTAATCGTGGACCGACTTATGCTAGATCTAGGATATCCTCATATCCCGAGGTCCTCCCTTTTTACTGTTTACGTGAACGTATGCGAATGGGCATGATCCTGACGGAATAACCTCATCTTTGTGTTGAGATTTACCTAATCCCTTTGATAAGAAACAATTAGTTAATTGGTGTATTTATTTGAATATTCTTTAACCTGATTATACATGCATCTAGGGTTAAGTCATCACATATCCCTGCATCAAATTTGGTATCAAAGCACAGTTTTAGCGTAGATCAGTTTATTGTCAATCCGTCTTTATGGTAAAAAATTTTACAAAAACCCTTTACCCAAATTTCAAAATCATTTAGGTTTCGAGCGCTCCGCCCCGAACCCTGGGCAGGGTCGCGCCGCCACCCGCACCCCCGGCGTGACCGGCTTTGCGTAGGGGTCATATTTTGTTGAGTTTAGTCAGCCCTTTTTCCTAGGTTTTGTTGAGTCCCCATATAGATCTAGGCCATATAAGGTAGTTGCATTGCATTGTATCATCATTTTTACCCCTTTCTCGCACATAGATCTAGGACCATTCACTTGTCATCCTGGTGTATGCCCATGCGCACTGGTCATGGGTTCGGTCTCCATTACACCATGGACTCCGATCAATTTACCAAGGCTATGGAGGGCTTAACTAAGAAAATAGATCAACAGTTTCGAAACCTTGAGGGATAATATCGCGCAGCAGTTTGCGCATCAGGATGGTATGTTCACGCGTATAGAGGAGAGTTTTGCGTCTAAAGGCTAGTATTCCAACCACCACTGTAGTGGAGCCCAGGCGACTCTCGACACTGGGGTGGTCGATCAGTCCCAAGTTGTGGGCCCTAATCCGCCTAGGGATGGTTTTGGCGCGGACCAGGCCTGAGGGCATGGCAACAGACACGATGGGGTGTATCCATTACCACCCACACACGATCGTGATCCTATTCTTCCCGCCCAATGGGAGAGTCATGATGGGGTGCGTCGTCAGCACTCCCAGATATATCATAAGCATGAGGACCCTGTTTCTAGAGTCATGAAGAGCATCAAGGTTGACGCCCCCAGTTTTGATGGGAGATTGGACCCCAAAGTTTTTTAACTGGCTAGCAGACATGGACCACTTCTTTGAGTAGCACGGTCTGCCAGACCCACGACGAGTCGAGTTCGCCAAGATGAAATTGGTAGGCCAAGCAAAACTATATTGGGGGAATGTGGAGCGTCGCCATGAGCGATCTAGAGAGGGGTCAGTTCTCTTTTGGATTTAGATGAAAGAGTTGTTACGAGAAAAGTATGTTCCCCTTTCTTACGGGCAGAAGTTGTTAGATCAATGGCACATTTTGCGCCAAGGATCCATGACAGTGACGGAATACATCGCCAAGTTCAATAAATATATGATGAGGTGCGATGTGGATGAGGACCCTGTTGTGGTTCTCTCCCATTTCCGTATGGGCCTCAGGCCTGAGCTTCAGTGGGAGCTCACGCTTCACATGGTCACCAGTCTGAAACATGCTTACCAGGTAGCGCAGGAACTAGAGTACTGTGTGCGCCAATCCAATGTGAGGGGGATTGATTTTCGACCTACTATGCCTAGAGTAGCTCCGCAGAGAGCAAGACCTCAGGTCAGGATTCAACCCAGAGCTCAACCTAGTACACAGCCAGTCAACAAAAATCGAAGTAATAATATGGTTGGACCAAGTACTAGGCTTGCATGTCAGGGCAGTGTTACTGTTGTGGTGACATAGGTCACATCGCTACCGAGTGTTCAAATAAGGGTGGGCGCATTGCCTTTGTTTCCGAACACCCCACAGAAGAAGAAGTGGCAAATAAAGTTGATGGTGACCAGGGTGATGAGGAGATCATTATCCCCTCCCTTGACCCGGCTAGTGATGCCGAGGATGATACTGTGGAGACTATCCCACTTGCAGTGGTGAGATGCGCCTTGACCCAGATGAAGGAAAGCGAAGATTGGAGCAGAACCACCATTTTCCACACTTACGCCAAGTGCGGAGAAAAGAACTGCAAAGTGATCATAGACAGCGGGAGCTGTGAGAATGTAGTTTCCCTAATTACTTTGAGTCGTGTAGGGTTGAAGTCAGTCCCTCATCCCAACTCATACAGAGTTTCTTGGGTGGATGCGACATCCCTCCCTGTGACCCAGCAATGCCTTATTCCGATTGAGTTTGAACCATACAAGGACAAGTTGTGGTGTGATGTAGTCACGATGGACGTTGGCCATATCATCTTGGGAAGGTCATGGCTTTATGACAAAGATGTCACAATATTCGGGCATACAAATAATTGTGCATTTAAGCATGAAGGAAAGAAGCTTGTCTTGAGCCTGCTCCCTCCCAAATCGTCAACAGAAGCAAAAGATGTTACGTCCCCAGGCGGTCCTAAGAGTCAAAGGGCGCCTCAGTCAAAGTCTCTCCACATCATAGATGTTAAGGAGTTTGAGAGAAAGACTAAGGTGGGGACTATGGTGTACGGCCTACTGGCTAGGGAGAGTACACCTGAGGTTGTTATGGCGATACCCCAGGAGGCTCGTCTGATCCTAGAGGAGTTTCTGGATGTCTTCTAAGGACGACGAGCTTCCACCGATGCGAGACATTCAGCACGCGATAAATCTCGTCCCAGGGGTGACCCTACCAAACCTCCCTCACAACAAAATGAACCCCACCGAGCATGCTGAGTTGAAGAGGCAGGTGGATGAATTGCTTAAAAAGAGATTCATTCGTGAGAGTCTGAGCTCGTGTGCCGTGCCCGCGCTTCTTACACCCAAGAAAGACGGCACGTGGCGCATGTGTGTTGATAGTAGAGCCATAAACAAGATCATTGTCAAGTACCGGTTTCCCATCCCGAGGTTTAATGACATGCTTGACATGATGGCCACATTTACTATCTTTTCGAAAATTGACCTCAAGAGTAGTTATCGCCAAATTCGTGTTCACCCAAGAGATGAATGGAAAACTGCCTTCAAGACGAAGGACGGGCTGTACGGATGGTTATGCCCTTCGGGTTAATCAATGCCCCAAGTACGTTTATGAGGGTGATGACCCAGGTGCTACGACGCTTTATGGGCAAGTTTTTAGTTGTGTACTTTAATGATATCCTCATCTATAATACGTCCCCTAGCCAACACATCGAGCACTTGAGGCAAGTCTGCAATGCCTTGCATGCAGAAAAACTCTATGCGAACCTCAAGAAGTGTTCCTTCTTAACCTCCCGTGTTATCTTCCTAGGGTTCGTTGTATCGTTAGAGGGTATGTTTGCAAACCTTGAGAAAGTCAAGGCCATTGTCAATTGGCCTAAGCCGCGTACCATACACAACATGCAAAGCTTTCAGGGCCTAGCTACATTCTATTGGCGGTTCATCCGTGGATTTAGCTCGATCATGGCTCCCATCACAAATTGCATACAAAAAGGGAAGTTTCAATGGACTAAAGCCACAGCACGGGCTTTCTTGAAAATTAAAAAGAAGATGACGGAAGCGTCAGTCATGCGTCTACCTGACTTTACCAAAACCTTTGAGGTAGCGTGTGACGCGTCAAGAATTGCCATAAGCAAAGTGTTAAGCCAAGAGGGACATCCTGTGGCCTTTTTCAGTGAGAAGCTGAACGAGGCTAAACAATGCTACTCCACTTATGGCAAAGAGTTCCATGCGATTGTGTAATCATTGCACCATTGGCGGCATTATTTATTACCGCAAGAATTCATCCTGTTCTCTGATCATGAGGCCTTGAAATATTTGAGCTCTCAAAAGAAGTTGAGCCCTAGGCATGCCAACTGGGCACAATTTCTTCAAGAGTACATGTTTGTGCTTAAGCACAAGGCCGGAAAAGATAAAAGGTTGCTGACGCGCTTAGCCGTCGTATCATGGCGTTGCGGTGCATGAGTGTTGAAGTTACAGGATTTGAGTAACTCAAGGGTGAGTACTCAAACTGTCCTAATTTTGGGATCATTTATGCGTCATTGTCTAGTGACCCACCCTCGAGGAGTGCGGAGTTCGTCCTTACTGATGGATATCTTTTTAGAGGGGACAAGCTCTATATCCCACGAACATCCCTCCGCAATTTTCTAGTTTGAGAGCTGCATATTGGAGGGATGGCAGGTCACTTTGGTCGAGATAAAACAGTTGCCCTTGTGTCTGATCGTTTCTATTGGACTAATCTCCAGCGAGATGTATCTAAGATTGTAGGGCAGTGTCGGACATGTCAACTGGCAAAGCAGAGGAAGCAAAATACAGGTTTATATACTCCTTTGCCAGTTCCACATGCCCCGTGGCAAGATGTCAGTATGGACTTCGTGCTTGGGCTTCCCAGGACTATTCGTGAGCACGACTCCATACTTGTGGTTGTTGATCGATTTTCTAAGATGGCCCATTTCCTACCCTGTTATAAGACCTCGGATACCTCCCACGTCGCTAAGTAATTCTTTCAGGAGGTTATGCGACTCCATGGAGTACCTAGATCCATCATGTCTGATAGAGATACTAGGTTCACTAGTTATTTTTGGAAGACTCTCTAGCATCTTTTGGGTACGAGGCTCCAATTTTCTTAAGCATATCATCCCCTGTCAGATGGTCAAACAGAGGTATTGAACCGTAGCCTAGGGAATTTGTTAAGATGTCTGGTTGGAGACCACCACAGGACCTGGGACACTGTTCTTCCCACAGTAGAGTCGCGTATAATTCTTTAGTGAACAGGTCCACAGGAATGAGCACATTTGAAATTGTTTCAGGTCTTAGACCCCGAGCCCCCATAGATTTGATCCTCATGACTACCCCATAGCGTCCGTCAGAGTTAAGAGAGTCCTTCGCCCAGCATATACATGCATTGCATAGTGAGACCAGGAGGAAGATTAATTCAAGTAATGAACATTATAAACTTTTTGCTAACACTCGCAGGAGATTAAGGGAATTTTAACCTGGAGATGACGTCATGGTTCGTATTAGGTCTGATTGGTTTCCACCTGGATCCGTGAAGAAGCTTCATGCTCGTAGCATATGCCCACATAAAATTGTGATAAGGATGGGGTCTAATGCTTATGTTGTTGATATCCCTGCTATCATGGGCATCAGTTCCACATTTAATGTGGAAGATACAGTTCCCTTACACGAGCCATTACCTCTATCCACTGGTTCCCATGTTTCTTCCCAGACCCACCTATCTATAGACCTTGGCCACAGCCTGATCTTCCTATACCCATCTTACCTTCTCTTCCACCTGCATCGAGAAGAGATGAGTTTGAGGAAATTTTGGACTCTGAGGCGGTTTCCACTCGCTCCGGGGGTTTCCAGAAATTCCTAGTCAAATGGAGGAACAGGCCCATTACAGATAACTCTTAGATCACAGAGGCAGAGCTGCAACGCGTCGACCCCGATTTGCTTGAGAGACACAGGAGTTCACTTTCGCCAATGGCGAATTCTTCCTACCCAAGGAGAATTGATGTGGACATCAGTGGTGCACCCTTTAGAGTGTACCAGAGGAGGAGGCATAGCCAACAGAGTACCAGAGCGGAGGAGTTGATGTGGATGGACGCTGGGTCCATCGGACCCACTTTCTGATGCGTTACGAGTGTAGGAGCGACATGACCGCACCCCGACCATCGATCCATGGGTCGGATTTCACACCCTACCACGCGGGTGTTCACCCCGACCATGATCCATGGGTCGGATTTCACACCCTATCACATGGGTGTTTTAGTTTTAAACTTTTTTTGTTCTTTTTTCTTGTTTCAGGGGCTTTACTGCAACTTTCTTTATTTTTCATCTTTTTGTTATTTTTCTTTTTTCCATGGGCTTTAGTGCACTTTTACTTTTTCCATAGCTTATATATACATTGTAAGAAACCCTATTTTCATTATTATTAAATGAATAGAAATTCGTCTCTTTTCTTCCTCTTTATTCGAGAGATTAGGGTTTCAGGATTGGCACTTGGGTGTTGAGGATTCCACCCCGATTTCAGGCTTCCCTCTTTCTAAGATCTTCGAGGTGCAGGAAAAGGTAAGAATCATCCTCATTTTCTTTTGACGACAAAAGGACCTATACCTTCTTCATCTCGAACACCTCATCCTTCACCCATTTCGTTCTTCTCTGGATATCCCTTCTAGTTTGAATGGAAAAGAGAGATAGTTAGTCAGTAGAATCAGATCCAAGCTTAATCGTGGACTGACTTATGTTGGATCTGGGATATCCTCATATCCCGAGGTCCTCTCTTTTTACTGTTTACGTGATCTTATGCTAAGGGCATGATCCTGACGGAATAACCTCATCTTTGTGTTGAGATTTACCTAATCCCTTTGACTAGAAACAGTTAGTCAATTGTCGTATTTATTTGAATATTCTTTAACCTAATTATACATGCATCTAAGGTTAGGTCATCACATGTCCCTGCATCAGACCGCATAAAGCCCAACAATCCAAAAACCGCATATGCCACTATGGCATATGCATATGTGGTCCATGATCTCCAAATGTCATGTGGCATATGCAGTCTATGCTCTCCAAATGGCATATGTGATGTGTAATTGCTTATGCGATCACATATGACAACACCAGTGTTAAGGTGCGAAGGGTAAGCACCGCATTGCTTTGAAATATATATATATATAAAAACAAGAATAGGAAAATAGGAGGCAAGATTATACGAAAACATTAGTCATTCTCAACTCTCTTTCTGTCCGTGATCACACACATAATCAAGTGATGGATTGGGAACATCCGCCGTTCAACATGGGATATGGGGATTTGATCTATTTTTGGGCCAAGATGGTTTGGGCCGGGCACAACCTTTTTTTCCAGGTCGAGCTTGAGCATGTTGTGCTAGGTCCATTCAAGGCTCGGGGCTTAGGCCTTATAGTGTTGGGCCCCGCCCCAAAGCCAGCCATTGCCAGCCCTATCTACTATATGATACAGAACAAAGCTTCAAAAATGCTTAAAACACAGATTTTCAAATGCTCTACTTATCAATGATTGCATCTACATAAATCATGTCGGCTTTCAAATTAGCCTCAGGTAAAAAAAAAAAAATGACAAATTCGAAGCTAAACTCTTCTAGCATTAGATAGTACCAAGATCGGGTATACACCTATCAAGTCCCAACTCAAATCCCTTGCAACCAAGCCAATTAGTAGCACCATTTAGGTAAAATGAAATTCCTTCAACCAATCTCATCCCAACTCAATGCTTAAAATTTGCATCTTTGTTGAAAACTGACACATCTATCAATTTAATAACAACCCCATGCCATCCTTCCCACCAATTCCTTTTTAGGCCGACCATATCAATCCTAATAGAACATCTGAGTTGCTCTGTAGAATCTTAGACAAATCCTCTTTCAATCATCAAAACATAATTTCAAGAAACTTAAAACAAGACAACTTCATTTACTTATCATGACATATATCCCAATAACAGATTCATAATTACACCCCCACACAATTAATGGGTATAGCCCTTGCTTTCCAATTTGGGTATTAGAGAAGTATGATAAGTATACAACTATAATACATGTTAATATACGCAATTGCAAGGCCCATTTAAGGATGTGTTAGATGGTGGATATGGCCCTAGAACTTCTTTTATCTCGTTGTTTAAGGTTTTAGGTCGATTCATAATTTATGTTTGATTAGGATTCAAGTTTAGTACATACATGGAATTTTCACTTTTGTTACTAGGAGTATTTTTGTCTTTTCAAACTGTTTAATATATTAACATGAGTAGAAAGGGGAGGGACATCCAAACCTCTCTCTCTCTCTCTCTCTCTCTCTCTCTCTCTCCCTCTCAATATTCGACATGGTATCTGTCTTGATCGTAATCCATCTCTTAATTCCTTTTCTTCCCTCCTCTCCCTCTCTATCTAATTTCTCATAAATCTTGTGCTGAAATTACCTTTAAGAAACTTAGGGTTTCTTCATGGGAAATGGCTCGTGCATGATGGATTTTTGAGATTTATGTGATCATCATCCCTCATGTGGCGAGAAGACATGTGGGCTGATATCTCCAAGGTGTGGTGTTCACTCCGTGGGAAGTGTGCAAGTGTTCGTCACTCGTGCTAGGCCAGCTCGTGTTTGTGCAAGTTTCCCTTATTCTTAATAGAGGTGGGGAGTGATTTAAGAACTGGATTCCTAAATGATCCAATTTTTCAAGGGACCAAATAACCTCTATTAAATTGAATGGAACAAATTATCTCAAATGGTCTAAATCAATTCAATTGTGTTTAACAGCCAAAGGCAAATAAATTATTTGCCCACGAAGAAAGAGTGCTAGTACATATCAATAGATCTAGGATAACGTTCAAATTATGACCTAGTTGTGGAATAGCATGGAATCATCGATAAGTGCAAACATAATGTTTCTGGATATTGCAAAAGATATACGGGGTGCATTACGGGAAGATGTATTTGTCTGGAATATATATATATATATAATTAAAAATAAATAAACATCTCTGATGCATTCCAACTATATGAAAGAGATATTTGGAATTCAACAGGGGGATAAAACCCTAGTTGAATATTACTCAAATATTTAAGAGATGTGGGAAGAATTGAATGTCTATCAACCTCTCATTACGGATTTGGATAAACAGCATCAAACATGAGGAGTTTCAAGTAGCTAAATGTTTATTCGGGTTAAAACCCAAGTATGAGCCAGTTTGTACACAAACTTTAGGCAATAAGGAGGTGTCATCCATGGATAAAGTCTACATTCGTCTTCAACGTGTATCTTTAGGGTCTACCAGCAAAACCAACGATAGCTCCACTCTTGCATCTTTCTCTGGACAAGGCAGAGGTCATAATCGTAGTGGTCAGGTAATCAAGGAGGTCATGGTGAAGTGGGAAGATGTCGAGGACCTCAAAAGTACACGCATTGTTGTCTATGAACCATTCAGTTGAGAAGTGATGGGATCTTCATGGAAAGCTAGCCTGGGCGAATTGGGCATCTCATATTGTAAACAGTGGGTCTCAACCAGTTAATTCCACTTCTACAGCAAAACCACCACATATATTTGGAGATATAGTCACTCTTACACAAGACGAGTATTAAAAGTTGAAAAACCGCCAGAAACAATCCACTCGTACGACTTCTACTGTGACTTTTACCCTTATATCCACATTCATAACCCCAGGTATGGCTTGTTTAGCATCCAAGGATTCTTCTTCCCGAGTCGTTGACTCTAGACATATGACAAGTCACTCTAGTGCTTTTTCTCCCATTAGTACAACGTTAACCAACTCATCTGTCAAGCTTGGTATATGGTATCCAGTATAAAGTGTATGGAATGGTATTGTTCATTGCAGCTCTTCTCTCTCATCATCATTTGTCCTCAATGTTCCTAAATTTTCTCTATATCTTTTGTCAATTTTCAAATTCACTAAATCTTTTAGCTGCTCTGTAACATTCTATTTCTTCAAATGATGTTTTCCAATATCTCAAGATGAAGGAGAAGATTGGTGGAGAGCATGAGCAAGACGGGTTGTACTATCTAGACCATGAAGTTGTTGGTGCTATATCACAGAAGGGCGTCTCTCCCTATCAGTGGCACTATCGTCTTGGTCATCCATCCTTGAAAGTTCTTACTTATTCCTTAATAATCATCTGTGTCAGTTTTAGAGTGCGAAGTATGTGAGCTGAGTAAACATCATCATCGTGTTACCTTTCCACCACATGAGAAAAAACATAGTTTAATTCCTTTTTCTCTAGTACATTTAAATGTTTGGGGACCAGTTAAAATTCCTAGTAGAACAACGCATAAGTACTCTGTTACATTCATTGATGATTTTTCACGTATGACTTGGATTTATTTAATGAAAGAAATATCTAAATTATTTTTAAGACCTTTCACCTAGATGTTCAAAATCAATTTCATTCAAACGTGTATGTGTTTTGTTCCAATAATGTCAGGGAATATTTTTCAAATTTCTTTCATTTATATTTATTTGAAATAGATATATTGCATCAAAAATCATGGGCACATAGGCAAAATAGAAAAAATTGTCACTTGTTAGATATAGCTCGGGCCTTATTACTTCACGTGAATGTTCCCAGAAGTTTGTAGAGTGACGTAGTTCTTACGACATATTTCCTGATAAATCAAATGCACTCAACAATCTTAATGGGTAACCTCATGACATCTTACTTCCAAATGTTTAATGAGGACATCACGTCACGTACACCCTTACGTAAGTATCAGAGGAGGCCAGCCGTGCCAATTCCCTGTGGCTAGACAAGTACCCGTGATCGTGCTGAAGACCCCATGTGCATACGCGAGAATCTGAAAGACCCCTCACTGGGAAGATGCACATGGGCTGCTTTATGGAGTGATCCATACCGTTGGATCGGAGAAACACGACAATCAGGCCATTGGATCGCATGGATCACATGATTGGACCATAAATCGTTGATCGTCCACATCAATTTTAGACTTTATCATATTTTAGGATTTAATTTTTGATTATTTTACATTTGGACACATTATGGGTGTTTTAGTTGATTTTATTTAGACTAGGGTTATTTTCAATAAAATTCATAAAACGGAGATTTTTGTAATTTTTGAAACTTCGTAGATCTATAAAAAAAGGGGGGGGCGTGTGACCTCTCTCCCATTGGATTTTGTGATTTTTATTTTTTTTATTTTTTTTTTTGAGAGAGAGAGAGAGAGAGCTCTTGTTTTCTTCTCCCATCTTCATACGATTTAAAGATACTTCTATGCGATTTGGAAGGAAGATTAGTGCGAGGCTAATATTCATCAACGGAGATACGATGTCTCCATATATCCCCACATCATCTTCTCTTTTCTTCCCCATCTAGGTATTTTCTTCAGATTCTTAATTCTCTCATCCCAAATCTTCGTCTTCTCCTAAACCCAACTTTCCCATACCCATCCACAATCCAAACCCTAACCGACTTAAACCCATCCATCCCACGCCACACGTGTAACCGTACGGCCACATGTATGAATCCCACCTGCCCCTTTTGGTTTCCCACCATCATTATATTAAAACCCTTTTCTCCCATCCCCGAAACCCTAACCCTAAACCCAAATATCCTAATTTTCCTACTTTCCAAAATTACCCAAACCCTAATTTTCATCCTAAATTGTATTATAGGCTTCCTATTTTGAAATAGACTATACCATATGCTAATTAGATGTCCCTACATCCATTAGATCCTAGTTTCTTTTTTATTAAATGATATTGTGTTACGATGTTGGCAGCTTAGGTCAGGATTATGCATGATTTTCCTTTGATTTTCATGATATTTGTGATGAATATAGCGACGTTTGTGTTTTTTTTGTTAAATATATTAATTCGGTTATTTGATCTCACAGTTACTTAGTTCATGCATCGGTCCTCCATCAATGTTCCACCATTCTCTTTGCCTCCCAGAGTCTTTTGGATGTATATGTTTATTCACCAATTAGAGTCAGGCCATGATAAATTAGATTATGGAACCATCAAATCTACCTTTCTCGGATACTCTCCAACACAAAGATGTAATCATTGTTACAACCCTTCACTTCAGAGACAATATGTGGGCAAACGTCACTTTCTTCAAATCCACTCCATTCTTTTCAAATGACAATAAATCTCCTCATGTTGGAGTTATCCCTATACCTATTACAGTTAATGAAGATAGTTTCCATCTCCTACCACTATACCCCAATTGAAAGTTTACTCACGTCGAAAACAAACATGGATAGATAGTGCAACCACTCATGATGTGCCAATCTAGCTTATGTTCTTCTAAGCCTTGTTATCCATTAGAGTCTACGGATAGGCCTAATATTCCTATTGCCCTTAGGAAATGTATACATTCATGTATTGATCATCCTATTTTCAAATATGTATCTTTCCAATGTTTGTCTCCCAATTTTCGTAAATTCGCTCTATCATTGTCATCTCATTTTATTCCAAAGTCAAATTAGGAAGCATTATTAAACGAGAGATGGAAGTTGGCAATGGAAGAGAAAATGGCAACTGTTTATCAAAATAACACTTGGGAGCTTACCAATCTACCTACAGGGAAACATGTTGTTGGCTGCAGATGGATATACACCATTAAATTCCAACTTGACGGTACAATTGAACAGTTAAAGAATCGCTTGGTTACTAAAGGATATACTTAGACACTTGATGTTGATTATACTGAAACATTCTCTCCAATTGCCAAATCAAATTAAATTTGTTTTATTCTCTCTGTAGTTGTTAATCATAGTTGCCCCTCTTCCAATTAGATGTTAAAATGCCTTTCTTCATGGTGATCTCATAGAAGAGGTATATATGGAGCAATCACCCAGATTTGTTGCTCGAGAGAGTCAGACAAGGTGTGTCAATTGAGAAAGGCGATCTATAGTTTAAAGCAATTACCACGTTTACGGTTTGATAAATTCAGCAAAGTTATATTGAACTGTGACTTTGTTCGAAGCTGTGCAGATCATTCTATGTTTATACGGAGAGGCATCTCGGGCTTTATTATGTTGGTAATATACGTTGATGCTATTGTTGTTACAGGAAGTGATGATAAGGGAATAGAGGACCTGAAGAAGTATCTACAAAAACATTTTCTCACAAAAGATTTGGAACATCTTTATACTTCCTAGGAATATAAGTTCCCAGATCAAAGAGAGGAATTAATCTATCTAAACGAAAATATATTTTAGATTTGCTCATAGAGACCGATCTTCTTAGTACTAAGCCAGTAGATACACATATGGATCTGAATCACAAACTCATTAGTGATCAAGGTGAGGTACTTGAAGATCTAAGGAGGTATCGAAGATTGGTTGATAAACTCATTTATTTAACCATCGGCCAGCCAGATATTTCTTACATTGAGTTTGGTGAGTCTGTTTATGAGTTCTTTGATGGTAGCACATATGGATGCAATTGTTCAAATTTTACGGTACCTTAAAAGGGTACTAGGTCAAGGAATTTTGTATAGACGACACAATCATCTTCAGGTCATAGGATACTCTGATGCAGATCGAGGCAAATCCTTGGAAGGCAAGCAATCTACTACTGGATAATGTACGTTTGTGGGGGGAAATCTAGTCACATGGAAAGTAAGAAGCAATGTGTTGTGGCCAGATCAAGTGCCAAAGCAGAATATAGAGCACTGGCTCATGCTACTTATGACTTAGTGTTGATCAAGAAAATGCTACAAGAAATGGGGTTTCTAGTGTCTACCAATGTAGTTGGTTTGTGATAATCAAGTTGCTTCTCATACTGCTACTAATCCAGTCTATTATGAAAGAACTAAACATATTAATGTAAATTGTCACTCTATACGTGGAGAAGGTCTCCAGTGGCAAGATCTCTGCACCGTATGTTTAGTCACAGGATCAACTTGCAGATATATTCACTGAGGTGTCGTTTGATCAACTTTAAAAATAATTATTTAAAAAAAAAAAAAAAAAAAAAAAAAAAAAAAAAACTCCAAAAATTAAGCTTAAGCAATGAAAACTTAAGTGTTGAATTATAATTTTAAAATAATTTTAGGGATATTTTAGTCAAAAAGTGAAAAGAAATTTTAATGCACCACCATTTTTGGCATTCAGCCTTCATCATTAAGTGAAGGGAGAGGAGCTGGGGAAAAAACCCATAGTCTTAGTGAAAAATTAATTAAGCACTGAATAATTTGGATTTGACAAACAATTTGAATCTTGTAAGTGCTAAAAACCCATAGTCTTAGATTGATTCATTATTGATGTTTAATTAGGATTCTTGTTTAAGACAAGTGAAAATTTTGCTTTTGTTAGCGGGGACATTATTGTCTTTTTGAGCAACCCCCCCCACCCCCTTTCCTATTTTCTTCTTAGAAAATCCCTTCTCTCATCACTTTCTTTCTCTCAATATTCTACAACGTCAAAACAGGTGCAATCGTCATTTAAAGAGGGTGTAAACATCACTTCCCTCCAATAACCCATGCAATAGAAGCATTGCGATCAACATCTCCGGAATTGAAACTTAAATTAAATAAAAAAAAAATGCAAGAATTTCACATCATTCAGGAACATGAAAGAGAGGTCTCAAGTCCAACCAGTGAGACCATAGATTACCGTCCACCCATTGGATAACTTCCAACCTTTCATGTACGTGACATCCAACTGGTCCAATAGATTGGCCCCATCATGACGATTACCTTGTGCAAAAAACAGTCACATCTACTCATCAAGGGGACCACACTTGTATTTAGGTACTTATCAATGGGGCTTTGTTTTCTAAGGTGTGGCCCCCCTGATGACTGTGGGGCTTATTTTTGCACGAGGTGATCCTCATGGTGGGGCCAACCTATTGGAGGGGTTGAATGTCACACGCACAAGATAGGTCGGAGTTATTTCTTGGGCGGACCACAAATTATGGTCCACCGGGTTGGACTTGAGACCTCCTTGAAAAATGCTTTAAGAAATAAAGGAGATCGTCATCAATTTTTCCATGCCCGGTAAAAGAGAAAGAATGACAGTTCGTGGGCAGCTGGTCAAAGCTGGCCCGCTGAGTGGACAGGAAATATGATAATGGCCATCATCCACAATAATCACCATTTTCACAGAAAAAATAAACATAAAGAACTGCTCAAAATTCAGCTAATGAAGGGAAATCAGCTATGAACTGCAATTAGAGGAACAACAGCTTAGCTAGGGTTTCAATTTCTAAGACAGTAAAAACAGGAAAACTAAGTCGATGAGACAAAACGCTAGAAACCAAAATAGAAAACAGAGAGAGAGAGAGAGAGAGAGAGAGAGAGAGATTTACAGAGAGACGGCCGTCATTATTGAATCGATACAGATGGGAGAGGGAACCATTGATTTCGATCCAGAAATCAGGACGCTGCTGTTCTTTTTCTGCCTCTTTCTTCTTCTGCAGCTTTAACTTGCTCTACAGTGAGAAGAATTTCGATAGAGAGAGAGAGAGAGAGAGAGAGATGAATATTGGAAAATAAGGAGAATAAAATGGTGCCTTTGGCTGCGCCAAATATCGTGAAATATCATGATATCTTGCACCAAAATACACAAAGTAATCATGAAATTTCTGGATATTTGGTGCAACCAAACGCACCTAGAAAGAAAACAACAATGGAAATGATTTATTATTTTATTTACCAGTATATTCATGGAGAGAGAGAGAGAGAGAGAGAGAGAGAGAGAGAGAGAGAGGATAAGAACAGGAGCAGGGAAGCCGTTTGAAAGCAACGAAATTTATACCACGAGGGATTTAAATGGGGGACCTCTACGCTCCAACAGACGCACTATGCGTGATGCGCACCCTCTCTGGAATGAAAGGCGCATGGCCGGCGTGGGTTCCTCCCAAACACCCCGCGATGTATGTGTTTTATCCACACCGTCCATCTACTTTTTTCATGTCATTCTAGAGTATAAGCTCAAAAATGAGACAGATCCATAGCTCAAGTGAACCACCACATGATGCAGCGGTGATAATGACGCCCATAGTTGAAACCATCGTAGGGCCCACCGTGATGTTTATTTGCTACCTAACCTGTTTATAAGGTCATATATATACAAATATCAGCTTTGACCTAAAACTTCTCTAACCTCCATAGTTCTCTACGGTGGGTATAGAAAAATAGACTAATGATGTGAATGGGAAACGGATTGACTACTCCCCTTTGCCCCCAGCCAATGGCTGGTGGTAGGTTCTCTTTGGGCCCTAATTGATGCATGTGTTTCATCCATGTTGTCTCTATATTTTTCTAAATCATTTTATTGCATGAGGAAAAAAAAAAAGAGGTATATACGAATCTCAAGTCGACCACATTACAGGTAATGGTGTTGAATGAACATCGACCATTAAAAACTTTTTGGGGGCCATAAAAGTTTTAGATCAAGATGATCTTTGTTTTTTCACTTCATCTACGTCTGTATGACCTAATCAACAGATTGGATGTCAAATAAACAGTACGGTGGGCCTTGGGAGGATTTTAATGGTGGATATCCAATTATTATTGTTTTCTTGTGGTGTGGTCACCAAAGATTTATATCCCTCTCATTTTTAGGATCAAGCCCTAAAATGATATGTAAAAATAGATGAACGGAATGGATGAAATAGATACATCATGGTGGGCAATAGAGCACTAACCACAGGCCACGGCGTTGTGGCAGGCGGAGTACCCAATCCATTTCCATGTGATGTAGTCCACTTGAGTCTTGGCCATTGGATCTGCCTCATATGGGCCACACCAACAGGAACGGTGTAAGATTGGGCCTTAAACCTTCTATATTTGGCACGTCGTGGCCTACCTCAGTTTTTTATCAGGATGATTTTATATCTTCCCTTCATCCTAGCAAGTCAAACATGATGAACGGGTTTGACGAAACATACACACTATGGTGGGTCCCACATACAAGCCTATATTTGGCGTCCTCATTTCCAATTTCCACTGTGGTGTGGGCTACATGATTGTGAATATGGCTGATTTTTTTGCCCCAAGGCTTAGAGCTGAGGACCGGGCATTATGGATGGACTGGATCTCACGTATAAAAGAATATTTTTTGAGGCGGAAAATTAGAAAAAGAATCACTTAAAGATAGGCTTAAGGCGCGTTACGATGTCGCTATCTTTAAGGCGATATTCGCACCCTACTGGTGATTAAACCAATTTACAAGAGAGTTACAACAAATCCGCCTCCAGGATACAATAAGTCTCTTCTCCAAGACCGAAGAAATGTGGGTTTCGGCCTGCAAAATCGAAAAACCGCACCCCGAACACACTTTTACAGCGTACAACCCTGACTTTTATGCTGTTACAATTTACCCCCTGCAAACTGTTTGTAATTTACTGCCTGAAAACTTTATCTTTCCAAAAAACCTTCCAAAAACAAAAATGGTGAAGAAGAAGAAGATGGAGAAGAGATTGTTGAAAATTGTGAATTCAGATTGACCCAAAGATGAGTTATATAGAATCACAAAAGATGCTTAAGGCCCTTTTCATGAAAAGACATCTTCTTCCATGGTGTCTTTTTATCAATGGTGGTGTCTTTCCAACAATGACATCCCTTCATTTCAAATTCAAAAGATGCTCCTTTTACCAAGAGGCATCAGGATCACACTAACAATCACCAAAGCCACAACCCTTCTTTTCCAATTTTCTTTTCTTCTTATTTTGAAAAAAATCCAACAATCTCCCACTATTTTTCAAAATACAGAGGCCAGGGTATGTAAGGAAAATATGTACATAGGAGAAGGTGTCTTATGGACTTGAACCTTCACTTAGTGTAAACAAATCAAAGTTGAATCAAAATCCTTAGTGAATATGGTCTCGAACTAAATATTCTATATGACACAATCGGACATGTTACACACGCATATATTTCAATTGTTATGTGTTCTAAAATTATAACACATTAACGGCCTTTTGCTCTGTCCTGAATTTATGAGTTCATGAGAGTAGCCAAAAAACTCTCGAACATCAGGAAGCGGCCCCACTTCCAATACTCATATAGGTGAGTCCTTATGAATGCTCCTGTAACTATAGCACCCTTGAAAGAACTCATTAATAGCAGCAGCTCATCCTCTTTTTTATCATTACAGGTACCCAACACTATACATACATTCAGGAATGAGACAGATAGAAAACGTACAGTGTTGCTTCAGCCACTTCCTGTAAGGTACTTTGCCCATTGAACCTATTAACTTAAGTTGGGTTTCCCTCATCCGGTGTCTGTGAAATTAGCTTAAGTCTCATTCCTCTTGATGTTCTACTAATAACATCCATTACCAGTCCCATGGTGAACGAGTCCGCTAAATTCTTGATAGATCGTACATATTGTATTGTTATAACAGCGTCATCAAGTAGTTGCCGCACAAAACTATGTCTTAGACTAATATGTCTGGATTTTCCATTATAAGTCTTGTTATATGCTTTTGATAGTGTCGTTTCACTATCACAGTAGATAGAGACCGGTAGTAAAGGCCTTACGAATAATGGTATTTCTAATAACAGATTTCTTAACCATTCTGCATCTTTACTACTAACTACCAAAGCTATGAATTCAGATTCCATGGTAGAGTGAGATATACAAGTTTGTTTCTTGGATCCCTAAGAAATGGCAGCTTCTCCAAGTGTAAAAATTCATCCACTGGTAGACCTGGATTCATTAAAATTAGTGACCTAACTTGCATCACTATACCCTTCAAGTACACTAGGGTTACCAGAAAAATGTAAACCATAATTAATAGTTTTTCTCAAGTATTTGAGTACTCTAGAAGCAGCATTCCAATGATCTAGACTTGGATTACTTGTAAACCTACTAAATTTACCTATTGCAAAAGTAATATCAGGTCGAGTAGAAATCATAGCATACCTTCATTTTTAATTAACTTGATATTAGAATCAAAATGAGTAGAAACTGGGTTCTTATCATAGTGATTAAACTTTTTGAGTATCTTTTCAATATAATATGATTAAGATAAAGTTATACCATCATTGTTTATTAATAGCTTGATATTTAAAATCACATTAACTTCACCCATATCTTTCATGTCAAAACTAGATGATAAGAATCTTTTAGTGTTATTTATAACTTCTAAACATGTACCAAAGATTAGCATATCATCTACATAGAGACATATAATTACTCCTTTATTATCAGAGAATTTTGAATATATATACACATTTATCAGATTCATTAATCATAAAGCCATATGAGGTGACTACTTTATCGAATTTTTCATGCCATTGCTTAGGTGCTTGTTTAAGTCCATATAGTGATTTGATCAATTTACGCACTTTATTTTCCTGTCCTGGAATTATAAAACATTCTAGTTGCTCCATATAAACCTCTTCATCGAGGTCACTATTTAGAAAAGCTGTCTTTACATCCATCTAATGGATTTCTAACTTATGAATGGATGCTAGAGCAACTAAAACTCGGATAGTAGATATCCTTGCTACTGGAGCATAGGTATCGAAATCAATACCTTCTTTTTATGTAAATTCTCTAGCCACTAATCTAGCCTTAAACCTTTCTGTAGTTCCATCTGGTCTTAATTTTCTTTTGAAAATCCATTTACAGCTTATTGGCTTTGATCCTGGGGGCAGATCCAAAAGTTTCCATGTTCCATTTTGCAATATAGAATCCATCTCATCGTTTATAACTTCATTCCAAAAGAAAATATCTTAAGATTTGAGTGCATCATCTATTGTTACTGGATCATTTTCTATGTTACAAACCAACATGGTTTCCTTTGTTATGTTATCTTTATCTCCTTCTATTAGTAGAAGGTAGAAGTCGGGTTTTAAAGATGTACCTCTTCTGATTCTCTTGGTCCTTCTAGATTCTATGTCCTCTTTATCGAGACTGCTAAAATCTTGATTAGGTATTTGAGAATTACTGCTTGTACTAGAATATTCAGGTCTTGTCTTTTTTCTAATTATAGAAGAGAATGAGTTTTCATAAAACTCGGCATCTTTAGATTCTATTATAGTGTTTATCGAGATCGCATGATTAGATTCTACAGCTAGAAACCTGTAAGCCTTACTATTTCATGCATATCTTATGAAAATACATTCAAAAGATCTCAACCCTATCTTGGGCCTTTTATGATCAATAAGCCTAACTAAGGCTCTACAACCCCATACCTTAAAGTATGAGATGTTAGGAATCCTATTCTTCCATAGTTCATATGGAGTCTTACAAGTCTTAGAATGAGGTATCCTATTAAAGATATAACTGGCAGTCAATAGAGCTTCTCCCCAAAATCCTGAACTTAAACGCGCATTATTGAGCATAGAGTTTATCATGTCTATGAGATATATGTTTTTCCATTCTGCTATCCCATTTTGTTGGGGTGAATAGGAAGCTGTAATTTGGTGAATTATACCATGAGTTTTATAAAACTCCGAGAATTCTAAGGATAGATATTCTCCTCCCCTGTCCGACCTTAGAATTTTAATCTTTCGGTCTAATTGGTTCTCAACTTTTGTCTTGTATATCTTGAATTTTTGTAATGCCTCATCTTTATTCTTCAATAGGTATACTAAGGTATAACAGGAGAAATCATTTATAAATGTTATGAAATACCTCTTTCCCCCTCTTATTATTAAACCACTCATTTCACATATGTCACTATGAACTAGGTCTAGGAGTTGTGATTCTCGTTCCACCCTTGAAAACGGTTTTCTAGTTATTTTAGATTATACATAAATACTACATTTGTCATTAGGTTTTATATACTTAGGAATTAGATTAAGATTAAATATATTATTCATTCTACGATAACTAATATGTCCTAATCTAGCATGCCAAATATCATGTAAATCAAGCATATAAACGGAAGAAGAATTTTCATTTATAAGATTCAATTTGAACATTCCATTAGATACATAGCTCTTTCTTACATATACCTCATTTTTAGACACAATCAATTTATCGGATTCAAATAGGAGTTTAAATCCAAATTTAATCAGTGAACTAGTTGATATAAGATTTCTCCTAATATCCGGTATATGCAGAACATCGTTCAGAGTAAGGACTTTTTCGAAAGTTAGATTAAGACGTACCTTTCATTTTCCTACAACCTTGCATGTGGAAGCATTCCTCATATATAGTTCTTGATTATCCCCCAATAATTCGTAGGAATTGAAGATATTGTAATTTCTACAAACATATTTGGTAGCGCCAGAATCTACCCACCATTCAACATCCTTATTCACCATATGAACTTCAGAGACGACAATTGCTAGATTCATGTCTTCCGTCATATTGACTTGCCGTTTCTTTTCTTGCATTTTCTTTTTATATTTTCAGCAGTCTTTCTTAAAGTGAACAGAGATTTTGCAAAAGAAGCATGGACCCTTCTTGGATGTGTTCTTTTTGAACCCTTAGTTATTAGATTTAAGCTTATCATCTTTCTTGAAAGGTAGCTTCTCTAATTCCCGATTCACACTATTCTCGACTACATTAGCATTACTTAAGGCCTCTTATTGTTCTTCCTTTTTTGTCACGGAGCTTAGATTCTTCTTTTATTCGAAGAAACATTAGGAGGTCATCCAAGGACATTTTCTCTTTTTTCCGTTTCAATGATTTTCTAGTATCCTTCCATTCAGGTAGAAGTTTAGCACTAATGGTGGATACTTGGAAGGATTCGTCGAGATTAGTGTCATCGACAATTATCTGTTGGATGATGACCTGTAACTCATGTACTTGATCAAGGACGGATTTTCTATCCAATATTTTGAATTCTAAAAACTGACTTACAAGGAATTTTTTGTTACCTTCGTCCTCTGATGTGTATTTGGTGAGAAGCGCCTGCCACAAATCCTTAACAGTCTTCTTTTGACGGCAAACAGCATATAACGAGTCAGAAATAGCGTTGAAGATATGACCTTTGCATAGGTAGTCATTACACTCCCAACTTTGTCTCTTTTGAATTTGTTTTAACGTATCATCGTCAGATGGTGGTGAATGAGGATCTTGAGTGAGCACATGATCTAACTTGAGTGATGTGAGGAAGAGATGAACCCTCGATTGTCATCGAAGAAAATTTGAGCTGTCGAACGGTGTAATTCGAACAAAGTCAGGATGACCCATAGAAGAGGCCATAATATCGCCTTAAAATTGTTATTTTCTGAGGCAAAAAATTAGAAAAAGAATAACTTAAAGATAGGCTTAAGGCGCGTTACGATATCGCTATCTTTAAGGCGATATTCGCACCCTACTGGTGATTAAACCAAATTGCAAGAGGGTTATAGCAAATCCGACTCCAGGATACAATAAACCTCTTCTCCAAGACCAGATAAATGTGGGTTTCGGCCTACAAAACTGAAAAATCGCATCCCGAACACACTTTTACAATGTACAACCCTGACTTCTGTGCTGTTATAATTTACCCCCTGAAAAGTGTTTGTAATTTACTGCCTGAAAAACTATTTGCAATTTAGCGCTTGAAAACTGTATCTTTCTAAAAAACCTTCCAAAAATGAAAATGGTGAAGAAGAAGAAGATGGAGAAGAGATTGTTAGAAATTGTGTAAGTGCTATGATTTGATTCCTCTTTGATTATCAAATTTTGTGTGTCAAAACTTCTTTGCATGTCTTGTGTTTATATCTTGATAAATCTGTACGAGACACCACGTCAACACTTGAAGTCTAGTTCAAAGAATTCTTCAAGCTTCATGAGAGTTCAAGCTACAATGTAGAAGATATTGAAGAAGAGCTTAGTGTCAAGGTTCAAGTTCAAGTGCAAGTGGAAATTCAAGATTCAAATATTAGTACGGGACTCAAGTGCAAGTGACATTAACTTCAAAGCTTGTAAAGTAGTCAAGATACATAAAGAAAAACTCAAGCTCAAGACTCAAGCTTTGTAATGATCAAAGTCTAAGCAAATGAACTGTTCAATGTCCATACCTCATGTCCCAGGTATGATAAACCTTATATTGACCTTAGGATAGGTCACTTTGGATACATAATTCATTAGAATTTTATTACATGATTTTGGTCTTTTCTAAGACCAGTCCTAGACCTTGTTCGACCAGTCCTAACACTGTCTCGACCAGTCTAAGAAATTTCAAGACCAGTCCTAGAATTGTTGCAATTTATCGGATTTTTTGGTTCGGCTACAACCAGTCCTGGAGTCTGCTCGACCGGTCGTGGGATGGTCTCGACTCAACCTTCGACCAGTTATAAAGCTACGACTCAAACTCCAGCGACTAAATCAAGTGTAGCACGACCAATCGTAGAGGGGTCTCGACCGGTCGTGGACTGCCTTCGACCAGTCGTGGACTACCTACGACTGGTCATACAACGGTCTGATGCAATCGTGCTCAAAAATTCAAAAATTGGTTTGTTCCAGGACCAGTCGTGGTGATTCTAGGACCAGTCGAAGACGAATTTCTTCAGCTATAAATAACACACGAATTTCAGAGTTTTAACAATTGAAAATTAAGTGAATTCAAGGCTCCACTCTGAGATAAGTTTGTGTTTATTTTTAAGCTACTTTGTGCATAATTACTTTCTCTTTTTGCTAGCTTATTTTGTTCCTGTATTCCAATCTCATTTGAAAAGAGGAATTGCCTTATTCCTTCTTCTTGGAATCGAAATCAAATATAGCTACGCCCAACCGGTTTAAATTTAAAATCAATTAGAACTTAGAACCATATTAAAGTGAGTAGTGGACATTGAACTTCTATATTCGAACATTTACTTCGATTGGTTCTACCGGGTTGTTACGAAAATGAGAAATCCATGTATTTTACAATTTTGTAAATTCCATTCTATTTTGGTTTTTGTTTGAGATTCGCCAGAAAAATCTCAATTTGTGTGGTTATCTGAGGAGAGGCAGAAAACTCAGAAGTGTGGGTTTTTGAATTGTGTAAGCCCAAGTTAAAAAGATATAATTGTAAAGGTTTTGGGTGAACCTGTGAAAACCTATTTGATAGTGAACGCTAATATCCCCTGTGTGAGGATATTAGGAGGAGAGTAGCATTTTGTGTGGCTGTTGAAAGACATTTGGTGTACACACAGGCGGACCACTATAACTCTTTGTCTTGTGGATTGAATGCTTGCTTAAATTTCATATCATTTATCATTCAATTTTGTGGAATGTACGTGTGGATGTGAATGTTGTAACAATTTACATTTCAAGCAAGTGTGGGGATTATTGTAATAAGTTAGATCTTTATTTCTGCACTTTATTTCAATTCCTTGCTATTCAGTTATTTCTATTCATATTGAGTTATTGATTCAAAAGACGTTCTAGAAATAAGGTTGTCCTACCATAAGCCCTTGTTTATTATGGTGTTAGGTTGTCCTTAGAACTGAATTTGTATCAATCTCTCAACTCTTATTTATTAAGGTTGAATTGATTTAAACATTGTAAATTGATCTATAATTATAAGGCTATCTATTTATCTTTATTCCGCTGATTTTATTTTAATTTGGCATAGTCCTATTCACCCCCCCTCTAGGACATATAGCTTGGCCATTTCAAATTGTGAATTTGAATTGACCTAAAGATGGGTTTATATAGAATCACAAGAGATGTTTAAAGCTCTTTTTATAAAAAGACATCTTCTTCCATGGTGTCTTTTCATCAATGGTAGTGTCTTTCCAACAATGACATCCCTTCATTTCAAATTCAAAAGATGCTCCATTTACCAAGAGGCATCACCATCACACCAACAATCACCAAAGCCACAACCCTTCTTAATTTTCAATTTTCTTTCTTCTTATTTTGAAAAAAACCCAACATAAAACATGGTGGATAACAAAGAGCTTGGAATTTTACAGCTGTGTAAGTATTGTAGAGGGCTCATTTCTGTTGGAGCTCGTGCAAGGGAAGGCTAGCTGGGCCCACCGTCACGTGTGTCACACTCGTTCCATCCATCAGCATCACCAGCTCACGTGGAGGTGATAACTAAAAGGAAATTTGACCATACTGGCTCGATGTATGGTCAGAAAATTTCCTAACAAAGGGATTCAATCTTTCAAATATTCGAGGCTGGAGCTTTGGAAAAAATTTCAGACCAAAATGCCCTTGTTGTTGTACCAGTAGCTGTACAATTTAGAGTGCGGAAAAAGTTAATAACACGTATGCCTTTTAGAGTGTGGACAAGGCCCAACTCATGGGGCCCATGTTGATGTATTTGTATAATTCATGTTGTTCATCCTTTTTGCCTTGTCATTCTAGGGCTAGGGCCCAAATATCAGCCTGAATTAGAGCTCCTGTGGGCCACATAATAGAAAATGATGGTGATAATGACACTCACTGTTGAAACTTTACAGGCTTATTGTGATAATTGTTATAAGTGGACGCTACCCAAGTCAAGACTTTTTGGGCCCACGGCAAGCTGATCGACAAGTTGGATGAAACGAATCACTCCATTATGGGCCTTACGCTATAGTACCAATGACTATTTTTTTCATTTGGTAGTAAAGTTAGTGAACATGTAACAACCGGAGCCCATATAACACGACAACCACCACCAATGACAACTACTACCTATATAACATGACAACTACAACAACATGACAACTACGATTCGACCCTTGCCACATTACAACCATGACCCATGTAACATGATAACCAGGACTGATATAACATGACAGCCACAACCTCTACCCTTTACTCCATTACAACTCTGACCTTAATCCGTAGTCTTTGATCTATTTTCTTTTGGAACCTATTAGGAAAGTTCAGTTCCACTTTCATCGTAGAACTGAACCAAACCGAACCATGCACCCTGGTTTGCTATGGTATGGTTAACTTGGGTTTTGGATTAGGCAGATTTTCTGGTATACCGTACTAAATGCCAGTGATAAGGCACACACCATGGAGTAGGTGATTAAAACGCCAAACTCCATGGTACACTGTTGTGTATGTAAAATCCATTTCGTTTGTGTGGCCGTTAGTATGGTCTAACCCACCTGTATGAAGAGAATATACATATACCAGCCTGATATGAATAAATAACTCAGGCGGGCCACATGTAGTGGTTTTGGGAGCAATGCTATATTGTTTCCGTTGATGTGGCCCAGATGGATTTCTACTCAGGCTCATCTTCTATGTGTGCATGTGTGGTCCAAATAATTTATAACCCAATGGACGGAGTGGATTTTACATAGGAACCCACAGAGATTGGGTGTTTTATGAAATGCGTAAAACAGATGCAGTAGACTGAGTCCGGACATAGTGGTCCGTAGTTGTCGTGTTCTAACTACCAACTAAACAAGCGTTGCTTAAATAGGAGGTCAGTTTTTTGATAGTCTGGCTAATCGTTGATACACATGAACTCCATAAATGTGCATGTGGCATGAAGCATCTAAAATTAGACCGTCCATACATGTGCACGTGACATGAAGAATCTAAAAATAGACCGTGCAAATGCCATGGATGGTCCATCACTTCAAAATCGTATCAAGCGAGATTCTAAACTTTGATCGGTGGACATTTGATTATATTCGATCCCATGATTTCATTATTGAAACAGAGTATGTTTAACTAAGAGTTATGGAGCTGGACCAATGGACATATAATGTTGAAATTGGACCATTAGCTATTTTTGTTTCAACCGTTACACTAATCTTCTACTGGTAATATGGAATCCCTATAACTGTTGGTTTGTCATCCATCTAAGTTGAAGCAGAAGAAGTTAACAGTTTAATTTGAATTAATTTTTAGTGTTTAGTTTTTTTTTTTTTCTTTTTTTTCTTTTTTTAAATTCTCATAAATGAAGATTAAATGTGACAATTAGGTGGGTAACCTGCTAGCCGAGGAGCCCAACCAGGCTATTTCTTTGTGCATATGTGGCCCACTTAATCAAATGAAAGATTATGAACATTCAAAACGAAATGGCAGTTTATCAATTTTCAGGTCAGGTTTGGTCTAGCCCAGTCCCAACCAAACTTTTACTGGGCACATGCCTGGGGCCATTGTGTTAGCCCCATGCTAGGCTTTGAGTGGTTTGCGCCTTGGACCTTAAGTATTTGACAACCCTAGCTTGGCATGGCCCAAACTCGGACGCGGATTAGCTACTGAGACTCCCTACTACTGAAGTTATGTAACCAAGTTCGGCAGGCCCAACTATGATGTATGTATTGTACCACACTGTCCATCCAGTTGAAGGTATTATTTTAGGGCATGAGACAAAGAATGAGGCGGATCAAAATTTTTATTGGACCCACCACCGAAAACAGGGGGGAGATTGATGGTCTCAGTTGTAACCTTTCTAAGGCCTACCATGATGTTTATTTGAAATCTTACCCGTTCACATGTTAACACATACATGAAAAAAAGGGAAAACACAAATATCAGCTTGATCGTAAACATTTGTGGCCTTTAGAAGTTTTTAATGAGGCGTCACTCTCTCTACTGTTTTCTATGGTATTGTCTACTGCAGCTTTGGATTTGATACATTCTTTGGATATTGCCTTAAAATGATCTCTCCAAATGTATGAACTACGTATATATGAAACATTCATTATGCTGGGCCTACAATATTGGGTGACGTCACTTCAGCAGCAAGTCTGGCTACTTAACCTGTCGATAGCTAATGGGCGTCCAAAAACTTGGAAGCGGATTGGCTGGTATGCCTCACACCAGCTATATAGCTGTCGATAGTCATGTGTCGTGTGAAGATGAGCACCGTCGCTCCTCTAGCTCTGAATTGTACGGACAGTTCAAAGGAGATCAAAGTTTTATGAGCCCCTTAGTGATGTATTTATTATATCTATACTGTTCATCTATTTTTAGATATCATTTTACGGCATTATTCAAAAAACGAATTATATCCAAATATCATCTAGACCACACTATAAATAGCAGTGGAGATAATGATTTTCACCATTAAAAAATTTGGAGGGCCCACCATAACTTTTATTTTCCATCCAATCTATTCATAAGGTCACAAATACCAGAACGAAGAGAAAAAACAAATTTAATAATGATCCAAAACTTATGTAACCCCAAAAAGGGTTTCAATGGTAGACGTTCACTCAGTACTTTTTTGCAGCGTGGTCCACTTTATAATTAGATCTGTCTTATTTTTCGTCTCAAGCCTTGAGACGAGCTCCCCAAATAGATGGAAGGTTTGGATATGACAGATACCTCGTGGTCAGACCCACATAACTTGCTATATAGGCTGTGAGGTCAGCCAGCCAATCCGCTTCCCCCAAACTCAACTCATGAAGAGGAATTGCAATGGTACACGTGGCCCGCATCTTTTAAAAATACAGAGCGTTTTGGGTTCTGATAAGTGGACCCCACAGTTTGGTAATCGAGACCAACGGTCTATTGAATTCCCCTTCAGATGGCTCATTATCAAAAGTCCCACAGATTGGTAGACCTTAAATACCACTATTAGGACCCTTCTCTGGTAGTTGGATGTTGACCGTTGTTTTATTTCTCAACTACCCATTTGCATACCGAAAATTGAAGATATCTACGGTGATGTAACATATCATTATTAGGAAGACTCCCACAACAGTAGATTTACGGTGATGTAACATATCAACGGCTCAAATCACTTTTCGGAATAAGAAAACCACACGCACGACATGCATCATATTCTATAATCTATTCTACTCTTAAAAGCAAAGTTCCATCAACTTCTGTCACCCTATGAAATTACGAAATTACTCTTCCAAGGTAGTTTATATTTCACATGCTAAACAATTATTCCTTGCCCTTTCATATGAAAATATAAAGTTACCTTTTAGAAATCATAGCCACTTTGGGATTGCTTGTAGTTGCTTCTTGCAGCTGCAAAATTAATTCTTTTAAAAAAATATAGTGCATATTTGGTATAAAAAAAAGTGCACAGAGGTGGATCCCCGGATCAACGCCTGACTGTGGGGCTCACAGTGATATATGTACCTTAAATCCACACCGTCCAACCATTTTGACTGCTCATTTTAGGGCATGATACAAAAAATGAAGCTGACCCAAATCTTAGGTGGACCACACCACAGGAAATAGTCGTGATTGAATCCCTACCATTAAAGTTTTCATGGATTCTACCGGAATGTTTATTTACCATCAAACCTATTAATAAGGTCTCAAAGACCTATATGAAGAGACCGTACAAGATCCAAAGCTTTTGTGGATCACAGGAAGTTTTTAATCGTCAATTACCACTATTTCCTTAGCTATGGTCCATTTGGGATTTGTATCTGCTTCATTTTTTTGATCATGCCCTAAAATAAGCTTTCAATATGGATGGACGGCGTGGATGTAGTCAAGTACATTACAGTGGGCCCCACAATCAAGGGTCCCACCTACCTCAGTGGATCGAGGGATCCACCAAAGCCAGGCCCATTACCCTAACCATATGGGCCCACCTTGATGAATGTACCGTTTATCCACGCTGTCCATTCGTTTTTCCATCTTAGTTCAGGACTCTGTCCAAAAACTTAAGCACATCTAATTCTAATGTGGACCACATCATTGGAAACTTAGGTGATAGAACATTAAAAACTTATCAAGCTGATCTTTTGTATTTTCCTTCATCTACGCATGTTTGACCTTATCAACGGGTTGGCGGCAAATAAACATTTCGATGTATTTTAGGTGGGCCCTAGGCAATTTTTAATGGTGGGCATTGAATCACCACTGTTCCTGTGGTGTGGTCCACCTGAGATTTGGATCTTTTTAAGTTTTGGGACTACATCCTGAAATGATCTAGAAAAATGACTAGATGGTGTAGATATATAACACATTCATCAGAGTGGTCTGCATGGTTGATATAACACCTAATCCGCTGTCTCAATGTTGAGGGTTGAATCCCCATTGTTTCTCTATATGGGGCCTACTTAAGTGGTAGATGTACATCATTTTTTTAGTCACTTATTATTTAAATTTGATATTTTTAATGATTTTCACTGATATAGATTGTTTGACAAATCCAATTTATTAAGTGTTTAATTAATTTTCACTAAAAATATAGGTCTTTCATCCCTCCCTTGACTTAATGTTGAATGCTCAAAACGGTGGTGGGTGAAAATTTCTTTTCACTTTTGACTAAAACGTCTTTAAGATTATTTCAAATTTACAATTTAGAGCTTTAAATTTTTAGCATTTAAATTAATTCTCAAAACTTATTTTTTTAATTTATCAAATGACACCTAATATGATATGACTAAACAGAAGGACAAAATAAATGTCAATGTAATCATCATGGAGCCTATGTACCATGATAGCACATGTGTAAAGGTAGACAATTGTATACTATGCTACTATGCAATTAATAGACCTTCCCATATGCTACTATGCTATTAATAGACCTTCCAATAATAGAGAGATCTTCAATTTCATAAGTGCTTTTCACAAGTTTATAGAAGTGGCTATTAGAAATAAGCGGCTTCATATATTAAATTTTGATTTTTTTTTTAATTGATTAGTATAACTAAACACCCTTAAAGCTAAAAAGTTGTTTTCAAAATTAAAATCATTAAAAAAAAACTCTCTTTTTTTTAAAAAAAGAAAAGAAAAGAAAAAGCCAAATGGCCCTTAAGTAAGAGAAATGCTTTGATGCTCTCATAACAGTGTAAGTCATAGTGCTCTTAGTTATTGTTTATGCCTGATTTGATTGCGTAACATCTAGCAAAGCAAATGATGCCAAGTAGTAGGAAAATCTCAATAAGAGACAAACAGAATATCTTTTCAACTATTTTGATGATTGAATTTAATTAAAATTTGAAAAGCCATGACTATCCCAATAAGAGTAATCCCACTTGACGGATTGTCATGAGATGTGTGTCATATATCTCACTCACTTGGCCAAGCCAACTACTTATCTTAGCAATCTTATCCCCAATAATAAGTAACGATCAAAACACAGTCATGGTTAATGATGAATCCGTTCGATGGACCATGGCATGATGCAAAAAAGACATTTACGGCCAAAACCGTTTAAGGAGTCATGAAGTAACAAAACAACAATTGCAAATTAGTCTTTCTTTACAGCACACAACACACATTCAAGTGAGAAAAAGGATAACAATTATATACATGTAGCGTTTTACAGAGAATCCTCACCTACGTGGTGGACTGAGGACGTGCGCACAACTAATGACCAACACACGATAAACAGCCGAATCACTTGACATTGCGTGATAAGCCACATTTGTTTATGGGCTCAAATAGTTATTTCCACGTCAACAAACGTGAGAAATGGCTACGAAAATCTCTCTCCAATAACCACCTAAATTTTATATAAATAGAAGAAAAATAAAAAAAGCTTCGAGCCCTTGCCAACCCAACGCAACACAAATCTATAGTACAATGCTATTGATCTTATCTTAGTTTCTATCTTAGCTTAGCTCTTAGTGTTATCTTGTTCATCTCCGCTACTATGTTAGACCGGCTTTAGTTTAAGAATAGTATAATTCAGTCTGTGCATGTTGTTATGCTGGACTGACTTTAGCTTTGTTTGTAGTGTAATTTCCTTTGTCTATACCTAGAGCTGGGCATCGGACCGAGTCGGATCGGATTGGGTCTACTCGACTCGGTCTAAAATCTACATGGCCTGACCCGAACTCGATCCGATCCGGGACCGAGTCTAGGTCATCTGACTCGAACCGATCCGAACCACTGCTGGCCTAATCCGATCCGAGTCCGACTCGGTCAGGGAAACCGAGTCGAATCGGGTTAGATAAGGTTCGGATCGAATCATCTGTTTCAATGGTAGACGTTCAACCCCACTGCTTTTTGCACTGTGGTCCACTTGATCTTTAGATTTGTCTTATTTTTAGACTCAAGCCTTAAGACAAGCCCACCAAATGGATGGACGGTTTGGATATAACACATACATCATGATGAGACCCACAAAACTTGCTGATGTCAAATCACTTGCTGCCTGCTGGCCTAGTGCGTTGGTACACTTGCCAACCACTGCCTACCAGTCCGTGAAAGCTTTACGTACAAACTTCGGTAATGGGTTACCCTCCCATTAAAATATTCATAATCATTTTTTCAGCCCATCAAGGTGTGGTTACAAATCCAGACCATTCATTATGTGTGTCCCACTTAAATGAGGGGTCAGACCAAGTTTCAGATGTGTCCAAATTTTAGGTGGGCCCCACCGAGTGCTTTTATATGTTTTAGGAATGTCTTCACAAGATTTTAGATGGTATGGCCCACTTGAGTTCCGTATACGGCTGCTTTTTGGCATATCCCATAATTTAAAGGGGACCCATCAAATGTACGGTGTTGATGTTAGACACGCATCACGGTGGGGCCCACATAACTCGACCTCATGGGAAGTTCCCATGAGTTCAACCGCATAGAACTATTTCCCTCTCTCTCTCTCTCTCTCAAGCTCGGTGCTCAATGTGCACCTCGAGCCATGAGCTGAGAGAGGGATTGGCTACTCCCCTGCCACCGGCCCATGGTTGATGGTCGGTGCTCTGTGGACCCACCATGATGTATTTATTTCATCCATGTTGTCCATCTATTTTCCGAGATCATTTTATGGTATTATACCGAAAATGAGGTATATCCTGATCTTAAGTAGACAACATTACAGGAAATAGTGTTGAACGAACATTGTACGGATCAAATCGGATCCATTCAGATTAGATTTCGAATCGGATCGGTCTGGATTGACCATGATTTGAACTCGATCCGAAAAACTGTCAGATTTGAATGGCCCTACTTGATCCGCACCGATCCAGGCTGTCGGTTCGGTTCGGATCAGTTTGGATCGGGTTGGATCCACCGGATCGGGTCAGACATGCCTAACTCTATCTATACCCAAGTGATAACTAGACCAAGAAAGATCTTAGTTGTAGAATCTCACCATCTACGCTACATTATTGGATCACCGATGATTTTTCTTAAACTATATAAGTCTTTGTCTTATAAATATAGTTTCTTTTTATTTCTGCTTTGATCATTCACATGGTAAATTATTAATCAATTGATTATTGATGTCATGATAAGAAAAATAATTTAAGTAAAAAAGCAAAAAAAAAAAAAAAAAAAAAAAAAAACACTTCTTAGAAGAATGAACCATCCCCTTCACAAATTGCGTAATCCTTATTACATGTGGTTGAATAGATGATCGAACCGTCAATTCTCAGTCTCTTAGTCTATCTCGACACTCGAGGTTAAAGGTGTTTGGTTCGGATCAAATCATAGTAGGCTTTGGCATGACGGACATATTAACAATTGAATTTCAAGCCAAACAATTGCATTTAGCTACATGAGCATATCTTTATCAAGTTTGGAAGCCGAGGCACTTGAATTGCCCAATCTACGAATCTGGACTAATCATTAGGTTCAATGCAAATTTCATAGGCAACCATCCAAGCATCACACTAATCTGAGAAATATTAACCACTCAATCAATGATCTCTAAACGGACAACCAAAATCATTTACACAAGAATGGTTCCAGTCGGTAAATTAATCAATTTCAGGGTTTGCTTATGATTATTAGAATCACTTTTGTCAGGAAATCATAACCATCCCATCCATGGCTCGGAAAAACAATGGCTATAGAAAATAAGTCCGGATAGAGGAAGGATTGTGGCATCTGATCAGTGCACGTTTTGCATAGTAGTTGATAGAAAATGTTCTACACTTGAAAGGCCCAAATCAATTAATTGAATTGTCTAACAGAATTTAGGCAACTAAGTGCAGCACGTCAACAACGCAGTGAATGAACCGAGATCCAATCTCCGATCTCACCCACAAACGATAAACAAGAAGAAATATAAACTAAAAGAAGAATCAAAACATTCCAAACAAACCACAAGACAAGATATATGTGGAAAAACCCTAAACAAGGATAAAAAAACCACAGGTGCAAACTTCCACTATGAAGAAAACGAGATTACAAGCAATATACTAACCTTTTCCCTTAGAAATACAGAGAAAACTTTTTGCCCACACCTTGGAATAACTCTCATCATATATAGAAAAGCCCTAGGGACACCTATTTATAATTTAGACAACTTTCCTTTCGTACCCTTATGAAAACCGACTTAAACATCCACAGTCTGTGTAAGATCCGGAAACGAATCTATGTAACCTCGACTGGTTGAGCAGGCTGCTCGACCGACTGGTCGAGCATGGGCCTCGAACGGTCGAGCACCTCGGACCAAAAATTAATTTTGTTCGCTGTACTTTGAGTCGAGCCAGTCCACGACTGGTCGAGTGGGCCACTCGACCGGTCGAGCAGGGCACTCGACCGGTCGAGCAAGGCACTCGACCGGTTGAGCGACCCCTAGATGTGGCTCCACATCTCAACACTAAGAGCACTGTATTGCCCTCTAAATACCATTCAACTCCTCTACTTTTATCTTTCTTGTTGGACAGCTACTTTTCATTTGAAAAACTTTAGGAAGGACTACTCTTTCTATCTGTGCAAGCAAGAGATAAAAATAGATCATAAAAGATTCACAGGATTCAGGTATGATTTCCTTGCCGTAAACGAAATGACTGAAAGTGACAGGTTTCAAGAATCGTCCCTCTCCCTCTCTGATGAATGTTTAATGATTCGAAAATTGCGAATATGCTTATAAGTTTACGTGGATGGGTTCTTTTCTTTTTGTCTGTCACTCTCCGCACGATAGTTAGGAAGATTTATTGGTATTTGACCATTAAAGCACGATGAACCAGTGGCCATCCTTTTTTTAAATGTCCATTTTCTCATGCAATTGTGGCCACATGATGAGTGGACCCATTTCTTTTTGAGCCGTTCTTTTATTATGCTCAATCTATATGCATGTCCGAAACTGATTTGATGGAAGAACTAGCTCATGTGCTAGGGCAGATCCGGCATCCCTATTCTGTTTGAGTTTATTTCCGTCATCTAAAATCAACAAATTCAAAGGGTCTAAATCGTGGGCTCTATTGTTAGTGGAGTGTGGGGCCCATGATTTGGGAGAGTGATTCATGCCAAGTGAAGGCCGTTTGTGACACCCTCATCAAGTCAACTAATGGCACTAACCATGCATTTTTTTTGGCCTGAAAATGCATTGTTAAGAAAAAGAGCACCAATACGAGATGTTGGGGAATCGTAGAAGCACACTGAGACGAATCAAGCAAAGTACATGCAATCGCACAACCAAGTCTAAACAAAAACAATCTGAATTTTACGTGAAAAAACTCTTTCGGAAAAAAAACACGGCACAAATTAATGACGAGTAATACAATGTGAAAGCAAAAATTACAAGAAATAGTGTCTTACCGATTCGGACAAGCTTTGAATCTCTTTTCACAAGCCCTAGCTATGCCCTTGAACTATTACGAATGATTTAGAAAGCCCTAATACACCCTCTCAACTCCCAAATCCCGATTATACTTGATATATAGTGTTACACCCAAAATAGGAAACAACTTACACAATTCTGGGCACATATTCAATGGGACCTTCGATGGCATCGACACTCATCAAGGATCAATAGATAGCATCGAACTGCTTCGATGTCATTGAGTAACAACACCAAAACGTTCTAGCAAGCAACATGGATTTTTTGAATTTTTTCGATGTCATTGACTGGGCTGCCGTCGATGGCATCGACAAAGCCTGTCCTGATAGATTTAAGACATCAACAGCACAAGATGCTATTGGAAAATGATGCATTAGGTGTTTGACATAGAAAACCAATCTTAAAGAAAAGGAGGAAAAAAAAAAAAGAAAAAAAAAAGAAAAGAAAAAGAAAAGTTAACCCTTGTTCTAGATCATGAGATATTGGGCCCACTACATGGCTGCTTCATGGTTGAATGAACTGAGCTATCTACCTGGCAGGCCCCACAATGATTTTGCCACGGTCTAAAATCGTCCTACTTTAGCAATTTAGCCCATGAACTTTTCCAATAGAATGCAGACTATCTGACATTTTTGTTTTCAAAGATTATTTCAATGTCACCAAATCCAGTGTTTAGGATCCTCAATGAGCGTGACCTTTTGGAACATAGGCCTATAATCTGGATGGTTCAGATCATCCGATAATATAAATATCTGGACCCATCACGTGACAAGTGCATTGTTATACTTAGAGATAATCATGGTAGCTTGACTGAGCCGCTAGCTACATGAATTATTAGAGTCGTTGTATTATTTAAGGCGTCATCAGCTATCATAAGGCACACAACTAATCCAGATCGTCAAAATAGTGTAATTACAATACATGGGGTCTATCCCCAAAATTAGATTGATTAGAAGATCTCAACCTCTCTCTATCTCGAATTTGGACCATCCACTGTAGTTTGTTTCTGAATTAAAAACCTCATAGACTAGCCACTCTTTCCAAAAGAAAAAAGTGAAAGGGTTCATGGTATAATTTTCTTATCCTAGAGATGAATTGAATGATGCACCATACAACTCCTCTTCAGTTTGGGCACTACAGATCCAGGCAAAGGATCCACATTTCAGAGACTTGGGACACTTGAGCATGTGGAAGTCAAAGATTTAATTGACACAAGTGAGGCTATCTTACCATATAGGTGGCATGTAACGTGTGTGTGTGTGTGTATATATATATATATATATATATATATATATATATATATATATATATATATATATATATATATATATATGTACACACACACCCCACCTAAATCACGAAATACTACTTCTGAGCTGTCCAGCTATATCCTAATAGAACCGCACCTAGAACCCTCATTCACCATTAGATGCCTGACCAAATCAAGAGGTAGAATCCCCTGGCCCTTGCCTACCCAGGGTCGCTTGACTTCACATAGCATGACTAGAATTTCTTCTACTTTTGCCCACAAATTCCTCTTAAAGGACTATGCAAAGCATGGCTAGATATATAATACTGCTGCATACTTGAATTCTCTTGAAATTTGCATATTCCCTAGAGTAGAGAGTGTACAGTGTGCGGGCAAAAGAGGGTACCTAACCCCTTTCTCTTTTATCACTGAGACCTTTACCGGGACCTACTGGTCGTAGGCCAATCATCGAAATCATTTAGGTAAGAGGATTTCATGATCCCTCGATATTGAAGCAAATTGACGCAGGGATGGACGTGATGAGGTCGAGCACCGTCTTCCTCAGGGGGATAACTATTCCGAATCCACGGAACTACTCTGGACTCCTCACAGAGATACCTCAAATCCATAAGGAAAATAAGAAAAGAGAAATAATTCTAGAAATTCGTAATAAGTTGATTGATGATTAAAACGAGCTTACAACTTTCTTAAATAATGACATGAAACCTAGGAAGAAGTTTCGGAATTAAACTACAACTAAAACTCCTAGAAATCGTGACTTACCAACTTACTATTTATATACGGTCGTGATTCCCACTAGACACCACGGTTTTCGGCCAAAAATAGTAAGTGTCCTATACGAATCAACCATGCTATTCTCCTAATTATTCTAAGCACTTTTCATGTTGGATGCAACTCCTAAAGCCCAACGGATGAAGAGTTATAATCAAACTAAAACTTACTATAAATAATAAAAATGAAAATTCAACCATCGATCTGATGGAATCTCGCAAATTCGGTGTGTGCAACCCAGCATAACGGGGTTGGATGGCTAAAGTAGCTCATCCTACCCCAAAATCATACATGGCATGTTGGATAACTCATTTCAGTTTGTGAGATACGCCCGTTTTAAGGTTCTGACGGTCTGAATCACTTCTGCCTCCGATCGGGCCTTTTCTGGTCCATCTTGGCCATGAAATTATATGTGACCCGCTCTACACCACAAATATATAGAATCTAGCTAACCGTGGATACAATCAAGAATAATTGGCTAGTGACGACTCTAGGAATTCAAACATACCCTTTTTTTTCGGGTACCTTTAAAAGGAATTGTACAACCAAGAAAATAAGGAATAGCCAAATCAAATCATAAACATCCCCCACCATATAAAGAGCGGCATGTACGCAAGCTTTCTCCCTCTCTCTTTGTGACTGACTACATTCGGATGGGGTCAAGCTTACAGGTGGCGTCCACTATATCCAAATCAACCAAATAGTGGGCCTATTGTAGATTGGTCATGTAATTAGAGTATGATGTGATTAGACGACCTTTACCCATCATCACTGGAATTTTTTCTCAGACTTGAATTGTTTACTATATATTTCATTTTTATAACCATTAGGGCATGTTTGGTTTTTTAACTTCACGTGTAATGTAAAGTAAATGAACCATCATTTCAAGGTGTTTGTTTAAACAAGAATTACAACTCGTAAATCATGAGTCAAATACACTTGTAAAGGAAACATGTAAAGAAAAATCATTACATTTTTATATTATAAAACTATCATTTTTAGAGTGATTTATGGGTCAAACAAACAATGGTAGCAAACTATCATTGCAATCAAATGTAAGTAATGTCATCAGCTAATATAAGTAATCATTACCCATTTACAACCATTTACCATGTAATTGAAAAACCAAACACGCCCCTAGATGTCCACCGATCTATATGTTACAACTGCTTTATTTTCTAATATCTAATATTTTAAAACACATTCACACATTGTGATGCACGTGCCTTTTACTAGTTTCTTATTAATGAAAGGTCTAGTCAAGCTACATTTCATCTGCAAGAGAAAAACAAGAAGATTTATTTCTAGATGCATCATAACATATGGATAAGTGTCCCGGTGAAAGTTAGGTGCCTTTATCTAAAACTATCTATAGGTGCCTTTAACTTAAGTTACATTAATTTAAAAATAAAGCAAATGCCTCTTAGAGGCGCATTTTCATTGCGTTTCCCTATTGTGACAAAAGAGATAAAAGAGGATTGCCTGGATGATTAAGACTACCACTGGGTCAGGTCAAGTAAAATCAAATTTTCTAATAGGATATGCAGCTACACGAAGATCATTTGATAAGGAAAATAAAAATAAAAATCTCACCAATCTACTCAATTGGATGGAACAAAATTAAAATTTTACAAATGATCTTCTGTCTATGTCATGACCAGTTGTATAGTGGATGCCCACTCAACAAGTGGATCAGCTGGATTTTTAATGAAAAGTTGATACTTAGCCATTAAAGAATGGGTTATGGTTTACATCCATCATTCTTTATTTCAAGAGCTTGTGTTTGTTGTAGACATACAACCGCTTTATCTAAAAGCTCGAGCTATCAGAGGATACGACCCCATGGGAGATCATATTTTGGTGGCATGGCATGGGGAAGGGTGGAGAGACACTCACAACTCACACTATAAGCAACCCATAAGAGAATATATTCCAGTGGCATATTTCAGAATTCAAACACTTGACCATCCACTTTAATACCATGACAAATCACAACTTTCTTTAAAAGCTCGAGCCACCAAAGGATGGCGTATCAATGTATATCAAGGGACCTTAACACTCTAACATATGCTGATTGACCCCGAGGAATTTCTACCGTCATTAGCTGGGTGGAGCCCAAGCATGATCTTTGTAAGAAATTCACGTACCCAATTTATCAATTTTGGCGGCTTATGTTAGGACATAGCCCAAACTGAGACAGCTCCAAAACTCAAGTGGACCACGCAACCAGAAATAGTGGGGATTGAAATCCTACCGTTGAAACATTTGTGGGGTCATAGAAGTTTTGGATCAGCTAATATTTTGTGTTTCCAGTTCATCCCATTGGAAATGACCTTACGAACAGTGTGGATTTCAATGCTACGCATTTCCCTCCCCACCTTTCCCTGTTGTATGGTCCACTTAGGGCCTGTTTGGCCGGGCAGATTTGATGGGATTGGATGGTATTATAGTGGATTGCACGGATTTCAAGGTAATGATAGCTGCGTCAGTGAATTGGTGCAAGATCTATGGGATTGCTATATCCGGTCTGTTCAGTACCCCCGACCAATCTCGGGATTAAACCTTCCAATCCCTTTCAATCCCTCGAACCAAACACGTCCCAGGCAATTTTGAAGGGATTAGGGTGGATCGGATGGGATTTAAAGGTAATGATGGTGATGTCAGTGGATTGTCTTAAGATCCATGGGATTGCTATATCCTGGGATCAGGATCCCGTGTCTGTTTGGCACACCTGGCCAATCCCAGGATCTATCTTCCAATCCCTTCCAATCCCTTCCAATCTGCCTGGCCAAACAGGCCCTTAGAGTGTGGGATATGCTTCATTGTTGGGCTCATGCCACAAACTAGTTGGAAAAACAAATCGACAGGATGGATTTCTCACAAACATCATAATAAGCCCTATCTAGCTTCAAATTGCAGTCGGGTCAGCAACCCACATCCATTGGATGATGAGTCCTCCAAAAGCCTTCTAGATGGGAAGATATGACCTTTTCCATTTAAATATAGCCCATGTATTTGTATCTAGCAAATGGGAATTTTAATATTGTACCCATGGTTTCATGACTCATCCATGTCGGGTGCAACTCGTCCGAGTCAACTCAAACATAGTCGAGACGACTCAAGCCAACTCGAACAACTCGCTAGATAGCTAGTTGGAGGTATTAGTTCAACTCAGTCCTGAACTAACTTGAATTCTATTAATCTCATGTTTATTTTCTTAAAATCAAATTTGCTCAATTTCTCCCCTAAGCTTAGAGATCTAGGTTTATAAAGTCTGTGGAGATGATTTATAGGCATTTCATGAATTTATCGGTTTAATAAAATAATTTATTAAAAAATAAGTTAGATACCCATCATGCAAGCGGATGTGGAACACTGACACAGCAAATCGCTCCAATATTATTCAATCCAAGCTTTCAACTACTCTCTCTAACTGCTTGTAAGTCAGATCGCTTCCTTTCTCTCCATCCGTGTTGCACAACAAGAATTTTTTTACTAGGCTTAAACGTAGGTTGCTAATAAAATAATGAAAACACTTGCACGATTACAGATAGCCATATAGACCGTGATAATTATGTGGATGGAAAACTTCGTGTGGATGAGATTTACCTGTCCATCAGGTGCACCATGCCATGACAGGTCTTGATGTCGAACATCATGCAGTGATCTGGAGTTTAGGTGGGCCTCACCACAAGAAGCAATATGAAATCTACCTAAAATTGCTAAAATCATGTGGTGTGGTCCACGAGTTTTGGAGAGTGCCTTCGTCTTGGTGAGAAGAGTCGTGTGAATGGACTGGATGGCGTATATAAACCATGGTGGGATCTTAAACACACAATGGGTGTCCCATCCTCTTCCGTATGGTTTTGCATATCTAAGTTTTATCTTATTTGGCTTGAAATTTGGTTGTTGGTAAACGTGTATGATGCCTGACATGCTAGAGTCTAGAGTCTAATGCGGCTTAATTTGAACCTAACACCTTTGACCCTAATGCCAAGATAGACAAAGAGACGGATGATGGTCGTCTATGACCAAGAAATTTACAGTTTGATCATCTATTCAACCACCCATGATAGAGACCAGGTGATTGCGCATGGAATGGTTCATCCTTTTAATGATTTATATTTACCTTTCTATTGGAACTACTTTTTTCTCATAGTAAGAGTAGAGATTGACTAATTAAATCAATGTGAGAATAAAACATAAGAAATTACATTTATAAAAGATAAACACTTACAAAAGAGAAAAACCCTGCTGTTCCAACGACTACGGCGTAGATGGCGATGTCCTAAATCTAAGGTCTTTTTGGTCCAACGGCTTGGGTGTAAATGGTGGGAATTACACTAAAAAGAAAAATGAAAAGGGTCTAGCATAGCAGTGTACACGAATTGGATTATACTAAAAGTGAAACTAAGAGCTAAACTATATATGAGAAGCAGTGTTGCACTTTAGAGTTGTGTTGGGTTAGTCTAGCGAGGGCTAGAGGCTCTTCAATCTTCACCTTATTTATAGAAATTTTAGGCGGTAGCTAGAGAGAGATCTTTGTAGCCACTCATCACGTTTACCGATGTGGAAATAACCATCTAGGTTCGTAAATGGTTGTGACTTAGTATACAAAGCCATGTGTGCTAGTCGTCTGTCATGGGTTGGCCATTGGTTGTGCGCTTGCCATGCACCCACTACATAAATGAGAGTTCTTCTCATAACACCATGTGAAGATGATCGTTATTGTGCGTTGTGAAAATCGACCAATTTAGCGTTGCCTTTACGTTGCTTTAGAACTCCTTAAGCAGTTTTAATCATAAGCATTTCTTATGTACGATGTTGTAGTGCATCAACCAAATTTGTCACTAGTTATTGTAGTTCAATCAAACAAGAGACCATATGTGTTAATGAACGGCCTGTATTTCGTCAAACATGTACAATTAAGATAGTGTTATGTGTGTCAAACTCGTAGTTGACTTGAGTTTGATTGAACGCTAGCGATCCCAAGCGCCAAATTAACCATATGATTAGATCCTTGAAGGTTGACTTGACTGTCTAGCCACCAATGTACAACAATCGGGCAATTTAAAAGAGGTTTAGTCCTTCTAAATGGGATCTTTTTGCCTTTAGCTAAGGACTTTTCTTTCAATGGTAATCGTGGTCCTCAGTTTTCTCAGTAATGCAATAATGGATGAAAAGAGTTCAAAATAAAGATTTATTGTTGATTTTATTACTTTGGAATTAAGAACAATTGTAACGCCCCAGATTTTTGCCAACTTGGAGTTAGATGTCCTTAGGCAAGTGGTCGATCTTAACCCCTTATTAACTTCTCAAACCTCAAATCCTTTAAGAATTAGACAAAAGTAACTAAGTGCTAAACTAGATTAGTTACGAAATTCGCTTGATTCACTTTAAATACGATCTACAAGACCCAAAACTTGTAGAATCATTGACGCTAGGTTACCTTAAAATCTAGGATCAATCTCATTACCCAGCTGCTCTCGGGAGCAAATTGAAACTTCGTATCGGATCTGGACCGCACGTCGAAAGTCCGATGACCACGAGACTAAGCGCTTAGGACCGCCTCACTGGGCTTGACAACTATCTCGAAAATCAAATCCAGATAATATCCCGGGGCTATTCGCTTGAGCCCGGAGTGAAGTGTGTGAGAAAATGTGGTTTTCTTTAGAAATTAAATCTAATTTAAGTAATCTGAGACTTGTCGCTTGCGGGCCAGATATAAGAAATCAGACCGTCAGAATCTGACCCAAATACATCCTTGGATCAGGAGAAATTTCATACACATGGCAGTGTACTTGTAATCCTGATCGAGTTCCGGTGACCGTTGAACTGAAACTGGTCTGCCACGTGTGATCTGGGAACCCGACTGGAATGAAAACTTAACTCGACCTAGATCCATAGTCAGGGAGCTTAAGTCCGACCTTTGGCTCAAGGGGGGCTCCGAAAATGCTCCGTTGAGCTGAACAGATGATCTTTGGACATAATCTAAGTATACCTTGGCCCTGGGCCTATTTCCGGCAATTCTGGGCCTATATAAGAGGCTTAAACCCTCTCTCTCATATTCCATACGAATTTCTTAAACCTAAGAGAGAGAGAAGAAAGAAAGAGAAGGAAAGAGAGAGAGAAAGTGAGTGAATGGGTGAGAGTTATTCTTGAGAATTGCTCCTGCTATTCTACGTGCCGATCCGCCATTACCGTATCGCTTTTTCGGCGATTCTGATTCCATTTTCAGGTAAGAAATCCTAACCTTAATCAGTTCTAGAGATTCAACTAGTGTAAGTGATGAAATAGCTAACCTATTTCATGCTATAGGTTATCATTCTACCGTTGATAAAGACTTGGTGTTTAAGCTGAGTCCGTTACTCGCTTCTACGGCATAAGGTGCGGACTTTAAACGTATAAGTTATGGTTTTCAAGGCTTTCAATGTCAGTTAATGATATATTACTGACGTGGATGTTATTGCACATGTACAAAGTGTTGTCCATTTCGTTTTTCAGATATACGTTAAATATGTTGAATATATTGTATTCCTCGTATTTGTAGAAAATACCGTATACGTATGAAATACGGATTTGTGTTTACCATGATTAATTGCTGTTTATGTATGCTAGATGCATGTGTATCAACGTCTGGGTGAATGGATTAGCCTAATACATGTTTTATTAACATACGTTGTGTATGTTATTATGTGTAGCTTAAGTGTTTGTGAAAATAACAGAATGAGTATAGAATTTGCATTCGTGCTCGCCATGACTAACTGTCGTGAATATATGCTTGGTACATGTGTGACAACTCCTTAGTGAAAGGACTTGCCCTAAATCACATCACGACAAATATACGTTATATGTGATACAGTGTGTAGCCCAAGTGTTTGTGGAAATGAATGAATGAATATGGAACTTGGATTCATGCTTGCCATGACTATCCGTCGTGGGTGCACGCGTGTTATAAATGGGGCAATCCCTAGTGGAAGGATTTGGCCTAATACCTATGTGATCAACATACGTCATGTATATTAATGTAAATAGTCTAAAGTGTTTGCTGAAATGTCTGAATGAGTAAGTAGTTAGTAAATTGTAATGTATAAGTATATTGAGATATGATTCTCAACTCTTTTAACTATGTGAATGCTTTCCTCCATGTACCGTATATTATAGTGTTTGTTTATCTATGTAATGCATATGTATAAATCTATGTTTATGTTGTATTCCATAAAATGCAAGAACAAAGTCGTGAAGGGTGATGGGGGAGTGGTGTAACGATTCTGTGCAACATCCCTGGCAGCCCTAAAGCGGACAATATCGGACCTTTGATTGTATGATGTGAAATCTTGATTCATAATTGCTTTAACTATCTTCTAGGATATTTTATTGTAATTGAATTTGATTGAGGCTATTGTATAGTCCAGGCAATCGATAACAGATCCTAGATTGATGGATGATGCTGTTTCGCCACACAGGATGTGTTCGACGAATCCGAACCGTACTTCGGTTGTCGACAGTGGTTAGGCCACACGGAGTGCTTACGCACTTCATGTCGATTCACTTGAGGTGTGCTCGTGTTAGTCGAGCTCGTCAAGTAACCCGATTGACCCGATGTATGTTCACCATGTTTGGACGCTACTGTTTGAACTTAAGATACCAAACTCACCAATGAAAATCCCGTTAATCTTGATACCTCGATCTGCTAAGACTCGTGAGCCGGACATGGTGGTATGGGATACCGTGGTCGAGCTGTCGGCCTACGCTGGGGCGACGAGCCTTCCCGTAGTGACCAGTGAGCAACCCAGACTCGTGAGCCGAATACGATAGTATGAGACACTGTATTTAAGCGGTCGGCCTACACTGATTGGTGACGAGCCTTTTGTAGTGACCTCGAGCATACTCTGAGTCTACGTGGAGGCGACAACCCTTCCATAACATTTATAGTATAAACTAGGCCTGTACTAATTTGGCGACGAGCCCTTTGTAGCGACCTAGAACCGCAACATCGTATGAGATTTACTAGGACTGACGACCCTAGAATGGATCAGTGTTTGGGTATTGATATAAAGGAGGTACCTTAGTTTCCCAATCCTGTTGTATGAAAAGGACTAATAAGAACTTGATAATCATATGCATGCACTACATTACGCGTGCGTTCAGGCATAGCAGGTCAAGCACTGAGGTAGTGTTGTTCATGCGCGAACGTGAGATGAAGTCGTTGAGGAAGAGTAGGTGAGGGCATGCATCATACATTCATACCATTCTTGCATTAACAAGAGTACTTAGGGATGTGTGATTTACTGCTTTATCATTACTGTTTGATTGAATTGATAACATGCTAACCTTTGCTTTCTTGTTCCACCGAGTTGATTACTCACTCCCACGTTACGGGACGGTGTTGTACACACCCACCAGATTCTGTCTTAGCTGCAGGTAATGACGATGCTTATGAGGCAGGGCCAGACTTTTACGACGAGGATGAGCTCTCCTATATGCAACTCTCTGGCGGGTCTATGTAGACCTGGAGTTGCGCTGATGGGGCTACAGAGTTTTGGATAGAGAACATTACACTTTCTCATTTTGTACATTGTGGAACTACACTTGTAATTCTTTAACCTGGTAATATGTTCACACTCCGGAGACTTACACCAGTTTACATATACTATATATATATCTATCACAGTCTTCCGCTTGCGTAATTTGACTGTCTCTGGAGTATGATATGTTGTTTTGGTCTAATCTCATTCATGTTTCAATGCACTCATCATAATCATCATTATCTATGTTGCATAAGTGATGTGTTGGAACTCGAGAGCTGAGCTTTGCTCGACCCCCGATTTTCAAGGCGTTACAAGCTGGTATCAAAGCATGATTGGGATTAAACCGCACCTGGGTTATGGTCACACAATGTACGCTGACGCAAATTCAACTTAGGTGGGTGCGAGAAAATGTAGAAACAGTCATAGGAGTCCCAGTTTCGCCAATTGGCGAAGTTCACCGAAAACAGTCACCGAAATCGGGTCCGTACTCATCCATGATTGCATGAGTCGATCCCAAATCACCCCTAGACCGTCACTTGACGGATTTAGATTACAAATGACCCCATCCCAGCCTTCAGAAATTGCTAAATGCGAATATACATCAAATAGTTTTCGAAATAGCCCGAATAGACTCAAAACGGAGGTGAGGCCCAAACGGGGCACTTCCAGGGGGACCCAGGGTGGGACCCACATCATTTTGGACCAAGGGGGGTAGGAGGACCTCGCCAGAACCTCCAGAGGTCGGCGAGGCCTCGCCTCTAAACGGGCCTGGCCCGGCGGGCCAATCGGGCCGATCGACTTTGTGTGGTAGTGTGGCCCACTGATCTAGGGTTTTTTGATTAAAACCCTTCCAAACACGCCCCTCCTTCATAAAATGAGCTCCCAAGCTCTCCTTTCTCTTCCAAACTTTCGATTTTTCACAAAAATCGCCCCTCCAACTTCTTTCTCTTTCATTTTCGTGCACCGCCTTCACCACACATTTGAAATCTCTCTCCATTGCTGCCTAACCTCTCCATTCCCTCTCATTTGAGCTCTTGAATCCTCCATTTGAGGCTCAAATTCGTGTACACCCACTACCCATCATCTTTCTTCACTTTCCCTCTTCATTCCCTTCCATTTAAGCCTTTACACACCCCTAGGAGGCTCAAATCCGTGGAGACCTAAAGAATCCAGCCCTTTTCTCCCTTTTCTTCCCTTTTCCATGGCTTTATTCAAAGTTATTACGGCCGTTTTCTCAATCTCCACCTTTCTCTCTCTCATGGGAAAGAGAAAGGGTGTCGTGGATGAAGTCGGGCCTAGTCGCCCCACTCATGCAAGGAGACTGAGAGGCGCCACCGCAAGCACGGGCGTCGCACATGAGGTGCGGACTAAGCGGGATCTCGATCCCCAGGCTCCTCCCCCAAGAGCTCTACTGGCGGAGTTGTCCCATGGACGATATGCGGGCCGTAGGGTCCTTTTTGAAGCTCAGGTGCATGGGCAGCTCTTTGGCGAGTATTTGTTATTGGAGCGCCTGGGTGAGGCCGGTTGGGGCCCTGTGTTTGAGGAAAAATATCACGCGAATGAGGGTACTGTCCGAGTTTTTTATACCCATATTCGAGAGCCTACGCTGGATCTTTTGCAGTTCAAAATCCCATTCGGAAGAGATCGGGAGGCCACAATTGACGCTGGCCTGATAGCTTGACTCATGGGCATACCGCTTGGCCAAGTCCACGCGAGCGAGAAGAATCTGAAGAGTGCACGAGAACGGGATCGCCGTACGTGTTCCCTCTGTGGTCGACTAGTTCAGTGGCAGCCAAATAATAGTCTTCTAGCGATCAGCATGACTGACGACTTCTTTCTACTCCATCAAATTTTCACGTTCAACGTCTACCCCAGGTGGAGAAATCGCAATGAGTGCAAGCGCTTGATGGTCGACTTTCTATACTAGGCGGGGCAGGAAGAGAAGTTGTGCGTGCCCACGTATGTTTTGCGATAGATCGTTCTGACCGCACGCTCAAATAGAAGGACTGATTCGTTCTCCTTCGCTCGGCTTATATGTAAGATTGCACATGAGTTCGGCTACAGTCTTGGCGCAGAACTCCCAGTGCCGCAATATTTCATCGATGAAACTACTCTCAATTAGATGAAAATCGGGTCACGACAGCGACAAGCCCGACTTGATGAGAGTGAGGATGAGACGGCTAGTGAGGAGTATAAAAGTGAGGTCGAATCAGGGAAGAGATAGAGGAGGAATAGGAAAAAGAAGATGAGGCCCATGATACAGAGGAGAGCTCCCCTCCTATGCCACCGGGGCAGGACACTGATCGGGCTGCTAGGGATGCTCGTATAACTCGACTTGAGGAGGATCAGGCTACCCTACGACAGGGTCAGGCTGTCCTACGACGGGATATTATGGATCTTCGAGGCCTCGTGAAGCACAAGTTCAAGAAGGTGACTCGCACGTTGAAGTCTATCCTGTGCTACTTGCAGGATAAGGATGCCCCTCCTCCTTCGCCAGACTCAGATGCCTGGTCATCCATGTCGTTGTCTTGCAGCTTGTTTTGGTTACCACTTTAGGTTCTGTTTGTGTTGATGTTGATGGTCCTAGTAGTGTAGTAATTGGTAGAATATTTTAGATGTTTGAAGTCTTGGTTGTATTAGCTCACATGCATCTTCTGTCATGGTCCATGTAAGGCTACATCCTATGTATTGTGACGATTTTGGGTTAAATGAAATGCATGAAGCTCCTTTTGGTATCGAATGTGTAGAATGCTTGACAGGAGTTGTACTTGACAATTGTGAACCCCTTCTACCTCTCCACCATTACTCCTCTAAACCCATCTCTTACTCCTCTTGGCCTCACCATTTCACACTCATATGAGCACAAAACCCAACTTTTGTGTCTCATAACTTTTCAAACCCACAAATCTCATCTCACACTTTCCAACACAAGGCTCATTTTCCAAAGCCTATAAAATTAATTTTAATCACATCCCACCCTCCTTTCAAACATGTCATTCCCAATGCCGAAGTGGGATTAGCAATGCAATCTATTTAATACAACCTAATACCATTGGTCAAACAGGCCCTTAGCGTTTTGGACCTAGAGTTGATACTCCTAGATTGCAAACAAATCTGGCAGTATAGGAAATCCAACAAATTAATAATGTGAACCCTAGGACCTTCTTAGCTAGTATGAGCATATGTGTAGTACTCGGGTGTAGTTAAATTCAAGTTCAGGCAACTCAATTCTAATCAGACAACGTTTGACCCTAAGCGATAAACAATTTCTTGTATTAGAAAGGGTATGAAATCATCTATCGTATAAGCATAGACCTTGGATTATAACTATTGGTTGGTTATACTAAGGAATGTAAAACACTAATTATGCTAAGACAATTGAAAGATAGATTTAGTAAGTTGGCTTGATTAGGTTGGAGTGAGATCTCATTCCTTCGTTGAATCCCCCTAATACTTATAGGCTTATTTAATAACTCTTAGAAAAGTTGTTTTCACTTTGAAATTATTCACACTTAGAGAAAAGTTATATATCCCTTTGATTGAACGTTAGATCAAAACAACACACCCCCTAGGATTGTCTTCTCAAGGGCTTATTACAATCGGGAACACGGAGTAAAGAACTATACATAAGCGAGGTATTCGCAGTTTGAATTGAATTCTCAATCCTAGTAGTTACCAATGAACTCAATGATTGATCAAGCAGAAGGTCAGGATCAAGTAGGATTAAGAACTAATACGATAATTTTCTGTCCTAGCTAGGCAGAAGGTCTATGTATCCGGCTCAGACCCACTACACAACTTTCCTTCCATGTTGGCCTAACCACTTACAACCAAAAGTTTAAGAACACATAGCCAATAGGGATACTTTGCTCGGGCCTAAGAAATTTCTCAAATGGGCAACAGAGAGTTAGGGATTAGGTCCTGAATCACAGACCATTCGGGCATACATATTGTGTATATGGCCTTAGAAAGATAGTCTGCCCGTTAACCTATTTTGTCCAAATTCCTTATGCACTAATAATGTATAGAGTATCTTACAGTATTCAACTAGGTCTAAATTACACCTCGTTTTGACGTACGGAGCGAGACATGGATTCTTGAGCCTTAAATAAGTTTTTAAGGGGGGTAGAAAGGTTATGAATGCGGTTGAGTTAGGGCACAACGGAAGCTTGGTGGGCCGATAGCCCACTAGCCCAGGATCGAATGGAATTGATCCAGACTATACGTAAAGATAGGTCACTAAATAGGATGTGAACCTTTCTTAGAATGTCGCTAATAAAGTTACTAGAAGGAAAGTAATCAGGGTTTAAGTATTAAACCAATTCGTACTACAGAAAGGGCCTAATAATGAGTACGAGTTTAACTACTACCATGGACATGAATTAAGATGAGGACTCTCCTAGACCAAGACCCAACGGGCAACGTTATGACTAGGGAATTTGAAACTTTCATTGATGAACATTCCCTAAATTTTTTCTAGAGTGATCAGACTACGGAGTTATTGGCATATACAACTGCGAAGCATTCGCGGCTTGACCCAATTCTCAATCCTGGATGGCTACCAATGGACTCACTGCTTTGACCGAGCAGAAGACCAGGATCTACCAGGACTAGGAAGGGATACGATAAGCCTTCTACCCTGGTCAGGTAGACGATCGATGTATCGGGATCAAGCCCACTACAACTGTCTCTCCGTATTGGTCGACCATTGAAACAATAATATCTTACTCTAAATAAATGGAAATTGTCGTCAAGACGTCAAATAGATAAAGGAATGAATTGTAGCAAACCACCAGGGTATAAGCAAGAGATAAAGAATATTTTTAAGGGGGTAGATGAACATGAGCCAGACTAGTATAGATAGTATACGCCGTACCACGCATATAAACTTGAAATCAGTAAAACTTGAGCAAGAGGAATAATAAAATCTTTACTTACTACCCTTAGGCAATTTCAGGGACGAAATTATTTTTAAGGGGGTAGATTGTAACGCCCCAGATTTTTTCCAACCTGGAGTTAGATGTCCTTAGGCAAGGGGTCGATCCTAACCCCTTATTAACTTCTCAAACCTCAAATCCTTTAGGAATTAGACAAAAGTAACTAAGTGCTAAACTAGATTAGCTATGAAATTCGCTTGATTCACTTTAAATATGATCTACAAGACCCAAAACTTGTAAAATCATTGACGTTAGGTTACCCTAAAATCTAGGATCAATCTCATTACCCAGTTGCTCTCGAGAGCACATTGAAACTCCGTATCGGATCTGGACCGCACGACGAAAAGTCCGATCACCACGAGACTAAGTGCTTAGGACCACCTCGCTGGGCTTGACAACCATCTCGGAAATCAAATCCAGATAGTGTCCCGGGGCTATTTACTTGAGCCCGAAGTGAAGTGTGTGAGAAAACGTGGTTTTCTTTAGAAATTGAATCTAATTTAAGTAATCTGAGACTTGTCGCTTGCGGGCCAGATATAAGCAATCAGACCGTCAGAATCTGACCCAAATACACCCTCGGATCAGAAAAAATTTCATACACATGGCAGTGTACTTGTAATCCTGATCGAGTTCCGGTGACCGTTGAACTGAAACTGGTCTGCCACGTGTGATCTGGGAACCCGACTGGAATGAAAACTTAACTCGACCTAGATCCATAGTCAGGGAGCTTAAGTCCGACCTTTGGCTCAAGGGGGGCTCCGAAAATGCTCCGTTGAGCTGAACAGACGATCTTTGGACATAACCTAAGTATACCTTGGCCCTGGGTCTATTTTCGGCAATTTTGAGCCTATATAAGAGGCTTAAACCCTCTCTCTCATATTCCATACGAATTTCCTAAACCTAAGGGTGAGAGAAAAAAGAAAGAGAAGAAAAGAGAGAGAGAAAGTGAGTGAATGGGTGGAAGTTATTCTTGAGAATCGCTCCTGCTATTCTACGTGCCGATCCATCACTACCGTATTGCTTTTTCGGCAATTCTGATTCCATTTTCGGGTAAGAAATCCTAACCCTAATCAGTTCTAAAGATTCAACTAGTGTAAGTGATGAAATAGCTAACTTATTTCATACCATAGGTTGTCGTTCTACCGTTGATAAAGACTTGGTGTTTAAGCTGAGTCCGTTACTCACTTCTACGGCATAAGGTGCGGACTTTAAACGTATAAGTTATGGTTTTCGAGGCTTTCAATGTCAGTTAATGATATCTTACTGACGTGGATGCTATTGCACATGTACAAAGTGCTGTCCGTTTCATTTTTCAGATATACGTTAACTATGTTGAATATACTGTATTTCTCGTATTTGTAGAAAATACCGTATACGTATGAAATACGGATTTGTGCTTACCATGATTAATTGCTGTCTATGTATGCTAGATGCATGTGTTTCAACGTGTGGGTGAACGGATTAGCCTAATACATGTTTTATCAATATACGATGTGTATGTTATTATGTGTAGCTTAAGTGTTTGTGAAAATGACTGAATGAGTATAGAATTTGTATTCGTGCTCGCTATGACTAACTGTCGTGAATATATGCTTGGTACATGTGTGACAACTCCTTAGCGAAAGACTTGCCCTAAATCACATCACGGCAAATATACGTTATATGTGATATAGTGTGTAGCCCAAGTGTTTGTGGAAATGAATGAATGAATATGGAACTTGGATTCATGCTTGCCATGACTATCCATCATGGGTGCACGCATGTTATAAATGGGGCAACCCCTAGTGGAAGGATTTGGCCTAATACCTATATGATCAATATACGTCATGTATGTTGATGTAGGTAGTCTAAAGTGTTTGCTGAAACGTCTGAATGAGTAAATAGTTAGTAAATTGTAATGTATAAGTGTGTTGAGATATGATTCTCAACTCCTTTAACTATGTGTATGCTTTCATCCATGTACCGTATATTATAGTGTTTGTTTATGTATGTAATACATATGTATAAATCTATGTTTATGTTGTATTCCATAAAATGCAAGAACAAAGCTGTGAAGGGTGACGGGGGAGTGGTGTAACGATTCCGTGCAACAGCCCTGGCAGCCCTAAAGCGGACAATATCGGACCTTTGATTGTATGATGTGAAATCTTGATCCATAACTGCTTTAACTATCTTCTAGGATATTTTATTGTAATTGAATATGATTGGGGCTATTGTATAGTCCAGACAATCTGTAATAGATCCTAGATTGGTGGATGATGCTGTTTCGTCACACAGGATGTGTTCGACGAATCCGAGCCGTACTTCGGTTGTCGACAGTGGTTAGGCCACACGGAGTGCTTACGCACTTCATGTCGATTCACTTGAGGTGCACTCGTGTTAGTCGAGCTTGTCAAGTAACCCGATTGACCCGATGTATGTTCACCATGTTTGGACGCTACTGTTTCAACCTAAGGTACCAAACTCACCAATGAAAACCCCGTTAACCTTGGTGCCTCGATCCGTTAAGACTCATGAGCTGGACATGGTGGTATGGGATACCGTGGTCGAGCTGTCGGCTACGCTGGGGCGACGAGCCTCCCCGTAGTGACCAGTGAGCAACCCAGACTCGTGAGCCGAATACGATAGTATGAGACACTGTATTCGAGCTGTCGGCCTACACTGATTGGTGACGAGCCCTTTGTAGTAACGTCGAGCATATTCTGAGTCTACGTGGAGGTGACAACCCTTCCGTAGCATCTAGAGTATAAACTAGGCCTGTACTGATTTGGTGACGAGCCCTTTGCAGCGACCTAGTACCACAACATCGTATGAGATTTACTAGGATTGATGACCCTAGAATGGATCAGTGTTTGGGTATTGATATAAGGGAGGTACCTTAGTTTCTCAATCCTGCTGTATGAAAAGGACTAATAAGAACTTGGTAATCATATGCATGTACCGCATTACGCGTGCGTTCAGGCGTAGCAAGTCAAACACTGAGGTAGTGTTGTTCATGCGCGAACGTGAGATGAAGTCGCTGAGGGAGTGTAGGCGAGGGCATGCATCATACATTCATACCATTCTTGCATTAACAAGAGTACTTAGGGATGTGTGATTTACTGCTTTATCATTACTGCTTGATTGAATTGATAACATGCTAACATTTGATTTATTGTTCCACTGAGTTGATCACTCACTCCCACGTTATGGGACGGTGTTGTACACATCCACTAGACTCTGTCTTTGTTGCATGTAATGACGATGCTTATGAGGCAGGGCCAGACTTTTATGACGAGGAGGAGCTCTCCTATATGCAACTCTCTGGCGGGTCTATGTAGACGTGGAGTTACGCTAACGAGACTATAGGGTTTTAGATAGAGAACATTACACTTTCTCATTTTGTACATTGTGGAACTACACTTGTAATTCTTTAACCTGGTAACATGTTCATACTCTGGAGACTTACACCAGTTTACACATACTATATACATCTATCACAGTCTTCCGCTTGTGTAATTTAACTGTCTCTGGAGTATGATATGCTGTTTTGGTCTAATCTCATTCATGTTTCAATGCACTCATCATAATTATTATTATCTATGTTGCATAAGTGATGCGTTGGAGCTCGGGAGCTGAGCTTTGCTCGACCCTCGATGTTTAGGGCGTTACAACAATACAATTAACGAGAACATAAAATAAGTAGAGATAAATAAGAGATAAATACATGCAATCCTCTATGATGTTTTATTTAAACCAACTTGATTTAAATGATTTAAACTTGCAAGTATACGAATCAAATATAGATATGGTATGTATTACGAGATCGTTCCCACGAGGACTGGTTGTCACAATTCAAATTTTATAATTCTTCTTAACTAATCCAACAAATAGTTTTGCTAACAATTAAGTAAACTAACAAAAATCAATGTAAAATAACTGAGACCAATAAGAAAAATTCAATCAAAGAGAATACTAGGACTTTCAAATCCACCCCTAATTATCATAACCTTTGTTTTACCTGTTGATTCACCCTAATTCAGATTGATGTAAATTTAATAAATAAATCACACTCTATGTCCTTGGTCAGGCACACAGAATGTATAATCCCTTAAAGCATAAGGATCACATCTTTCCATCCATGGTCAGACATGAAGAAATGTAAATTCTTATTTCTTTCTCTATAGGAAACATGTTCATGGTCAGACACAAGCACCTAGAATAAGATTCCAAACAACATCCACATCTAGACTTTGGTTAAGCTCATAAAATGGAGAATACGAAGTTTTCAGTTAAGCACACTAGAGAAAGAAACAAATCAATCAATTCAGATGAAATCAACACATAACAAGAGTCATTCAAATCAGGAGCTTCATCTCAGCCCTAGCTAAGCAATTATCAACTCATAAAATCAACTAGAAAGAGAGAAAAACAAGATTGATAAACGAAAAACATCATTCTTTCCCTTCTTTCTTCCTCCCTCTCTCTCTCTTCTCTTTCTTCTTTCTTCTTTTTCCTCTCCTTGGCTCTGGATCTGCTCTTCCCCGGATCCCCCTCTCCAAGCTTTTCAGCTCTTTTTATAGCTGTTGGAGTCGGTAGAACTTTCGCATAATAAAAATCGGATTCGTGTATAACTCTTGCGCAGCAAAAATCAGAGCCTCCCACGTCCCATATTCCTTACATTATGTCCGTAAAATCAACGTCTCCTGGGACGTTTTTGACTGAGCTACATGATGGACAGATCAGATCTTCCATCTGATCAAAGATGGTGGGCCACAACCGCCTGGAAATCTGCTATTCACGGATGTGCATAAGCTTACGCACGTGTCTGCGCTGACGTGATCAGTGGCGCCCACATTACTGTTTTTGGGGAAATCCACCCCGTCTATTGCATTCCTTTCGAAATTTCGGTCAGGAATATTCAGTTTGGAATGTCCATTGACGTGGCCCAGAGAAGCAATCACGTTGAGATCTTTTTGAACGTCGCAGGGCAGCCTGTTTGTGACCTCTGTAGCGCACACGTGTGTATGCATGGGTGCCAAAGGTCAGCATGGTTTTGATGTTTGCGAACCCCTCTACAAGATGGACGGTTTGGATCATCTGTACGGATGATAGAGGTGGCCCACTGGCTTCTGCAAAACAGACACTCATCCGTCCGTTACGCAAAAGGAAACAGCAATTTCCTTTTAGAGAAGAAGACGTGGGTCAGCGTAACGTTGACCCGTCTTTCAATTCCGGTGCGGCTGCTGTGTCTATATGTGTAGTGTGCATACGCCGCGGTGTGGGGTCCACTGCGATGTTTCTGAGAAATCCACACCATCCATCTGTTGTATCATCGAGTTTAAGGGGTTGAGACCAAAGTTGAAGCATTTCCAGATATCAGGTGGGCCCCAATTAATGAATTAAGGGTATGATCTGGCTGTTGGGCCACTTCCCGAGATATCCAATGGCTGAAATTTTACGTGTACGGTTAATTTATAGTCCCCAAGCTATGTATGAAGTTTCGAGCCAATCGGATGGCGGGAACCATGTGATATTGCATTCTACACCAATTTTGGGCCTCTTTAACGTGAACGGCTTGATTTTCTTGGATCCCTGGCATATAAATCCATCAATCTTGGTCCTCTGGAATCCGTCCCCTGCTTTGATGACTTCGGAGCGTCAAATCCACACTTTTAGTACTCTTTTTCAGTCCATGCTCCTAATTACTCCCTGCAACAAAAACACGATTAAAAATATGACATTAAGCATTATCATGTACGCAAAATCAGGTAATAACTGGAGTCTGATATGCAATATTCGACCCTCATCACTCTACATGAACAAACAATCGAGGCAAATGGTCAACAGGATGTGACCGGCACGATCTTTCAAGTATGGACTCAATTGATTGAGGATCCGACAATGGTAATCTTGGATATTTAAACTACTCCTAGGCATACTACATCAATGGTGCTAGACATTAGCGACCTAAGGTATGCTAAACACCCGACTTTCTTAAGTGAAACTAGACAAAAGTACATGTCTTAAGGATAAAACCAAGATAAGACAACATTATGATGTAAAAGAGGTTGTGTAATGGCTCGGTTTGTGTCTCGAGTTATTTATCGTGTGCTCCTATATATATGGAGAGTTTGATGCATTTGTAGATGTTTGATCTCCTCCAAATCTCCTCGTACTGAGAAGACACACAATCGAACCAAGACTCCCATTCTAGGAGCGGCTTCGACTACGTCCTGGGAGTCTTCAGGGAGTTGGCGGCATCAGGGATCGACTCAGATTGGATCATCAGAGTTTCTCAGGGGTAGAGAGGAAACATAAGATCCATTGCCTGAACCTCACTCGCATCTGTTCAAGGGGAAAACGCTGGGCCCAAACACATGTTATTGCCTGGAGGTGATTCAAATACTGTCTTCTCAACGCACTTGTCAGTAAGAGCGCCCATCACAACCATTAGATCGGTCGGGTTGAAGGTGGGAGCAAATGAAGAAGAGGCATTCATTGTTGAAGATCGGATGAAGGGAATGGAGTTTTCAAAAGAGGAAGTTTGGATCATGAAGATGAAGTGAACGCGAGAATGGAATTTGAAACAACACTTATATTGGTCGAAAGAATGAAGCATTTATTAGGGCATCATTACGATTTTGTTAAAACCAATATAGATACACATATCAGCATGAGGTTCCTCATTCACCTCGATAAGACGTGACCGTCGCTGACCTATCGCAACGAATTGGCCGAAGATGGTTAGCCTTCTGGCAATGCGTGTACGCAATTAATGCATCACTGTCACCTTTATACCGAAGGTACAGTGACATGGGGGGCAAATGTTCATCCCCATAATTGTCATACCCTATTACGGCCAATCAAAGGGAGTTACATGTGATTTGTACAGATATGCATGGTGTGTTCAGAGATCTGCAGATATGTACGGAGGAATTTTCTCGTTAAGTATATCCACGGCGTATCAGGTGGTGTCATGTGCTACCAAAGCGGCTGATGGAGAAACTATCGTGCTCAAACATTTACATGATGGGTGGTAAGAGGGGGAGCAGAGAAAGCAAGAACGTGTGAAGCATTTGGAGAGCAGTAATGGTGAATGGTTATGATAACCATTGGAATGTGAGAAGGATCCAAAATAGTTGGATCAAAGCTATAAATAACAAAGCAAATCAAGAAGTAAGATTGTCTTATACCAACCAAAACAAACCAAACGTATCTTTTTAATTATCCTGTCAATTTCTATTTCATAGTGTAATCATTTACTTACCTTGTTAAGCAAGTTACATTTCATAGTGTAATCTTTACTTTTCAAGCCTGTTGTTTTACATTTCATAGTGTAATCCATAGCAGTAACCGAGTAATACTAGTTGATAATGTTTTAGTTGTAATTTGAGGTTATGCTAGTACACCGGACTCAATTCATCCATCAAAAGTGTGTTCCGCAGCAGTTCTTCGTGACCGACTGTAAGAATCTCTTTCGATTTGTATTGAAAAGTTCACTCATACGGAAGGCAAAGGCACAACCCATCATCAAAGGACGAACCCCACCCTCTGAATATCGCCTGATTTGATTTTACACATTGAGCGAGTTGCTGAATAGGCGACCGATCTCGGTCATACACTACGTTTTTGCCTATATTGGCGCTTAGGGTTATTGTTGTTCGGTTTGAATTGAAGCCGCAATTTCAATTTTGGCACGCCCGTGCACCCAGTGCAGAAAACAACAACAACATAAGGACAATGCATTTATATTTTAAAAATAAAATGACTTAATATGAGTTTGCAAACGCATGTATTTTATACACACACACACACACACACACACTCACTCTAACATATGGAACTGTTCTCTTACACTTTAGATCATCTCTCTCGTTGTCATCAACTAATCTCATCGAATTGACTTCACTATAATCAGAGCATGCATGCTAGCCTCACATAATCAATTATCTCCAATCTTTCACAAGTGTGCTATGCTATGTTAGAGCATGCATCCATATAAACCCTTGGATCAATCATCATCCAACCATCCAGTGACTTCGAAAGTGGAGTCCATGAAAGATATCCTTGGCGGCAAGCTTTAGAGGGACCCACAGTAATGTAAATGTTTTATATCTACGCTATTCATTTATTTTGCAAGATCATTTTAAGGCATGAGTCCAATAATGAAGCATATCCAAAGCTTAAGTGGATCACTCCAAAGGAAACACTACACTAGGATTATTGACATGCAACATTTAAAACCTTCCTAAGGCCCGCTGTGATGTTATCAACTATCCAACTTTTTTTTACTAGTTCATGCATGTGTAGAGGAAAGGAATACACAAATATCAACTTCATTCAAAACTCATGTATCCTTACGAAGTTTTCAACGATAGGCTTTCAATGTGCTTTAATTTTGGTGTCATGCCCTAAAATGAGCTGGCAAGATGGATGAGTGGCATAGATAAAACACATACATTACGGTGGCCCTACAATGTGGAAGCAACCTGCATATGGCCTGGCCATAGGAAGTTCGTGTGGGTGAAAGCTATATGGGGTCCACATAGATGCCCATGACAAATCTGCTACATCCATTAGTTTCTCAATACTACAAGAGGACATGAATCCAAAAATTACACAAATCCAAAACTCAGGTGAGCCACACTGCACAAAATAATTGGGATTGAATGCCCACTATTAGAAACTTTTGTCAAGCCATGGAAATTTTATATTGGGATGATATTTGTGCCCACAAATTATATAGGTGTTAATAACCCTATGAACGGTTTAGATGATATATAAACATAATGGTCTAATGGTTTGGATAGCATATAAACACCATGGGCTCTAGGAAGGTTTCGATGGTGAAAATTTCATTTTCTCACTGTTTCGTGCGGTGTGGCCCACTCGAGTTTTGAATTTGCCCAAGTTTTGGATAATTGTCGTATTGTGATCTTAACAAATTGATGGATGGATGGAGTGAATTTGTCATGGGCATCTTTGTGTGCCCCATGTGAGTTCCGACCATAAGAACTTCCTATGGTCGGGGGACAAACAAGTCAGTCCCCACATCACCTACCACTAAGAATAGCCCCCTAGTTGCATGGAAGTTGATTGGGGAGTGGATTGCATGTGGACCCGTGAGTGGATTGTCGTGAGGTCCATAGAGATGTTGTAAGTTGAGCTATAGATTTCCTAGAGGGACGGGGGTGTGAATAGACTTAATCAATTTTTAATAATCAATTGCAGAAAATATAATCACAACAATGATTAATATTGAAATCTTGATTTCAATTGAGTTGTAGGACAACCTTCACCTAAAATCTTAGGTATGACAACTTATTTCATGACGTCCTTAATATCAATATTTCAATATGATAAAAACAAGAATACGATTATCAATCACCACAATACACATAGAATTATAGTGGTTCGGTGTTTAACACACACCTACTCCACTCCCAAAATTACTACTACGTGTGATTTTGGCTTTCCACTATTTTAAAGGTTTTCACAAGCTAACTTTAATAACCTCTTACAAATTTTGTGATTTTCACAGGCTTATCACAACAAAACCTCAAGTGATTTTCACAGGCTTATCACTCCTCAGCCCGATGAATTTTTAGGTAATATCAACGAACCCAAACTGAAAATAATTTACTGAAATTAAAAACTTATCTTCTTGAAGACGTAAGTCGAAGCGAAGATATTGATGAAACTTTTGAAGTTGAAGCTTCAATAGATGCAACAATCATTTTTCTTAGATGAAGATGAGCCAATGTATGCACAACCAAGAAAGATTTAGGGATATATGTGTTTCAACAAGAAACAAAAGCATTTAATTTGGAAGAATTTATTCAATGATAACAAAGAAAAAAAATAAGAGAACAATGATCACAAAGTTTTATATTTAGTCTGAGTTCATTTACATCCTCGCATTTTCCTTGATTCTAAAAACAGAATACAATGAGTAAACACAATGAATGAAAGAAGAAGACAGTTAATGACAATTTCAGCAGTATTTCGACGCTTTTGATGTTCATCGCAAATGCAGATGGGTTGTGCGGACTTGAAGAGACTTGAAGCCTTTGATTTGGTTATGCAATAGGCATTGATCGTCCTTCCACTCGTCCTTTCCCTTACTTTCTCTTCATGAATGTGGCAACTGGCGCACTAATCAAGGAAGGGACATTTCGGACAAGAGCACTGATGCACCATCTAGGAGAATCTGGAAACTCCACGAACTTGAATTGTGCGGATCTGCGCTGCTCCATGTTAGAAGAGGTAGTGCGCTCCACATTTTGAATGGAAGAATGCATAGGTGTCATCTAGTATAGAGGAGTGCATGGGTGTCATCTGGTATGGAGGGGTGCATGGGCATCATCTGGTATGGAAGAATGCATGGGTGTCATTTGGTATGGAGGGATGCATGGGCGTCATCTGGTAAGGAAAGGAGGGATGGACGTTGCTTTGTATAAAAGGAGAAGTAAGTGAACACCACTATTTAAGGAAGAAAGGTCAGGAGTTGTCTTAAAGAGAGAAGTGGTGGTGATCACCACTATTTAAGGAAGGGAGGAGCCTGTGAGGCCGATAAATACCCCCTCTTCTCCTCATTTGAGCAGGACAAGAAGTGAAGACAAAAAGTGAAGAGAAGAAAGGAGGAGAGAAGCTTGTACTTGTGTGCCATTTCAAGTGGAGGGAAATCCTCTTGTGCGCAACCGCGCAACCCTCCTGAAGAAGTCCCCTTGCGCGTAACTGCGCAATCCCCATGATGGATGGCCTTTGCGCCACTTCAAGAGGAAGTTTGTCCTGATGGATGGCTTTTGCGCCACTTCTCATGGAGTATTGTCCTAATGGGAGTCCTTTTACGCCGCTTCAAGAGGACCTTTGTCCTGAAGACATGGCTTTTGTGCCACTTCAAGAGGACCTTTGTCCTGAAGGATACCTCTTGTGCCACTTTGCATGGACTTATGTCCTAATGCATGGCTTTTACGCCATTCCTTATGGAAGCATGTCTTAATGCAAGGCTTTACGCCACTCCCTATGGACTCTTGTCCTAATGGATGGTCTTTGCACCACTCCCCATGGGTTTCTGTCCTGAAGCAATCCTCTTGCGCGCAACCTTCCTGAAGAAAGCCCTCTGCGCCATTATTCAAGGAAGTTGTGGTCTTTTGTCCTAACTCCAAGCCCTTTGCGCCACTATTTAAGGAAGTTGTGATCCTTTGTCCTAAAGAAAACCTCTTTGCGCCACTTCTCAAGGAGGCTTTGTGCGCTCTTGTCTGAAGTGAACTCCTGCGCCACTCCTTGTCGCTAAAGGAGTGTTGTGCACTCCTATCTTGGCTAGTGTTACGCGCTCCCACCTTTGTCTGTGCACTACCACCTTCAGACAGACGACGTCCACATGTATGGGAAGTCTATAAATACTCCTCTGCCATGTTCATTTGGAGAGGGCAGTGAGAGTGAGAAGTGAGAAAGAGAAGTGAGAGGAGGCAGAAGTTGGAGAGTATCAAGAAGCTCCCAGAGGAGAAAGAAAAGTGGAGTATGATGGAAGATCTGCACAATTCAAGTTTGTGGAGTTTCTAGATTCTCCTAGATGGTGCATCAATGTTATTGTCCGAAATGTCTCTTCCTTGATTAGTGCGCCAGTTGCTGGATTCATGAAGAGAAACTAAGGGAAATGTGAAGCATAGAGAGAGATCTCCAGGCGAAAGAAGAGTCTATTAGTATGACTAAAAGGACGAGTGGAAGGACGATCAATGCCTATTGCACAACCAAATAAAGGGCTTCAAGTATCTTCAAGAGTCTCTTTAAGTCCACACAACCCATTTGCCTTTGCGATGAACATCAAAAGCGTCGAAATGCTGCTGAAATTGCCATTAACTGTCTTCTTCTTTCATTCATTGTGTCTATTAATTGTACTTTGTTTTTAGAATCAAGGGAAATGCGAGGATGTAAATGAACTCAGACTAAATAGAAAACTTTGTGATCATTGTTCTCTTATTCTTTCTTTCTTATCATTGAATAATTTCCTCCAAATTAAATGCTTTTGTTTCTTGTCGAAACAATATGATTTTTCAAATAATAAAACCCTAAAAGTTGTAGATTCAATACTCTAATATCAAGTTGAGTATAATGCATTCTCTAATTGAATTCATCATTGCTTGAGAAGATAATTGAATAAATTAAAAAAAATAATATAAGAATGACAATACAAATAGCTTGAAAAAGAATAGGATTTCTCTATTTTATTTTTAGATTTTTTTTTTCTCTCTCTTTTTCGTACTTTGAAAAAGTGAGAAATAACCTCTATTTATAGCCAAAGATATAGATTTCGATTAGCCTATGAATCCCTTCGGCCAGTTGGAGTTTCTCGATTATGTTCTAACGATCATCAAATTTCGTAGGATTTGATTTTGAAACAAACTTAGGCTGACCCGAGCCAAACTTTGGTTGGCCGGAGATAGCTTCAGTTGGCTGGAGACAGAGTTCGATTGATCTAAGTTTCCGGGAAATAAAAAATATGCATTGCTATAAACTTGACTTGGGTCACTCTTAGGTTAACCCGAGCTACTTTGGTTGGCCGAAGTTCCATCAAAATTAAAGTTATTTTTTGCTGGAAACTTGACGTAGGCTGATCTCGGGCTGACCCGAGATGGTTCGGCTGGCCGAATGAAGGGTTGGGCTGGTCGAAAACCCTTGAATTTTCATGTAAAAATGTCATAAGATAAATTGTAGAAAACCATTAAGATGTACTTAATCCTAGAGTCATTCATAAGGTCTTCTTTACCTATAGCTTGTCATACAAATGAGTCTTCTCTTAAAATCCTTTCGAGCCTTCACGCTATAGTCTTGAAATGTTGAAGAGAGATGAAGTGTCCTTGAATTCCATACCCTATACATTTTGTCTACGAAATTTAACAACCTACTTGTGTGCTTAAAGCATTAGCACTAACGGATGTCCGTGACAAATTGACTCTGTCCATTTATTTTAAAAGACCATAGTAAGACATGATTCTAAAAATCAGGTAGATCCAAAACTCATGTGAGCCATACCACGTGAAAACAGTGGGGATTGAACTCTTAGCAGTGACAAACGTTTTGTTTGAGATGATATTTGTTCCTACAACTCATCTAATTGGTAATAAATGTGTCGACAGTTTGGATGACATATAAATATCATGGTTAGCTCTAGGAAGGTTTCAATGGTAGACATTGTTGTTTCCACTATTTTGTTAGTGTGGTCCACCTGAGTTTTGGATTTGCCTGATTTTTAGAATCATATTCTATTGTGGTTTTTAAAAACAAATGGATGAAGTGAATTTGTATGAACATCTCCGTGGACCCCAGTGAGCTCGGACAAAGAGGTGTGCTAATGCCAGTTAGAGCTGGGCACGAGACAACTTGATTCGTAGACTCGACTCGTCTGACTCGTTTAGAACCGACTCAACCCAAATCGAGTGGGTAAGTCGATCCGAATCGAGTAGATTTCATCTAATCCGAACTCAAACTAAGTCAAGTTCAGATCACCTAACAATTCGACTCAACTCAACCTGAAATTTGACTTAGTACTAACTTGACTCGATCTGAAACCTGACTCCTACATTAAAAAAATAATAATAGATTTGATGTTTCGGATTTGAGATGTCGTGTAGTTGATGGAGAGACTACAATTCCAGCAGGTGCACCCACGTTTTGGGTCATGATTTCACCCACGGATCCTCGCCGCACTTGACCTGACTTGGTGTTCATTTGACTAAGTCAGTGATTGGGTCGGACATAGTCCGGGTTAGTCCAGGCTAGACCTAAACTCGAATTGGGTCAAGCATGTAAGACTTGGTACCGAGTTGGGTCTAGTTCAAGTCAGGTCAACCGTAACTCGATCTGACTTGACTCGATACACAACTTTACTGCTAGTGGATATGTGGGGTTGATAGAGATGTGCGTGATACTTTATAACCTGATTTGAAAGACGATAATAATAGTCTAAAAACTAGAGTTAAACATCAAGTCGAGTCAGACCGGATTGGGTTCAACTTAACTCGTTTCGAAATTTCCATGGCCTGACCCGAATTCGATCCGATCCGGGATCAAGTCCGGGTCACCTAACTTGATCTGATCCGGTCAACTGTTGGCTTGATCCGATCTGAGTTTGATTCGGTCAGGGAAACCGAGTCGGATCGGATTGGGTATGGTTTGGATCGGTCATTGATGTTTTTTTTTTTTTGGGTATGGTTTTGACGAGCCATGGCCGGCCGACGAGCCATGACTGCACAGCGAGCCAATGCGGTCCACCAGCGAGGCAGGGTGGGCAAAATACTCCAAAATATAGGATAAAATAAAAAATAAAAATGAAACCTACGATACTTACCTGATCAATGGAGAAGATGAACGGTGATGATGAGTGGGCCGAATCTAAGATGGGTGCGGCGCTCGTTCGGGTAGAGAAAGAGAAAGAAAAGATTAGGGGTTTAGGGTTCAGGTTCGGGTGAAGAATGGTGATGATGAGTGGCCGGATGGGTGCAGGTCATTCGGCGCTTGTCGGGTAGAGAAAGAGAAAAAGAAAGATGAGGGATTATGGTTTGGGTGAGGGTAGCTGCTGCCGAGCAGGATAGGTAAAAATTAAAAAGTAAAAATTAAAATACTACTTATATAGACCTGATCGGATCGGATTGGTTTGGATTGACCATTGATCTGAACTCGATCCAATGTACAATCGGATCTGATTGGGCCAACTCGATCTGACCCGATCTCGGCCTTCGGATCGGGTCGGATCCGTCAGATTGGTCCAGTTTCTGCCCAACTCTACTAAAAACCAAGCACATCCAAAACTCACGTGGGTTACACTAAATGAAACACTGAGAACAGAGACATCCATACGAAATGGATTTGCCTGATTTTTAGCCTATCTTATTGCATTCTTGCAAAAAAGATGAACGGAGTGGATCAAGGTTATATTTGCGTTTTCTTATTAACAGGTTGGATGACAAATAAACATTACTGTGGGGCCAACGGTGGAAATTATTATTCTCACTGTTTCTTATGGTATGGTCGACTCTAGCTTTGAATATACTTCAATTTTAGTCTCAACCCTTTAAATGAGCAACGAAAATGGATGAACGACATGGATAAACCACATACATTCACGGTGGACCCAACAGAGTTTACTCAGTACAATAATAGCATACTGAGGGCCCGTTTGGACAGGCGGATTGAATGGTATTGGATGGGATCCGATTGGATTGCACAGATAACAATGCAATTAATGCATCGTCGGTGGATTGTCTTCAATCCGATTGTATTTACAAATCCAGCACCGGAGAAGCTGGCCTGTTTGGGAAGGACGGCCCATACAAGGATTGATTTGAGCTGTCCTGTTTGGACGGGCATGGGATTGCATGCAATCCCCAAGATATTGCAATGGATGGCAACGGAATCTTTATGGACCTCACATAGCTTCCGATAATAGGGTCACAGGAATATCTCTGTGCGCGCGTACTTTTCTAGCCACCGCCGATGCCAAAGAAAGCTTGAAGAAGTCTAACAACCCGGAGAAGGCATGCAACGAAAAACCCACCCGCGTGAACTTGCACCGCTTGCTCTTCATGATATAAACGAACTTAGCGCTGACGACGATCCACCAAGAAAGGCTCAGCACGAGCGACGCTCCAAGCAACCCAAGGCCGATCTTGTAGATCGCGATCCAGCTCAGGAACAGATGCACCACGAGCGTGTCGACTGATATGTAAGCGCTGGGAGTGACGATGCTCTGCACCTGTAGTAACTTCTGTATTGAAAAGTTGCAGGCGTATGCGAAGATCTGCGGAATAAGGCCGTAGACAAAGACAACAGCGATTTTCGAAGACTCTCCGAGAAGTATGAGAACGGGTTTACAAAAGATGTAGATTACGGTGAACGGGATTGGCAGCAGCGAGAATATCCAGCGTGGGATTTGGGAATCCCTCATCTGATCCGTCTAAATCCAACGATCTTCGCAATTCAGCGCAATACCTCGCTGCCCAAACAACATGGCATACGGACGGCAATGGATTTGACAATCCAATCCCGCGGAATCCGTCTTAATATCCAAACAAGCCCTTAGTAACTCAGTATGCAATCCGATTTCGTGGATTTGTCTGGGACATCTCAATGGCCCCACACAGCCCGGGCACAGGAAACTCTATGAGCCCGGGGTCACAGGCAATCCACTTCCTAGTTGCATGGTCGCGAGGAAATCCGCTTCCCGCGAGTTTCCGCCACTTGCCTAATCAAACGTGAATTTCTGCAATACTTATTCACGGAGCTTTTGATGTTCGGATTTGGCACGAAAAATCAAACAGATCCAAAATCTTAAATGGTCCACACCACGGGAATAATAGGCCTGAGAATGCCCACCATTGAAACTTTTGTGGGCCATCGTAATATCATAAGGTGGGAAACCCCAAAATATAACGCGAACCAAAACTTACGCGGGCCAAGAAGGTTTCAATGGTAGGCGTCCCATCCCCACCGTTTACTTCTGTGGGGTCCACCCGATATAGGATCTTCCCGATTTTGGGCTCACGTCCTTAAATGAGCTAGAACAACTGGACGGAGCGGATGTCCCACAGACATCATTGTGGGCCACGTTTTTATTGCACGTGCTACGCGAAGCCCACCGCAACACGAAACGCCACGTTGGCAATCTGCGATAGTCCGATCTGACGAATTAGATAAAAACACGTGTCCGCGACCTTCCCTTTCCTCACCCTATATAAGGATTTGCAACTCGCCCTCTCTTAAGCTTTCTATTACGAAACCGATCCGAGAAAAAGCCTCGCCGCCTCTGTTGATCTCTTCCAGATTAGGGTTTTTTCTCCTCTTTCTTGCAGATTCTTCAATTCAGAGGTCTTTTTCGTTTCTTTTTGTTTGCTAGGGTTAGGGTTTACAAGAGAGAAGATGAGTTCTTCAGCTTCAACGAAGGGAGGTCGGGGCAAGCCCAAGTCCTCCAAATCCGTCTCTCGATCTCAGAAGGCAGGCCTCCAATTCCCCGTTGGAAGGATCGCCAGATTCCTCAAGGCTGGAAAGTACGCGGAGCGTGTTGGTGCTGGTGCTCCGGTCTATCTCTCTGCTGTTCTTGAATACCTTGCTGCAGAGGTGAGTGGAATCCGTTCTCACTTTTTCGTTGAGAGGCTGTAAGGTGATCTGTATTGGTTTCGTTGAAATGTGTCGTGCCATCTGTGAGACCTAGCCCTGGGACTGTTTTTAAGTGCAGGCCATGGTCCACGTGTGGCCCACCTGATGAATGGCCTGAGTGTTGTGAATCCGCTACTCCTGCCTGCTTTTGCCATTTCCTTCATCATTATCATTCAATGTAATTTTTGTTTTGAAAATTGCAGGTCCTTGAGCTTGCTGGAAATGCTGCGAGGGATAACAAGAAGAATCGGATTGTTCCGAGGCATATACAGCTTGCGGTAAGAAACGATGAGGAGCTCAGCAAGCTTTTGGGGACTGTTACAATTGCAAATGGTGGGGTTTTGCCTAATATCCATCAGACCCTGCTGCCAACAAAGCAGGGAAAAGGGAAGGGAGAGCCTGGATCTGCATCACAGGAGTTTTAGGATCTTTAGGGTTTCTCATACAGTTACATGATTGAGGGTAATTTGTAATATTTCATTTTGGACATTGGAAATGTATGCCTGAGTGTGAAGTGTCGGAATGAGATTGCTTCAAAAAAGAAATGTACGCCTGTTTTTATGGAATAGAAGAAAGATAAATCATTTTGTGGTTGCCTTAATAAAATTCATGTTCGGTGCTATTGTTTTTATTGATCTGTATGGAATTACAATGTATTTCTATGGCTCATTTGACAGAAAGTGAATCCTGTCCAAGCAGCAAATGTCTTTCTAATTGGAGTAGAAATTACTATGGTTGTGTTATAATCTTGGATGTTTTGGGGGCTTTGAAATGGAAATGAAAAATACAAATGTGACTGAGATGAACCTTGATTGTTAAGTACAATCATATGATTAGAGCTGTTGAACAGGTCTATGATACAATCATGTAATTTGAACCTTCTATTAAGTCTAAAATGCATTTTAATGGTATCATACAAAAATCTCACTAATTTGGATGATCCAATGCATTTTAGTGGTATCATACAAAATTCTCACGAATTGGATGATCCAATGCATTTTAGTGATATCATACAAAAATCTCACTATTTGATGATCCTATGCATTTTAGTGGTATCATACAAAAATCTCACTAATTGGATGATCCAATGCATTTTAGTGATATCATACAAAAATCTCACTATTTCGATGATCCTATCCTGATTTGATTTCGCCTAATTTTCCACAGCCAGAAATTTTTGAACCCATGAATGGGGTGGGGTGGCTACTATTGCCTAACAAAAGTGCTTCTTTGGAATCATAAGCAATCTATGATGGGCCTTAGCAAATAGATGGATCATATGTTGATTGGATCCACTTGTGTAAATTATCTTGAGTGTTCATATTAATGGCCATTGGTCAAATGGTTCATGTCTCTCAGACTGGAAGTGATGCTTGCATGATAGCCCATGAAATGTGCACTGAACCTAAATAACAGTCTAGATCAATGGATTTGAGTGTCTAAGTGTTTGAGTGCAACTAGGAGCACTACAACTAAATAGTGATTTGAGATCACTAGAGCATATCTCCTTTAATTACACGCGAATTGGCAGAATTATTATTATTGAATGCATTAGGTGTGATATTTTAGTTTTGTGGTGGAACTGATGATGCCAAGAACTTGCTGGAATATGATTGCCATTGCCATCATTTTTTCATTCAATTCCTTGGTGGATCAGGGGTCTTTGATGGCATATGATGCCTGTGATTGATTATTATGCAGTGTGATTTTTCCTCATTTTGGTTATTATTTCTGTGAATTTTTTAAATTAGTCATTTTCTTTTGGCTTTTGGGCACTTTTTATTTTATTATTTATTTTTTTTTAATTTTTAAAACGCATCTCAGGTTTCTTTGCAATCAGTTATGGTACTTTTATTCCACCCCCTAGTTTCTTGTTTTTATGTTGGTGTTTTTCTGTCATTTTCCATCTCCTGGGGTCCCCTCCTTTATTATGTGGCTGGAAAGACAAGAAGCTGAAGTCACCCTTTTGGATATTTTGTGAGGTGGTGGTTGCTTGGAGTTTAGCTTATGAGATAAATAGGCCTTTCTAGAAGAAGTTTTTCCTATCTTTTGAAGAACTGGATGTTGAAAGATATGGGCTTGGCAATTTACTACAGCAGTTTGATACCTCAGCCACGACTGAAGTCATTGAAGATTAGAGCTGTAGATGCTTATGAATCTGTGGTTTTGCGATCGCATGTTCTGGAAAGAGTGGATGAGGAGCTGGTGAAGGGGAATGAGAGGGCTGCTCTGTCTCTTGTCAAGGATTTGCAGGGAAAGCCTGGGGGGCTCCGGTGCTTTGGTGTGGCGAGGCAGGTTGGCTTCAGATTTTATTCTTTATACCATCTGTTTAATCTTACCTTTTAGTAGTTTTTTTTTTATTATTATTATTTTTTACACACGCACACACACCACCACACACTCACGCCTTAGTGGGATTTCACCACCTATGGGTACTCAAACCCTCAACCAGGTGTTGAAACTCCTGAGAGTCTACCACTGGAGTAAGAGCAAGGACCTTACCTTTTAATAGTTGGTTACACTAGTAGATGTATGAAATAGTTGATGACTATTGCTCTTGGTTTTTTGTTCTTGGCTGTTCCTGTCAACCATGATTTATTTTATTATTTATTGTATTTCTTTCCCATGATTGTAGCTGCTAGGATTCATGGGTATGTTGTCGTAAATTGTTCTTACTGTATTCCCCATCATTGCCTTCAACCTGAAAGCTAGTCTTGCAACATGGTTCTGTTGATTTCTTTCAACTGGGTGTACATTGCTTGACTGAAAATAGCAGCAGGAATGGCATGATATTGAAAGGGCCAGTCTACTTGCTGAGTTTCCTGGGATCATTATCTGGATTGATCCTACCAATGTTTGGATTTGGGAACAATTCATAGCAGCATCTAATTTCAATTTGCAAACAACAAAAACAACAAACAATTTCGGGAATTTTCAAGAAGAATTCATTATAAAATTGGGATTTTTTTTCTTCGAATGACATGATATTGATGAGGGCTATAGACTAGTTGCCAAATTTCCTGGGATGGTTAGCAATTAATTTCAATTTGAAAACTATAAAAAAATTTGGGTAATTTTCAAGAGGAGTTCATTATAAAATTTCTCCCTAAATTATAGTTATACAGTATCTTTGAATTGACTTTTTTGGGTTCTTTTTTTAAATTATTAATCTGTGTATTATTCACAAATAAAAAGCAAGTGGTGATTTATGCAATAATTTAGGGGACAGAACATGTAATTTCCTTTGTTTCTGTGCGGTGAATGAATTTGGGAAGGAGCAACTGTCTTCGTGTCTTTTGAGCTGTATATGGCTGATGTGCAATCTTTTTGACTGAGGCTATGGCCTATGGGTTGTCTCTTTATAACCTTTTGCTTTTGATTACTAAGAATTATCTTCACCCCCCAAAAAAAAAACGATATTAGTGTGATTATCTCGTACATTTCTGTTCATTTATGGTGGTCTTAGATTGCAAAGGTCTTGCAACAAGCATTTAAAGGCTATCTGGCCATCTCTCATTTTAATCCCTTGGTGCCCATTTGGACACAATTGCACAAAAGGTGTCTCCAAAAGGGGATTCAAGCTAGGCCCACTTGACAAAAACCAATTGGACCGTCTTTCGTCGAGTTGGCATTTTAGCACCTATTTTGTGGACTGGGATGGCGAAACAGGAGTTTGCAAAGTGCATCAAACGCACATTGAAAGCCGTGGTTTGGTTCAGGAGGGGGTTTATACCATTAATGCCCCCTCTAAAGGGTGCATCCAATTGGGCCCTTAGTTTGGCTTGTTGGGTGTTGAACCTAGATGTGTTGATACAGGTTTTCCTGGTCTTTGGCATTGAGGATTCGATTGAAGCAGAAACTAGTGTCACTGGCAAATTTTTATTGTTCAGGGGTGACTTTATTATTGAGAGGCTTAGAATGTTGTGACTCTTGTAGTTTTGCGTCTTCATTAGATGTTTCTTTTTGCAAGTGAGAGATCCTAATACCTCTAAAAAAAGTGAGAGCCTAATGAGATAGTCGACAATCTCACTGCGTAAGGAGTACTGAGGGTGTCTCTAAGCATAAAAATTTTTGACTGTTTTTTTTTTTTTTGTGTGTGTGTGTGTGTTGTGTGTGTGTTTTGTTTTGTTTTTTGTTTTTGTGGTACACAACGACCAAGCCACTTATGTGCATACAAAGTATTACAAGGGAGGAATTCTTTTTCAAAAATCCTTTTTTAACTGTTTATTTGATGTCTATTGTTTTTAAAATTAATGAAGTTATTAAGTCAATATATCCTTCATTTTTCAAAACAATACAACCACCTCCTTTTTTAGATGGAGGAAGTCTTTTTCCTTTCTTTTCTATTTCGATCCAGTTAGCTTTTCTTTGCCTTTTCAGCAATATGTAATTGCCTGCCTAGATTTCTCTCCAACTGCCTGCCTAGATTGTTCTTTTATAGCATAATCGTTTTGATCTTCCCATATATATATATATATATATTATATATATATATATATAGATATATATATATATATATATATAATATAATATTCTTCACCTTTAAAAAAAAAAGGCTCAATATTATTAACCTTCACCATTAGGGCTTGTTTGGGAGCTTGTATTTGGAATGCATAGGAATCCAAATCACAATTACACTGGAATCAAAGTGATTTTGAATCCTCAGTTGTGTTTGACAGCTTGTAATTGGAATAAATTTGGATTCTTTAGTATATTTACAGGAACCTGAATTTGATTAATTAAATCAACTTTAATATCCCAAATTAGTGTACATGTGTGATATTTGACAAAATGATTGTAAAAGCCCATCGAAATATGTACTTTGGCCAAAATGAGAAATTTTTGAGCCTCGAGTGGGCGACAGACATAAGAATCACAAACGAGTGACTTGCCAACGCTTTTTAACCATCTGTTAGACGGCCAACGTTTGGATAATTCGAATCGTTCTATTGGTATTATTTTAGTGATGCAGCCGACAATTGAATTGTTTGAGGGTAACATCAGTGTATCACGTCTACAAGGGATTACTAGCCCAGCAACACCTTTGTTACACGTGCGAATTTCCTGCATTCCAAAAAAGGTATTTCATTCCAATTACACCGGAATCATGGCATGAAGGCGAGATTTCAAAACATGCCAAAATTATGTATTTCATTTACCTTCGTTCCACTTGCCTCCGAATCCACACTACTAAATGATGGATTTGGGACAAAATCCCCCAAATCTTCTCAAATCCCCTCAAATACACTCAAATAAAAAGTTGCCAAACAGCCCCTTATTTATCATGGTTTTGGGAATCCATATATGGTGCATGAACTGCTGACGTAGTTTCTTGGACTTGATTAGTGAGCAGTGTTTCTTACTAATTCTATTGGGTATCTCTAGGAATGAAGGAACCATCCATCTTGAGCTCTTCTCTGTCTTATCTTGGGCCTTTGTATATTTCATGCAAACAGTAAAAACCCAGAAAGAAAGCCACAAACTTAAAGCTATTACGTTATTTGAGAATCTAAAGCTAGTGTACATTCAAATGTGTACATTGGTTTGTGAATATTAGAATGCACCTGTAAATAAGGGTGCATTTGGAAGCTGCTATATTTTCATTGAATGAATTGGTGATTGTGTTCAGTTCAGCTGCTGCATTACCTTGCTTGCCATTTCAAGATGATTTTTGGATTTCCTTCCTTTTGCTCAACACAATAACAACAACTTACATTTTCTATGTTCTGTAGTAAAAGTAAAGCCTGGAATTGTACCATTTCAACTTAGTGAATGCATTAAAAAAAAAAAAAACTTCTTCAAGGTCATACATAATCTTTATGGCACTTGAAGACAGATGCAATGTATGGCTTCCAGATTATTCAATAAGTTGATTGTGATTGATGAAACGCCTGTATGGCCATTGTGACATAATCCTTCTTAACTAGAAGACTCCATCTATGTGGACCAGGGTTTAAATCCTTGAAACTTGCCTGGGAAGTCCTGAGTTGGAGATTGGAGAAGGAGTGTGAGAATTGGTTGGCAGACTCTAAAGGCAACAGTTGCACACACAAGGAAACATGCCGGTGGGGGATAACAAGATTACGAAGAACTAAAAATTAGGAAAGTTTTAAAAGAGATGAAAATGCTAAAAAGGAAGTGAAAAGGGGAACAAGGCCAAATATAAGGTGTCTGTCATAGGAAAGAAGATTAGTGTCGAGTTATACGTACCAATCAATAATTGGCATAAACCCTTGTTAGTTGCCAACAAATAGAGAATAAACACCCTCATAATGGACAACAGAATAAATTTACAGCAGCCTTCTAGTTTATTCAATTAGAGAAATATAGAAGAAGAATCACTCTTCAGAAATGTATGCAAAAGAATGCCTCAAAAGTTTTGTTGTAATCAACCAATAGTGCAGAATGATCCATACATGGCCTATATCCTATGAATAAGCATTCTACAAAAGAATCCCACTGAGAAATTTAGCTCAAGTGACATACATGCCTTCATACCATAAAATCCCACTTAGAAATTTAACTCAAGTGACACTTTTGATGGTATGATTATTGTCTAGCAAAGCTTTAAGAGATCTATTGATTTGTGGAATTATACAAAGCTATTTGGGCTGTTTGGTACCTATGCTAGATAATTTTTATCATCATTTTTTTTTTTTTTTTTGCTGCCTCATTCACTTTGTTTTGTCAGAAGTGCATTATGCTAGAATTTTTTCTTCCTATCATCTCTTTCAGATCTTTCAAAATGGCCAACATATTTACTGGCATTTTAACCTGTCATTTTTAAGAACTTGTCAACATGTAAATCCTGTATTTTGAAGAGCAACTATTGTATCCTTCGGCTGACGCCCTCTAATGTACTCGGGTTTTCGAGTCCGCAAATGGGGATCATGGATGGGCCATACCCCAAAAATCTCCTCAATAGCCCCAAAAAACTCCTTGATAGGAGAATCCTAACCCTTCTGATTTGTGGCCTAGAAATAGTCAGTTGAGAAGAGGATACATCCATGGTCCACATTCAACCAACAAAAGCACCAATATGGCAGGTATTCCAACCTGGGTGATTTTTGGTGATGGTTCATTTGTGGTGGGTCGGAACTGATCAATGGTCTGGATTACTGAACCATGGTTCCACCAATCGTCAGAACTGAAAGGTGAGTCTAGGTACCCTAGAACTGTGCAAAATCTTGGCTTAAGCTTCTATAATCCTTCTCATCAAATATGCTCTACTTAATATTAAAAACATGGTACAGGTACCCCAGAGACTCTACACCTTGGATGAACTAAAGCTCAATGGCATTGAGACATCATCCCTTCTATCACCAGTGGACACGACACTCGGTTCAATTGAAAGAAATCTTCAATTTGCTGCAGTTTTAGGCGGGCTTTCTGCATGGGTTCTATTTGGTCTTAATCAGCTACAAATTCTATTTTTATCTGTGGGATTTCTGTTTCTATGGTCGGTTGACCTGGTAAGCTCTTTATTCTGTAGCTCTACACCATGTCTCTCTTTTGGAAAACCATTCGATGTAGAATCCTTGGCCCTCATTTGGCAGTGGAGTCCAGTGTTAATTTAGTTATAGTTTCAAATTGGTATTTACATCAAGAGTATAAATGCTAAATGCCATGACTTCCTATACATTTTTCTGCACACAAATTCCCATGGGAAATGTGGCAGATTTTTTTACGTGATCAGGCCCATCCATTCTGCAATCCACACTGTAATGGGCCATGACCAAAGATCAGTCCAATTGGGCCCTGTTCTGATTGAGCAGTTAGGATGGTCTGATAGGCCTGATTTTTTGAACCATGCTCATGTATGGTGAGTCCACCGGATGAGTGGCTTGGGTCTTGTACAAGTCTGCCGTACATTCCTGTGTCAACTTGTGTAAAAATGTGTAGAGTTATCATTTTGTCATACTCTTGCCCTCCTTAAAGCTCCTGGTAACAAAGGAAATTCTGGAAACAGTTTTTTGCTGGAAGAAACTGGTAAACAACCAATTGCATGCTGCATTCTTTCAGGCTTTACCATTATTAGAACTTTTGGAGGGAAAAACCTGATGAAAAGGGCTCAAGATGATCTTACGTCTCTTTTTTTGAAGGATGTCCCACTCAGACTTGCACATTAATATTTCAGTTATCTATTTATTATGAAATGCTCATTTTGTAGTTGGGTCGCAAACTTATTTTTTATTTGGTAGGTTGCTTTTGGTGGAGGGGTGGGTAGTTTGGTGCTTGATACAATCGGCCATACCATCAGTCAGAAGTATCATAATAGAGTTATTCAAGTAAGATATTTCTCTATTTTACTATATATTGTCTCTGAGGAAATAATCTTCCTATAATCATTGTTGAAATAAATAGAGACCTAGGTGTCTGTGAATCTGTAATATGTTTTTGACATGATTTGAATCTCAACATAACAATCAAACTTGCAGAATTATCAGGTGTATATACAGAATATGCCATCATTGTCGTCGTCGTCATCGAACCTTATCCCAACTAATTGGGGACATATCCCATGAGCCGAAAACACTACTAAACTTTACAAATCAAGCCCAATTGACAAATTTAACACTCCCCCTTAAGCTAGAGCATAGATATCATGCATGTCCAACTTGGAGACAAGCTTATCAAACTGAGACTTCCCAAGTGCTTTGGTGAATAAGTATGCAATATGATCACATGATGAAATATAAGGAGTGTGGATCTCTCTCTGAGATATCTCGTCTTAGATGAATTGACAATCGACGTTTATATGCCTTATTCTCTCATGAAACACTGGATTATTGGCAATGTATAATGGCTTGATTGTTGCAGTGTAAAGGTGTTGGGACTTGAACTACGAAACCCAATTCTTCGAGAAAAGATTTCAGCCAGATAAGCTTGCAAGATGTGTGTGTCATTGACCTATATTCAGCTTCATCACTCAACTTGGCAACTGCGTTTGGCTTCTTACTTTTTCAAGTAACCATGTTACTACCCTAGAAAGTGCAATAACCCATAGTCGACCTCTTATCAAATATCAACCCTGCATAATTTGCATTTGAATAACCAACTACTGAAGATGACCATGAGACCTGTATAGGATATCCTTCCTAGGTGAACACTTCAAATACCCGAGGATCCTCATAAATGCTTCTAGATGTAGCTTGTCATACAAGGGTCTCCTAACAACCCTCCTTTAGGCCTAAGTTTGAGATTAGGGTCGGTTGGAGTATCTACATATTTGGCACCTAACATGGCACAAATATATTCTCTCTTTCAACAAGGCACAAATATATTTTCTCTGAAATAGATTTATTCCATCTTTAGCATAAATTGACTAACCACATTGATTGAAAAGGCAATATTAGGCATGGTGATAGTCAAATAGATGAGCTTGCCAGCGAGTCTCCTATACATACAACAATATGTTAACGACTCTCCTTCTTCAGGCTCAAGTTTGTGATTGGGGTTCATTGCAGTATCTACATGTTTGGCACCTAAAATTCCCATCTCTTCCAACAAGTCGCAAATATATTTTCTCCGACATAGATTTATTCTAGCTTTAGATCTTGTCACTTCAATGCCTAGAAAATATGGAAGAAGACCAAGGTCTTTGATTCGAAACCAAGTGCGAAGATGCAACTTTAGCTTCTCAATACCCTCAAAATCATCACATGTCACTATGATATCATTTACATGCACAACAAGTATTATGTAGCCAGAGGTGAAGTGCTTTGAGAAAAGCAAGGATCTATTTTACTCCTCTTAAATCCAAATGACACCACCACACGATTAAACTTCTCATATCAGGCTCGTGGTGATTGCTTCATCCATATACACTTGTTTAATTTGCACACTTTAGAAGGCTCCCCCTGAGCCATATATTCAGCATGTTGCTCCATGTAGACTTTTTTTTTTGCAAGTCTCTATGCAGAAACACGCTCTTCACATCTTGTTGAAAGAAAGGCCAATAATTATTTATAGCTATTGATATAACAACCCAAAACAAATTGAGCTTTAGCCACAGGTGAAAATCCATAAAATCTACTCCATAAATCTAAGTATACCCCTTGGCGATCAACTTGGTTTTGTAACGATCAATTGATCTATCGAGTAGAAACTTTAATGTGTAAACCCATCTACATTTGACGGAAGTCTTACCCAATGAGAGATAAGTTGATTTCCGAGTATTATTAGAGGACATGGCTTCCATTTTTTCATCCATAGTTCTTTTCTAAATTTCATCTAGCAATGCCTCCTGAACTTAGGAATGGATACAACAGACAAGGTAAGAGCAAACTTCAGATATTTTATGGACGTGGTTGAAGGTGATAAAGTTGGAAATTGGATGAGTAACACAAGATTTTATTTTTTTATTTATTTTTTTTAAATTTTTTTTACTACAATAAGCAGATTGTTGGTAAGCTTAAGAGACTCAGAAGTATTAAGAACTTTAGTAGGTGCAGTAGTCGATTGTGTAGATTTATTTTTTTTAAGGATAAGCGGCAAAGCCGAAAGAATACAAAAAAAAAAAAAAAAAAAAAAAAAGAAAAAAAGAAGAAGAAGAGACCAAAAAACAAGAAAAACCCCCCTAACAGGCACTTAATGCCCCCCCCTCATAACAAAATAATCTCCACGGGATTGCCCATAATGTTCCTAAAGCACCTTCTATTTCTTTCCTTCTAGATGGCCCACCAACCTCGCTAATAAGAGTAATCTCCACTCTTTAGAAGCATCCCCACCTAAGTGCCAGAAAAAAATCACTGATGCGATCCAAAAGAACCCAAGCGATGCTAAAGAATTGAAAGATGAAAGACCACACCTCCGTGGAGAAACTGCAATGCATGAACAAATGTGGAACTGACTCCTCATCCTTCAGGCAAAGAGGGCACGCATTGGTAAGGAAGAAACCCCTCTTATGAAGGTTGTCCATAGTCAACACCTTATTCCACCCCACTAACCAAGCAAAGCCGTCGCTTTAGACAGAGCGCCATAGGACCAAGATGGAAAGTGTGCGCCTTAGCTACCACTCTGCTTTGGCCAGTAATGAGGGAAGAGTGAAAAGATCTCACCGAAAATATCCCAAACTTATCCCTAATCCATCGCACTGAATCGACCCCATCCGCTTCCACTCTTAAAGCTCTACCTCTCGGAGGACTCTTCTGCATAACGGATTCCAAACCCCATGGTTACCCATGAGTGGGAAGCAACGACTGACAGAAATATCTGGATCCAAAGTAGCGAGGGCAAGATTCGAGGAAATGTCTTGCAAGGCTTGCTCACCAAGCCAGATATCCTTCCAATATACGACCCTCACCTCATCCCCACCACAAAACCACTCCTCAAAGGACGAT
>JAJHSJ010000005.1:29056504-29107033 GCA_021015155.1 Magnolia officinalis | reverse complement strand
GCGTAGCACGTGCAATAAAAACGCTGGCCCACAATGATGTCTGTGGGACATCCGCTCCGTCCAGTTGTTCTAGCTCATTTAAGGAATGAGCCCAAAATCGGGAAGATCCTATATCGGGTGGACCCACAGAAGTAAACGGTGTGGGATGGGACGCCTACCATTGAAACCTCTTGGCCCGCGTAAGTTTGGTTCGCGTTATATTTTGGGGTTTCCCACCTTATGAATTACGATGGCCCACAAAAGTTTCAATGGTGGGCATTCTCAGGCCTATATTTCCCGTGGTGTGGACCATTTAAGATTTTGGATCTGTTTGATTTTTCGTGCCAAATCCGAACATCAAAAGCTCCGTGAATAAGTATTGCAGAAATTCACGTTTGATTAGGCAAGTGGCGGAAACTCGCGGGAAGCGGATTTCCTCGCGACCATGCAACTAGGAAGTGGATTGCCTGTGACCCCGGGCTCATAGAGTTTCCTGTGCCCGGGCTGTGTTGGGGCCATTGAGATGTCCGAGACAATCCACGAAATCGGATTGCATACTGAGTTACTCAGGGCTTGTTTGGATATTAAGACGGATTCCGCGGGATTGGATTGTCAAATCCACTGCCGTCCGTATGCCAGGTTGTTTGGGCAGCGAGGTATTGCGCTGAATTGCGAAGATCGTTGGATTTAGACGGATCAGATGAGGGATTCCCAAATCCCACGCTGGATATTCTCGCTGCTGCCAATCCCGTTCACCGTAATCTACATCTTTTGTAAACCTGTTCTCATACTTCTCGGAGAGTCTTCGAAAATCGCTGTTGCGGCTGCTGTCTTTGTCTACAGCCTTATTCCGCAGATCTTCGCATACGCCTGCAACTTCCCAATACAGAAGTTTCTACAGGCGTAGAGCATCGTCACTCCCAGCGCTTACATATCGGCCGGCACACTCGTGGTGCATCTGTTCCTAAGCTGGATCGCGATCTACAAGATCGGCCTTGGGTTGCTTGGAGCGTCGCTTGTGCTGAGCCTTTCTTGGTGGATCGTCGTCAGCGCTAAGTTCGTTTATATCGTAAAGAGCGAGCAGTGCAAGTTCACGTGGGCGGGTTTTTCGTTGCAGGCCTTCTCCGGGTTGTCGGACTTCTTCAAGCTTTCTTTGGCATCGGCGGTGGCTAGAAAAGTACGCTCGCACAGAGATATTCCTGTGACCCTATTATCGGAAGCTATGTGAGGTCCATAAAGATTCTGTTGCCATCCGTTGCAATATCTTGGGGATTGCATGCAATCCCATGCCCGTCCAAACGGGACAGCTCAAATCCATCCTTGTATAGGCCGCCCTTCCCAAACAGGCCAACTTCTCCGGTGCTGGATTTGTAAATACAATTGGATTGAAGACAATCCACTGACGATGCATTAATTGCATTGTTATCTGTGCAATCCAATCGGATCCCATCCAATACCATTCAATCCGCCTGTCCAAACGGGCCCTCGGTATGCTATTATTGTACTGAATAAACTCTGTTGGGTCCACCGTGAATGTATGTGGTTTATCCATGTCGTTCATCCGTTTTCGTTGCTCATTTAAAGGGTTGAGACTAAAATTGAAGTATATTCAAAGCTAAAGTCGACCATATCACAAGAAACAGTGAGAATAATAATTTCCACCGTTGGCTCCACAGTAATGTTTATTTGTCATCCAACCTGTTAATAAGAAAACGCAAATATAACCTTGATCCACGCAAATATAACCTTGATCCACTCTGTTCATCTTTTTTGCAAGAGCGCAATAAGATAGCCTAAAAATCAGGCAAATCCATTTCGTATGGATGTCTCCGTTCTCAGTGTTTCATTTAGTGTAACCCACGTGAGTTTTGGATGTGCTTGGTTTTTAGTAGAGTTGGGGCAGAAACTAGACCAATCTGACGGATCCGACCCGATCTGAACCGAACCGAAGGCCGAGATCGGGTCGGATCGAGTTGGCCCAATCAGATCCAACTGTACATCGGATCGAGTTCAGATCAATGGTCAATCCAAAACTAATCCGATCCGGTCAGGTCTATATAAGTAGTATTTTAATTTTTACTTTTTTTTAATTTTTACCTATCCTGCCCGGCAGCGGCTACCCTCACCCAAACCATAATCCCTCATCTTTTTTTTCTCTTTCTCTACCCGAACGAGCGCCGAATGACCTGCACCCATCCGGCCACTCATCATCATCGTTCTTCACCCGAACCCAAACCCTAAAGCCCTAATCTTTTCTTTCTCTTTCTCTACCCGAACGAGCATCGCACCCATCTTAGATCCGCCCACTCATCATCACTGTTCATCTTCTCCATTGATCAGGTAAGTACCGTAGGTTTCATTTTTATTTTTTATTTTATCCTATATTTTGGAGTATTTTGCCCACCCTGCCTTGGTGGTGTACCGCATTGGCTCGTTGTACAGTCATGGCTCGTCGGCCGGCCATGGCTCGTCAAAACCATACCCAAAAAAAAAAAACATCAATGACCAATCCAAACCATACCCAATCCGATCCGACTCGATTTCCCTGACCGAATCAAACTCAGATCGGATCAAGCCAATAGTTGACCGGATCAGATCGAGTTAGGTGACCCGGACTTGGTCCCGAATCGGATCGAATTCGGGTCAGGCCAAGGAAATTTCGAACCGAGTCAAGTTGAACCCAATCCGGTCTGACTCGACTTGATGTTTAACTCTAGTTTTTAGACTATTATTATCGTCTTTCAAATCAGGTTATGAAGTATCACGCACATCTCTATCAACCCCACATATCCACTAGTAGGTAAAGTTGAGTATCGAGTCAAGTCGGATTGAGTTACGGTTGACCTGACTTGAACTAGACCCAACTCAGTACCAAGTCTTACATGCTTGACCCAATTCGAGTTTAGGTATAGCTTGGACTAACCCGGACTATGTCCGACCCAATCACTGACTTAGTCAAATGAGCACCAAGTCAGGTCAAGTGCGGCGAGGATCCGTGGGCTGAAATCACGACTCAAAACCTGGGTGCACCTACTGGAATTGTAGTCTCTCCATCAACTACACGACATCTCAAATCCGAAACGTCAAATCTATTATTATTTATTTTAATGTAGGAGTTAGGTTTCAGATCGAGTCAAGTTAGTACTGAGTCAAATTTCAGGTCGAGTTGAGTCGAATTATTAGGTGATCAGAACTTGACTTAGTTTGAGTTCAGATTAGATGAAATCTACTCGGTTCGGATCGACTTACTCACTCGATTTGGGTTGAGTCGGGTCTAAACGAGTCAGACGAGTCGAGTCTACGAATCAAGTCGTCTCGTGCCCAGCTCTAACTGGCATTAGCACATCTCTTTGTCCGAGCTCACTGGGGTCCACGGAGATGTTCATACAAATTCACTTCATCCATTTGTTTTTAAAAACCACAATAGAATATGATTCTAAAAATCAGGCAAATCCAAACCTCGGGTGGACCACACTAACAAAATAGTGGAAACAACAATGTCTACCATTGAAACCTTCCTAGAGCTAGCCATGATATTTATATGTCATCCAAACTGTCGATACATTTATTACCAATTAGATGAGTTATAGGAACAAATATCATCTCAAACAAAACGTTTGTCACTGCTAAGAGTTCAATCCCCACTGTTTTCACGTGGTATGGCTCACATGAGTTTTGGATCTACCTAATTTTTAGAATCATGTCTTACTATGGTCTTTTAAAATAAATGGACAGAGTCAATTTGTCACGGACATCCGTTAGTGCTAATGTTTTAAGCACACAAGTAGGTTGTTAAATTTCGTAGACAAAATGTATAGGGTATGGAATTCAAGCACACTTCATCTCTCTTCAACATTTCAAGACTATAGCGTGAAGGCTCGAAAGGATTTTAAGAGAAGACTCATTTGTATGACAAGCTATAGGTAAAGAAGACCTTATGAATGACTCTAGGATTAAGTACATCTTAATGGTTTTCTACAATTTATCTTATGGCATTTTTACATGAAAATTCAAGGGTTTTCGACTAGCCCACCCTTCATTCGGCTAGCCGAACCATCTCAGGTCAGCCCGAGATCAGCCTACGTCAAGTTTCCAGCAACCAATAACTTTAATTTTGATGGAACTTCGGCCAACCAAAGTAGGTCGGGTTAACCTGAGAGTGACCCAAGTCAAGTTTATAGCAATGCAATTTTTTATTTCCCGGAAACTTAGATCAATCGAACTCTGTTTCCAGCCAACCGAAGTTTGGCTCGGGTCAGCCTAAGTTTGTTTCAAAATCAAATCCTAGGAAATTTGATGACCGTTAGAACATAATCGAGAAACTCCAACTGGCCAAAGGGATTCATAGGCTAATCGAAATCTATATCTTTGGCTATAAATAGAGGTCATTTCTCACTTTTTCAAAGTATGAAAAAGAGAGAGAAAAAAAAAAATCTAAAAAAAAATAGAGAAATCCTATTCTTTTTCAAGCTATTTGTATTGTCATTCTTATATTATGTTTGTAATTTATTCAATTATCTTCTCAAGCAATGATGAATTCAATTAGAGAATGCATTATACTCAACTTGATATTAGAGTATTGAATCTATAACTTTTAGGGTTTTATTATTTGAAAAATCATATTGTTTCGACAAGAAACAAAAGCATTTAATTTGGAGGAAATTATTCAATGATAAGAAACAAAGAATAAGAGAACAATGATCACAAAGTTTTCTATTTAGTCTGAGTTCATTTACATCCTCGCATTTCCCTTGATTATAAAAACAGAGTACAATTAATAGACACAATGAATGAAAGAAGAAGACAGTTGATGGCAATTTCAGCAGCATTTCGACGCTTTTGATGTTCATCGCAAAGGCAAATGGGTTGTGTGGACTTAAAGAGACTCTTGAAGATACTTGAAGCCCTTGATTTGGTTGTGCAATAGGCATTGATCGTCCTTCCACTCGTCCTTTTAGTCATACTAATAGACTCTTCTTTCTCCTGGAGATCTCTCTCTATGCTTCACATTTCCCTTACTTTCTCTTCATGAATCCAGCAACTGGTGCACTGATCAAGGAAGAGACATTTCGGACAATAACATTGATGCACCATCTAAGAGAATCTGGAAACTCCATGAACTTGAATTGTGCGGATCTTCCATCATACTCCAGTTTTCTTTCTCCTCTGGGAGCTTCTTGATACTCTCCAACTTCTGCCTGCTCTCACTTCTCTTTCTCACTTCTCTTTCTCACTGCCCTCTCCTAATGAAGATGGCAGAGGAGTATTTATAGACTTCCCATACGTGTGGAGGTCGTCTGTCTGAAGGTGGTAGTGCACAAACAAATGTGGGAGCGCATAACACTAGCCAAGGTAGGAGTGCACAACACTCCTTTAGACAAGGAGTGGCGCAGGAGTTCACTTCGGACAAGAGCGCACAAAGCCTCCTTGAGAAGTGGCGCAAAGAGGTTTTCTTTAGGACAAAGGATCACAACTTCCTTAATAGTGGTGCAAAGGGCTTGGAGTGAGGACAAAAGACCACAACTTCCTTGAATAATGGCGCAGAGGGCTTTCTTCAGGAAGGTTGCGCGCAAGAGGATTGCTTTAGGACAGAAACCCATGGGGAGTGGTGCAAAGACCATTCATTAGGACAAGAGTCCATAGGGAGTGGCGTAAAGCCTTGCATTAAGACATGCTTCCATAAGGAATGGCGTAAAAGCCATGCATTAGGACATAAGTCCATGCAAAGTGGCACAAGAGGTATCGTTCAGGACAAAGGTCCTCTTGAAGTGGCGCAAAAGCCATGTCTTCAGGACAAAGGTCCTCTTAAAGTGGCGTAAAAGGACGCCCATTAGGATAATACTCCATGAGAAGTGGCGCAAAAGCCATCCATCAGGACAAACTTCCTCTTGAAGTGGCGCAAAGGCCATCCATCATGGGGATTGCGCGGTCGCGCGCAAGGGGACTTCTTCAGGAGGGTTGCGCGGTTGCACGCAAGAGGATTTCCCTCCACTTGAAATGGTGCACAAGTACAAGCTTCTCTCCTCCTTTCTTCTCTTCACTTTTTGTCTTCACTTCTTGTCCTGCTCAAATGAGGAGAAGAGGGGGTATTTATCGGCCTCACAGGCTCCTCCCTTCCTTAAATAGTGGTGATCACCATCACTTCTCTCTTTAAGACAACTCCTAACCTTTCTTCCTTAAATAGTGGTGTTCACCTACTTCTCCTTTTATACAAAGCAACGTCCATCCCTCATTTCCTTACCAGATGACGCCCATGCATCCCTCCATACCAAATGACGCCCATGCATTTTTCCATACCAGATGATGCCCATGCACCCCTTCATATCAGATGACACCCATGCACTCCTCTATACCAGATGACGCCTATGCATTCTTCCATTCAAAATGTGGAGCGCACTACCTCTTCTAACATGGAGCAGCGCAGATCCGCACAATTCAAGTTCGTGGAGTTTCCAGATTCTCCTAGATGGTGCATCAGTGTTCTTGTCCGAAATGTACCTTCCTTGATCAGTGCGCCAATTGCCACATTCATGAAGAGAAAGTAAGGAAAATGTGAAGCATAGAAAGAGAGCTCCAAGAGAAAGAAGAGTCTATCAGTATGATTGAAAGGACGAGTGGAAGGACGATCAATGCCTATTGCACAACCAAATCAAAGGCTTCAAGTCTCTTCAAGTCCGCACAACCCATCTGCATTTACGATGAACATCAAAAGCGTCGAAATACTGTTGAAATTGTCATTAACTGTCTTCTTCTTTCATTCATTGTGTTTATTCATTGTACTCTGTCTTTAGAATCAAGGGAAATGCGAGGATGTAAATGAACTCAGGCTAAATATAAAACTTTGTGATCATTGTTCTCTAATTTTTTTCTTTGTTATCATTGAATAAATTCTCCCAAATTAAATGCTTTTGTTTCTTGTTGAAACACATATATCCCTAAATCTTTCTTGGTTGTGCATACATTGGCTCATCTTCATCTAAGAAAAATGATTGTTGCATCTACTGAAGCTTCAACTTCAAAAGTTTCATCAATATCTTCGCTTCGACTTACGTCTTCAAGAAGATAAGTTTTTAATTTCAGTAAATTATTTTCAATTTGGGTTCATTAATATTACCTAAAAATTTCATCGGGCTGAGGAGTGATAAGCCTGTGAAAATCACTTGAGGTTTTGTTGTGATAAGCCTGTGAAAATCACAAAAATTGTAAGATGTTATTAAGGTTAGCTTGTGAAAACCTTTAAAATAGTGGAAAGCCAAAATCACATGTAGTAGTAATTTTGGGAGTGGAGTAGGTGTGTGTTAAACACCGAACCACTATAATTCTATGTGTATTGTGGTGATTGATAATCGTATTCTTGTTTTTATCATATTGAAATATTGATATCAAGGATGTCATGAAATAAGTTGTCATACCTAAGATTTTAGGTGAAGGTTGTCCTACGACTCAATTGAAATCAAGATTTCAATATTAATCATTGTTGTGATTATATTTTCTGCAATTGATTATCAAAAATTGATTCAGTCTATTCACACCCCCGTCCCTCTAGGAAATCTATAGCTCAACTTACAACATCTCTATGGACCTCACGACAATCCACTCACGGGTCCACATGCAATCCACTCCCCAATCAACTTCCATGCAACTAGGGGGCTATTCTTAGTGGTAGGTGATGTGGGGACTGACTTGCTTGTCCCCGACCATAGGAAGTTCTTATGGTCGGAACTCACATGGGGCACACAAAGATGCCCATGACAAATTCACTCCATCCATCCATCAATTTGTTAAGATCACATTACGACAATTATCCAAAACTTGGGCAAATTCAAAACTCAAGTGGGCCACACCGCACGAAACAGTGAGAAAATGAAATTTTCACCATCGAAACCTTCCTAGAGCCCATGGTGTTTATATGCTATCCAAACCATTAGACCATTATGTTTATATATCATGTAAACCGTTCATAGGGTTATTAACACCTATATAATTTGTGGGCACAAATATCATTCCAATATAAAATTTCCATGGCTTGACAAAAGTTTCTAATAGTGGGCATTCAATCCCAATTATTTTGTGCAGTGTGGCTCACCTGAGTTTTGGATTTGTGTAATTTTTGGATTCATGTCCTCTTGTAGTATTGAGAAACTAATGGATGTAGCGGATTTGTCATAGGCATCTATGTGGACCCCATATAGCTTTCACCCACACGAACTTCCTATGGCCAGGCCATATGCAGGTTGCTTCCACATTGTAGGGCCACCGTAATGTATGTGTTTTATCTATGCCACTCATCCATCTTGCCAGCTCATTTTAGGGCATGACACCAAAATTAAAGCACATTGAAAGCCTATCGTTGAAAACTTCGTAAGAATACATGAGTTTTGAATGAAGTTGATATTTGTGTGTTCCTTTCCTTTACACATGCATGAACTAGTAAAAAAGTTGGATAGTTGATAACATCACAACGGGCCTTAGGAAGGTTTTAAATGTTGCATGTCAATAATCCTAGTGTAGTGTTTCCTTTGGAGTGATCCCCTTGAACTTTGGATGTGCTTCATTATTGGACTCGTGCCTTAAAATGATCTTGCAAAATAAATGAATAGCGTAGATATAAAACATTTACATTACTGTGGGTCCCTCTAAGCTTGCCGCCAAGGATATCTTTCATGGACTCCACTTTCGAAGTCACTGGATGGTTGGATGATGATTGATCCAAGGGTTTATATGGATGCATGCTCTAACATAGCATAACACACTTGTGAAAGATTGGAGATAATTGATTATGTGAGGCCAGCATGCATGCTCTGATTATAGTGAAGTCAATTCAATGAGATTAGTTGATGACAACAAGAGAGATGATCTAAAGTGTAAGAGAACATTTCCATATGTTAGAGTGTGTGTGTGTATATATATATATATATATATATATATATATATATATATATATATATATATATAATACATGCGTTTGCAAACTCATATTAAGTCATTTTATTTTTAAAATATAAATGCATTGTCCTTATGTTGTTGTTGTTTTCTGCACTGGGTGCACGAGCGTGCCAAAATTGAAATTGCGGCTTCAATTCAAACCGAACAACAATAACCCTAAGTGCCAATATAGGCAGACACGTAGTGTATGATCGAGATCGGTTGCCTATTTAGCAACTCGCTCAATGTGTAAAATCGGATCAGGCGATATACAAAGGGTGGGGTTCGTCCTTTGATGATGGGTTGCGTCTTTGCCTTCAGTATGAGTGGACTTTTCAATACAAATTCGAATGAAATGGAAAGAGATTCTTATAGTCGGTCATGAAGAACTGCTGCGGAACACACTTTTGATGGATGAATTGAGTCCGGTGTACTAGCATAACCTCAAATTACAGCTAAAACATTATCAACTAGTACTACTCGGTTACTGCTATGGATTACACTATGAAATGTAAAACAACAGGCTTGAAAAGTAAAGATTACACTATGAAATGTAACTTGCTTAACAAGATAAGTAAATGATTACACTATGAAATAGAAATTGACAGGATAATTAAAAAGATAAGTTTGGTTTGTTTTGGTTGGTATAAGACAATCTTACTTCTTGATTTGCTTTGTTATTTATAGTTTTGATCCAACTATTTTGGATCTTTCTCACATTCCAATGGTTACCATAACCGTTCACCATTACTGCTCTCCGAATGCTTCACACGTTCTTGCTTTCTCTGCTCCCCCTCTTACCACCCATCATGTAAATGTTTGAGCACAATAGTTTCTCCATCGGCCGCTTTGGTAGCACATGACACCACCTGATACGCCATGGATATACTTAACGAGAAAATTCCTCCGTACATATCTGCAGATCTCTCAACACACCATGCATATCTGTACAAATCACATGTAACTCCCTTTGATTGGCCGTAACAGGGTATGACAATTATGGGGATGAACATTTGCCCCCCATGTCACTGTACATTCGGTATAAAGGTGACAGTGATGCATTAATTGCGTACACGCATTGCCAGAAGGCTAACCATCTTTGGCCAATTCGTTGCGATAGGTCAGCGACGGTCACGTCTTATCGAGGCGAATGAGGAACCTCATGCTAATATGTGTATCTATATTGGTTTTAACAAAATCGTAATGATGCCCTAATAAATGCTTCATTCTTTCGACCAATATAAGTGTTGTTTCAAATTCCATTCTCACATTCACTTCATCTTCATGATCCAAACTTCCTCTTTTGAAAACTCCATTCCCTTCATCCGATCTTCAACAATGAATGCCTCTTCTTCATTTGCTCCCACCTTCAACCCGACCGATCTAATGGTTATGATGGGTGCTCTTACTGACAAGTGCGTCGAGAAGACAGTATTTGAATCACATCTAGGCAATAACATGTGTTTGGTCCCAGCGTTTTCCCCTTGAACGGATGTGAGTGAGGTTCAGGCAATGGATCTTATGTTTCCTCTCTACCCCTGGGAAACTCTGATGATCCAATCTGAGTCGATCCCTGATGCCGCCACCGCCCTGAAGAATCCCAGGACGTAGCCGAAGTCGCTCCTAGAATGGGAGTCTTGGTTCGATTGTGTGTCTTCTCAGTACGAGGAGATTTGGAGGAGATCAGACATCTACAAATGCATCAAACTCTCCATATATATAGGAGCACACGATGAACAACTCGAGACACAAACCGAGCCATTACACAACCTCTTTTACATCATAATGTTGTCTTATCTTGGTTTTATCCTTAAGACATCTACTTTTGTCTAGTTTCACTTAAGAAAGTCAGGTGTTTAACATACCTTAGGTTGCTAATGTCTAGCACCATTGATGTAGTATGCCTAGGAGTAGTTTAAATATCCAAGATTACCATTGTCAGATCCTCAATCAATTGAGTCCATACTTGAAAGATCGTGCCAGTCACATCCTGTTGACCATTTACCTCGATTGTTTGTTCATGTAGAGTGATGAGGGTTTAATATTGCATATCAGACCCCGGTTATTACCTGATTTTGAGTACATGATAATGCTTAATGTCATATTTTTAATCGTGTTTTTGTTGCAGGGAGTAATTAGGAGCGTGGACTAAAAAAGAGTACTAAAAGAGTGGATTTGACGCTCTGAAGTCATCAAAGCAGGGGACGGATTACAGAGGACCAAGATTGACGAATTTATATGCCAGGGATCCAAGAAAATCAAGCCGTTCACATTAAAGAGGCCCGAAATTGGTGTAGAATGCAAGATCACATGGTTCCCGCCATCCGATTGGCTCAAAACTTCATACATAGCTTGGGGACCGTAAATTAACCGTACACGTAAAATTTCAGCCATTGAATATCTCGGAAAGTGGCCCAACGGCCAGATCATCCCCTTAATTCATTAATTGGGGCCCACCTAATATCTGGAAATGCTTCAACTTTGGTCTCAACCCCTTAAACTCGATGATACAGCAGATGGACGGTGTGAATTTCTCAGAAACATTGCAGTGGACCCCACACCGCGGCGTATGCACACTACACATATATACACAACAGCCACACCGGAATCGAAAGACGGGTCAGCGTTACGCTGACCCGCGTCTTCTTCTCTAAAAGGAAACTGCCGTTTCCTTTTGCGTAACGGACGGATGAGTGTCCGTTTTGCAGAAGCCAGTGGGCCACCTCTATCATCCGTACAAATGATCCAACCCGTCCATCTTGTAGAGGGGTTCGCAAACATCAAAACCATGCTGACCTTTGGCACCCATGCATACACACGTGCGCACTACAGAGGTCACAAACAGGCTGCCCTGCGACGTTCAAAAAGATCTCAGCGTGATTGCTTCTCTGGGCCACGTCAATGGACATTCCAAATTGACTATTCCTGACCGAAATTTCGAAAGGAATGCAATAGACGGGGTGGATTTCCCCAAAAACAATAATGTGGGGTCCACCGATCACGTCAGCGCAGACACGTGCGTAAGCTTATGCACGTCCGTGAATAACATATTTTCAAGCGATTGTGGCCCACCATCTTTGATAAGATGGAAGATCTGATCCGTCCATCATGTAGCTCAGTCAAAAACGTCCTAGGAGACGTTGATTTTACAGACATAATGCAAGGAACATGGGACGTGGGAGGCTCCGATTTTTGTTGCGCAAGAGTTATACACGAATCCGATTTTTATTATGCGAAAGTTCCACCGACTCCAACAGCTATAAAAAGAGCTGAAAAGCTTGGAGAGGGGGATCCGAGGAAGAGCAGATCCAGAGCCAAGGAGAGGAAAAAGAAGAAAGAGAAGAAAGAGAAGAGAGAGAGGGAGGAAGAAAGAAGGGAGAGAATGATGTTTTTCGTTTATCAATCTTGTTTTTTTCTCTTTCTAGTTGATTTTATGAGTTGATAATTGCTCAGCTAGGGCTGAGATGAAGCCCCTGATTTGAATGACTCTTGTTATGTGTTGATTTCATCTGAATTGATTGATTTGTTTCTTTCTCTAGTGTGCTTAACTGAAAACTTCGTACTTCTCCAGTCTATGAGCTTAACCAAAGTCTAGATGTGGATGTTGTTTGGAATCTTATTCTAAGTGCTTGTGTCTGACCATGAACAGGTTTCCTATAGAGAAAGAAATAGTAATTTACATCTCTTCATGCCTGACCATGGAGGGAAAGATGTGATCCTTATGCTTTAAGGGATTATACATTCTGTGTGCCTGACCAAGGACATAGAGTATGATTTATTTATTAAATTTACATCCATCTGAATTAGGGTGAATCAACAGGTAAAACAAAGGTTATGATAATTAGGGGTGAATTTAAAAGTCCTAGTATTCTCTTTGATTGAATTTTCCTTATTGGTCTCAGTTATTTTACAATGATTTTTGTTAGTTTACTTAATTATTAGGAAAACTATTTGTTGGATTAGTTAAGAAGAATCGTAAAATTCGAATTGTGACAACCAGTCCTCGTGGGAACGATCTCGTAATACATACCATATCTATATCTGATTCGTATACTTGCGAGTTTAAAATCATTTAAATCAGGTTTGTTTAAATAAAACATCATAGAGGATTGCATGTATTTATCTCTTATTTTTCTTACTTATTTTATGTTCTCGTTAATTGTATTGTTGTAACGCCCTGAAAATCGGGGGTCGAGCAAAGCTCAGCTCCCGAGTTCCAACGCATCACTTATGCAACATAGATAATAATGATTATGATGAGTACATTGAAACATGAATGGGATTAGACCAAAACAGCATATCATACTCCAGAGACAGTTAAATTACGCAAGCGGAAGACTGTGATAGATATATATAGTATATGTAAACTGGTGTAAGTCTCCAGAGTGTGAACATGTTACCAGGTTAAAGAATTACAAGTGTAGTTCCACAATGTACAAAATGAGAAAGTGTAATGTTCTCTATGCAAAACCCTATAGCCCCGTCAGCGCAACTCCAGGTCTACATAGACCGGCCAGAGAGTTGCATATAGGAGAGCTCCTCCTCGTCGTAAAAGTCTGGCCCTGCCTCATAAGCATCGCCATTACCTGCAGCTAAGACAGAGTCTGGTGGGTGTGTACAACACCATCCCGTAACGTGGGAGTGAGTGATCAACTCAGTGGAACAATAAAGCAAATGTTAGCATGTTATCAATTCAATCAAGCAGTAATGATAAAACAGTAAATCATACATCCCTAAGTACTCTTGTTAATGCAAGAATGGTATGAATGTAGGATGCATGCCCTCACCTACGCTCCCTCAGTGACTTCATCTCACGTTCGTGCATGAATAACACTGCCTCAGTGCTTGACCTGCTACACCTGAACGCATGCGTAATGCGGTGCATGCATATGATTACCAAGTTCTTATTGGTCCTTTTCATACAACAGGATTGGAAAACTAAGGTACCTCCCTTATATCAATACCCAAACACTGATCCATTCTAGGGTCGACAGTCCTAGTAAATCTCATATGATGTTGCGATTCTAGGTCGCTACAAAGGGCTCATCCCTAAATCAGTACAGGCCTAGTTTATACTCTAAATGCTACGGAAGGGTTGTCGCCTCCACGTAGACTCAGAGTATGCTCGAGGTCACTACAAAGGGATCGTCACCAATCAGTGTAGGCCGACAACTCGAATACAGTGTCTCATACCACCGTATTTGGCTCACGAGTCTGGGTTGCTCACTGGTCACTACGGCGAGGCTCGTTGCCCCGACGTAGGCTGACAGCTCGACCACGGTGTCCCATACCACCATGTCTGGCTCATGAGTCTTAGCGGATCGAGGTACCAAGGTTAACGGGGTTTTCACTGATGAGTTTGGTACCTTAGGTTCAAACAGTAGCGTCCAAACATGGTAAACATACATCGGATCAATCGGGTTACTTGACGAACTCGAATAACACGAGCGCACCTCAAGTGAATCGACGTGAAGTGTGTAAGCACTCCGTGTGGCCTAACCACTGTCGACAACTGAAGTACGGCTCGAATTCGTCAAACACATCCACCAATCTAGGATCTGTTACCGATTGCCTGGACTATACAATAGCCCCAATCATATTCAATTACAATAAAATATCCTAGAAGATAGTTAAAACAGTTATGGATCAAGATTTCATATCATACAATCAAAGGTCCGATATTGTCCGCTTTAGGGCTGTCAGGGCTGTTGCATGGAATCGTTACACCACTCCCCCATCACCCTTCACGGCTTTGTTCTTGGATTTTATGGAATACAACATAAACATAGATTTATACATATGCATTACATAGATAAACAAACACTATAATATATGGTACATGGATGAAAGCATACACATAGTTAAAGGAGTTGAGAATCATATCTCAACACACTTATACATACAATTTACTAACTACTTACTCATTCAGACATTTCAGCAAACACTTTAGACTACTTACATCAACATACATGACGTATGTTGATCATATAGGTATTAGGCCAAATCCTTCTACTAGGGGTTGCCCCATTTATAACACGCGTGCACCTACGATGGATAGTCATTGCAAGCATGAATCCAAGTTTCATATTCATTTATTCATTTTCACAAACACTTGGGCTACACACTGTATCACATATAATGTATATTTGCCGTGATGTGATTTAGGGCAAGTCCTTTCGTTAAGGAGTTATCACACATGTACCAAGCATATATTCATGACAGTTAGTCATGGCGAGCACGAATGCAAATTCTATACTCATTCAGTCATTTTCACAAACACTTAAGCTACATATAATAACATACACAACGTATGTTGATAAAACATGTATTAGGCTAATCCGTTCACCGAGACGTTGATACACATGCATCTAGCATACATAGACAGCAATTAATCATGGTAAGCACAAATCCGTATTTCATACGTATACGGTATTTTCTACAAATACGAGGAATACAGTATATTCAACATAGTTAACGTATATCTGAAAAATGAAACGGACAACACTTTGTACATGTGCAATAGCATCCACGTCAGTAATATGTCATTAACTGACATTGAAAGCCTTGAAAACCATAACTTATACGTTTAAAGTCCGCACCTTATGCCGTAGAAGCGAGTAACGGACTCAGCTTAAACACCAAGTTTTTATCAACGGTAGAACGACAACCTATGGCATGAAATAGGTTAGCTATTTCATCAATTACACTAGTTGAATCTCTAGAACTGATTAGGGTTAGGATTTCTTACCCGAAAACGGAATCAGAATCGCCGAAAAAGTAATACGGTAGTGATGGATCGGCACGTAGAATAGCAGGAGTGATTCTTAAGAATAACTCTCACCCATTCACTCACTTTCTCTCTCTCTTTCTTTCTCTTTCTTTCTTCTTTCTCCCTTAGGTTTAGGAAATTCATATGGAATATGAGAGAGAGGGTTTAAGCTTCTTATATAGGCCCGAAATTGTCGGAAATAGGCCCAGGGCCAAGGTATACTTAGGTTATTTCCAAAGAGCGTCTATTTCATCTCAATGGAGTATTTCCGGAGCCCCCCTTGAGCTAAAGGTCGGACTTAAGCTCCCTGACTTAAGCTCCGAGAGCAGCTGGGTAATGAGATTGATCCTATATTTTAGGGTAACCTAGCGTCAATGATTCTACAAGTTTTGGGTCTTGCAGATCGTATTTAAAGTGAATCAAGCGGATTTCGTAGCTAATCTAGTTTAGCACTTAGTTACTTTTGTCTAATTCCTAAAGGATTAGAGGTTTGAGAAGTTAATAAGGGGTTAGGATCGACCTTTTGCCTAAAGACATCTAACTCCAGGTTGGTAAAAATCTGGGGCGTTACAATCTACCCCCCTTAAAAATAATTTCGTCCCCAAAATTGCCTAAGGGTAGTAAGTAAAGATTTTATTATTCTTCTTGCTCAAGTTTACTGATTTCAAGTTTATATGCGTGATACGACGTATACTATCTATGTTAGTCTAGCTCATGTTCGTCTACCCCCCTTAAAAATATCCTTTATCTCTTTCTTATACCCTGGTGGTTTGCTACAATTCATTCCTTTATCTATTTGACGTCTTGATGACAATTCCCATTTATTTAGAGTAAGATATTATTCTTTCAATGGTCGACCAATACGGAGAGACAGTTATAGTGGGCTTGACCCGATACATCGATCATCCACCTGACCAGGGTACAAGGCTCATCGTATCCCTTCCTAGTCCTGGTAGATCTTGGTCTTCTGCTCGGTCAAAGCAGTGAGTCCATTTGTAGCCACCTAGGATTGAGAATTGGGTCAAGCCGCGAATGCTTCGCAGTTGTATATGCCAATAACTCCATAGTCTGATCACTCTAGAAAAAATTTAGGGAATGTTCATCAATGAAAGGTTCAAATTACCTAGTCATAAGGTTGCCCGTTGGATCTTGGTCTAAGAGAGTCCTCATCTTAATTCATGTCCATGGTAGCAGTTAAACTCGTACTCATTATTAGGCCCTTTCTGTAGTACGAATTGGTTTAATACTTAAACCCTGATTACTTTCCTTCTAGTAACTTTATTAGCGACATTCTAAGAAAGGTTCACATCCTATTTAATAACCTATCTTTACGTATAGTCTGGATCAATTCCATTCGATCCTGGGCCAGTGGGCTATCGCTCCACCAAGCTTCCGTTGCGCCCTAACTTGACCGCATTCATAACCTTTCTACCCCCCTTAAAAACTTATTTAAGGCTCAAGAATCCATGTCTCGCTTCGTACGTCAGAACGAGGTGTAATTTAAACCTAGTTGAATACTGTAAGATACTCTATACATTATTAGTGCATAAGGAATTTGGACAAAATAGGTTAACGGGCAGACTATCTTTCTAAGGCCATATGCACAATATGTATGCCCGAATGGTCTGTGATTTAGGACCTAATCCCTAACTCTTTGTTGCCCATTTGAGAAATTTCTTAGGCCCGAGCAAAGTATCCCTATTCGCTATGTGTTCTTAAACTTTTGGTTGTAAGTGGTTCGGCCAACACGGAAGGAAAGTTGTGTAGTGGGTCTGAGCCAGATACATAGACCTTCTGCCTAGCTAGGACAGAAAATTGTCGTATCAGTTCTTAATCCTAGTTGATCCCGACCTTCTGCTTGATTAGATCATTGAGTTCATTGGTAACTACTAGGATTGAGAATTCAATTCAAACCACGAATACCTCGCTTATATATAGTTCTCTACTCCATGTTCCCGATTGTAATAAGCCCTTGAGAAGACAATCCTAGGGGGTGTGTTGTTTTGATCTAACGTTCAATCAGAAGGATATATAACTTTTCTCTAAGTGTGAATAGTTTCAAAGTTAAAACAACTTTTACAGTTATTAAATAAGCCTATAAGTATTAGGGGGATTCAACGAAGGAATGAGATCTCACTCCAACCTAATCAAGCCAACTTATTAAATCTATCTTTCAATTGTCTTAGCATAATCAGTGTTTTACATTCCTTAGTATAACCAACCAATAGTTGTAATTTAAGGTCTATGCTTATACGCTAGATGATTTCATACCCTTTCTAATACAAGAAATTGTTTATCGCTTAGGGTCGAACGTTGTGTGATTAGAATTGAGTTGCCCGAATTTGAATTTAACTACACCTGAGCACTACACACATGCTCATACTAGCTAAGAAGGTCCTACGGTTCACATTATTAATTTGTTCGATTTCCTATACTGCCAGATTTGTTTGCAATCTAGGAGTATCAACTCTAGGTCCAAAATGCTAAAGGCCTGTTTGACCAATGGTATTAGGTTGTATTAAATGGATTGCATTGCTAATCCCACTTCGGGATTGGGAATGACATGTTTGAAAGGAGGGTGGGATGGGATTAAAATTAATTTTATAGGCTTTGGAAAATGAGCCTTGTGTTGGAAAGTGTGAGATGAGATTTGTGGGTTTGGAAAGTTATGAGACACAAAAGTTGGGTTTTGTGCTCATATGAGTGTGAAATGGTGAGGCCAAGAGGAGTAAGAGATGGGTTTAGAGGAGTAATGGTGGAGAGGTGGAAGGGGTTCACAATGTCAAGTACAATTCCTGTCAAGCATTCTACACATTCGATACCAAAAGGAGCTTCATGCATTTCATTTAACCCAAAATCGTCACAATACATGGGATGTAGCCTTACATGGACCATGACAGAAGATGCATGTGAGCTAATACAACCAAGACTTCAAACATCTGAAATATTCTACCAATTACTACACTACTAGGACCATCAACATCAACACAAACAGAACCTAAAGCGATAACCAAAACAAGCTGCAAGACAACGACATGGATGACTAGGCATCTGAGTCTGGCGAAGGAGGAGGGGCATCCTTATCCTGTAAGCAGCACAGGATAGACTTCAACGTGCGAGTCACCTTCTTGAACTTGTGCTTCACGAGGCCTCGAAAATCCATAATATCCTGTCATAGGACAGCCTGACCCTGTCGTAGGGCAGCCTGATCCTCCTCAAGTCGAGCTATACGAGCATCTCTAACAGCCCGATCAGTGTTCTGCCCCGGTGACATAGGAGGGGAGCTCTCCTCCGTATCCTGGGCCTCCTCTTCTTCTTCCTGTTCCTCCTCTATCTCTTCCCTGTTTCCTCCTCGCTTTCATACTCCTCACTAGCCGTCTCATCCTCACTCTCATCAAGTTGGGCTTGCCGCTGCCGTGGCCCGATTTTCATCTAATTGAGAGTAGTTTCGTCGATGAAATGTTGCAGCACTGGGAGTTCTGCGCCAAGACTGTAGCCGAACTCGCGTGCAATCTTACATATAAGTCGGGCGAAGGAGAGCGAATCAGTCCTTCTATTTGAGCGTGCGGTCAGAACGATCTGTCGCAAAACATACGTGGGCACGCATAACTTCTCTCCCTGCCCCGCCTGGTATAGAAAGTCGACCATTAGGCGCGTGCACTCACTGCGATTTCTCCACCTGGGGTAGACGTTGAACGTGAAAATGTGATGGAGTAGACGGAAGTCGTTAGTCATGCTGATAGCTAGAAGACTGTTATTTGGCTGCCACTGAACTAGTCGACCACATAGGGAACGCGTACGGCGATCCCGTTCTCGTGCACTCTTCAGATTCTTCTCGCTCGCGTGGACTTAGTCAAGCGGTATGCCCATGAGTCGAGCTATCAGGCCAGCGTCAATTGTGGCCTCCCGATCTCTTTCGAATGGGATCTTAAACTACAAAGGATCCAGCGTAGGCTCTCGAATATGGGTATAAAAAGCTCGGACAATACCCTCATTCGCGCAATATTTTCCCTCAAACATAGGGCCCCAACCGGCCTCACCCAGGCGCTCCAATAACAAATACTCGCCAAAGAGCCGCCCATCCACCTGAGCTTCAAAAAGGACCTTACGGCCTGCGTATCGTCCATGGGACAACTCCGCCAGTAGAGCTCTTGGGAGAGGAGCCTGGGGATCGAGGTCCTGCTTAGTCCGCACCTTATGTGTAACGCCTGTGCTTGCGGTGGCGCCTCTCAGTCTCCTTGCACGAGTGGGGCGACTAGGCCCGACTTCATCCACGGCACCCTTTCTCTTTCCCATGAGAGAGAGAAAGGTGGAGATTGAGAAAACGGCCATAATAACTTCGAATAAAGCCATGGAAAAGGGAAGAAAATGGAGAAAAGGGCTGGAGTCTTTAGGTCTCCACAGATTTGAGCCTCCTAGGGGTGTGTAAAGGCTCAAATGGAAGGAAATGAAGAGGGAAAGTGAAGAAAGATGATGGGTACTGTGTGTACACGAATTTGAGCCTCAAATGGAGGATTCAAGAGCTCAAATGAGAAGGAATGGAGAGGTTAGGCAGCAATGGAGAGAGATTTCGAATGTGTGGTGAAGGTGGTGCACGAAAACGAAAGAGGAAGAGGTTGGAGGGCCGATTTTTGTAAAAAATCGGAAGTTTGAAAGAGAAAGGAGATCTTGGGAGAGCATTTTATGAAAGAGGGGCATGTTTGGAAGGGTTTTAATAAAAAAAACCCTGGATCAGTGGGCCACACTACCCCACAAAGTCGATCGGCCCGAGCGGCCCGCCCGGCCAGGCCCGTTTGGCGGCAAGGCCTCGCCAAACCGGCGAGGTCCTCACCGACCTCTGGAGGTTCTGGCGAGGGCTCTCCCCTTGGGCGAGGTCCTCCTGCCCCCCTTGGTCCAAAATGATGTGGGTCCCCTTGGAAGTGCCCCGTTTGGGCCCCACCTCCGTTTTGAGTCTATTCGGGCTATTTCGGAAACTATTTGATGTATATTCGCATTTAGCAATTTCTGAAGGCTGGGATGGGTTCATTTGTAATCTAAATCCGTCAAGTGACGGTCTAGGGGTGATTTGGGATCGACTCATGCGATCATGGATGAGTACGGACCCGATCTCGGTGACCGTTTTCGGTGAACTTCGCCAATTGGCGAAACTGGGACTCCTATGACTGTTTCTACATTTTCTCGCACCCACCTAAGTTGAATTTACGTCAGCGTACGTTGTGTGACCATAACCCAGGTCCGATTTAATCCAAATCATGCTTTGATACCAACTTGTAACGCCCTGAAAATCGGGAGTCGAGCGAAGCTCAGCTCCCGAGTTCCAACGCATCGCTTATGCAACATAGATAATGATGATTATGATGAGTGCATTGAAACATGAATGAGATTAGACCAAAACAGCATATCATACTACAGAGACAGTTAAATTACGCAAGCGGAAGACTGTGATAGATATATATAGTATATGTAAACTGGTGTAAGTCTCCAGAGTGTGAACATGTTACCAGGTTAAAGAATTACAAGTGTAGTTCCACAATGTACAAAATGAGAAAGTGTAATGTTCTCTATCCAAAACCCTGTAGCCCCATCAGCGCAACTCCAGGTCTACATAGACCTGCTAGAGAGTTGCATATAGGAGAGATCCTCCTCGTCGGAAAAGTCTGGCCCTGCCTCATAAGCATCGCCATTACCTGCAGCTAAGACAGAGTCTGGTGGGTGTGTACAACACCGTTCCGTAACTTGGGAGTGAGTGATCAACTCAGTGGAACAAGAAAGCAAAGCTTAGCATGTTATCAATTCAATCAAGCAGTAATGATAAAGCAGTAAATCACACATCCCTAAGTACTCTGTTAATGTAAGAATGGTATGAATGTATGATGCATGCCCTCGCCTACGCTCCCTCAGCGACTTCATCTCACATTCGCGCATGAACAACACTGCCTCAGTGCTTGACCTGCTACACCTGAACGCACGCGTAATGCAGTGCATGTATATGATTACCAAGTTCTTATTAGTCCTTTTCATACAGCAGGATTGGGAAACTAAGGTACCTCCCTTATATCAATACTCAAACACTGATCCATTTTAGGGTCGTCAGTCCTAGTAAATCTCATACGATGTTGCGGTTCTAGGTCACTGCAAAGGGCTCGTCGCCAAATCAGTAGAGACCTAGTTTATACTCTAGATGCTACGGAAGGGTTGTCGCCTCCACGTAGACTCAGAGTATACTCGAGGTCACTACAAAGGGCTCGTCACCAATCAGTGTAGGCCGACAGCTCGAATACAGTGTCCCATACCACCGTATTCGGCTCACGAGTCTGGGTTGCTCACTGGTCACTACGGGGAGGCTCGTTGCCCTAGCGTAGGCCGACAGCTCGACCACGGTGTCCCATACCACCATGTCCAGCTCATGAGTCTTAGTGGATCGAGGTACCAAGGTTAACGGGGTTTTCACTGGTGAGTTTGGTACCTTAGGTTCAAACAGTAGCATCCAAACATGGTGAACATACATCGGGTCAATCGGGTTACTTGACGAGCTCGACTAACACGAGCGCACCTCAAGTGAATCGACATGAAGTGCGTAAGCACTCCGTGTGGCCTAACCACTGTCGACAACCGAAGTACGGTTCGGATTCGTCGAACACATCTTGTGTGACGAAACAACATCATCCATCAATCTAGGATCTGTTACCGATTGCCTGGACTATACAATAGCCCCAATCACATTCAATTATAATAAAATATCCTAGAAGATAGTTAAAGTAGTTATGAATCAAGATTTCACATCATACAATCAAAGGTCCGATATTGTCCGCTTTAGGGCTGTCAGGGCTGTTGCATAGAATCGTTACACCACTCCCCCATCATCCTTCACGGCTTTGTTCTTGCATTTTATGGAATACAACATAAACATAGATTTATACATATGCATTACATAGATAAACAAACACTATAATATACGGTACATGGAGGAAAGCATACACATAGTTAAAAGAGTTGAGAATCATATCTCAACACACTTATACATTACAATTTACTAACTACTTACTCATTCAGACATTTCAGCAAACACTTTAGACTACTTACATCAACATACATGACGTATATTGATCACATAGGTATTAGGCCAAATCCTTCCACTAGGGATTGCCCCATTTATAACACGCGTGCACCCACGATGGATAGTTATGGCAAGCATGAATCCAAGTTCCATATTCATTCATTCATTTTCACAAACACTTGGGCTACACACTGTATCACATATAATGTATATTTGCCGTGATGTAATTTAGGGCAAGTCCTTTCGCTAAGGAGTTGTCACACATGTACCAAGCATATATTCATGACAGTTAGTCATGGCGAGCACGAATACAAATTCTATACTCATTCAGTCATTTTCACAAACACTTAAGCTACATATAATAACATACACAACGTATGTTGATAAAACATGTATTAGGCTAATCCGTTCACCCAGACGTTGATACACATGCATCTAGCATACATAGACAGCAATTAATCATGGTAAGCACAAATCCGTATTTCATACGTATACGGTATTTTCTACAAATACGAGGAATACAGTATATTCAACATAGTTAACATATATCTGAAAAATGAAACGGACAGCACTTTGTACATGTCCAATAGCATCCACGCCAGTAATATTGTAACACCCGGGATTTTTGCCACTTGGAATTAGACGTCCTTCGTCAATGGGTCGATCCTAACACCTTATTAATTTCTCAAAACGCAATCCCAAAGGCCAAAATTCCTTTTAATCCATTCCTTCACAATCTCCCATTTCACCTTTCACCACCGTGTTCTTTAAATGTTTCTAAGTACTTTCATGTTAGGCATGAATCCTAAAGTTTAGGTGATGATGAACAATACTTTGGAAATCCGTACAAAGACCCGAATGCCACCTCGGGCAGAAATCACTTAGGATAAAATCCTTTAGAAATTAGACAAAGTTAACTATGTGCTAAACTAGATTAGCCATGAAATCCGCTTGAATCACTTTAAATATGATCTGCAAGACCCAACTTGTAGAATCATTAACGCTAGGTTACCCTAAAATCTAGAATCAATCTCATTACCCGGCTGCTCTCGGGAGCATCACGAAACTCCGTATTAGATCTGGACCGCACATCGAAAGTCTGAATAATACAAAGTTATAGAATTAGAACCGCCTTGCTGGGCTTGACAACCATCTCAGAAATCAAATCCAGATAGTGTCCCGGGGCTATTCGCTTGAGCCCAGAGCGAAGAGTGTGAGAAACGTGGATTTCTTATTAAATTAAATACAATTTAAGTAATCTGAGACTTGTCGCTTGCGGGCCAAATATAAGCAATCAGACCGTTGGAATCTGACCCAAATACACCCTCAGATCAGGAAACATTTCCCTTACAGGTCTGTGTATTTGTAACCTTGATCGAGTTTCTGTGACCGTTGAACTGAAACTGGTCCGCCACGTGCGATCTGGAAATCCGATTGGAATGAAAACTTAACTCGACCTAGATCCATAGTCAGTGAACTTAAGTCCGACCTTTGGCTCAAGGGGGGCTCTAGAAGTGCTCCGTTAAGATGGAACAGTCTCGCTTTGGCTATAACCTAGGTATATTATGACCCTGGGTCTAATTTGGTGAGTTTTTAGCCTATATAAGGACCTTAAACCCTCACTTTCTCATCCCATACGAATTTGATAAAACCTAGGAGAGAGAAGAGAGAAAAGAGAGAGAAAGTGAGAGATGAGTGAGAGGTTCTTCTTAGCAGTTGTTCTACTAATCCACGTGCTTCTTTCCTGCTATCAAATCGTCATTTTAACGATTCTAACTTCGTTCTTAGGTAAGAAAGACCTAACCCTAACTTGTTTTAGGGTTTCTATTGATGCTAGTAGTTAGATAGCTAACCTAGCTTGTATTACAGGTTGATATTTCACGTATATGAAGACTTAGAGTCTTTGTTGAGTTCGTTACGCTTCTCCGGCGTAAGGTGCAGATTTTAGATGCGTAGGTTGTCATTTTTCAAAGCTTTCAATGTCAGCTAATGGTAGATTATTGACAAGGATGCTATTTCACATGTAGAACATGCTGTCCATTTTCCATTTCGAATACATACGAAGTATATGGAATTTTATATATTTTAGGTATTTGTAGAAAATACCGTATACGTATAAATTTTGTAAATGTGATTGCCATGAGTATTTGTCGTATATACATGCGAGTTATGGATGCAGTATCTGTTTGGCGAAAGGATTCGCCCTAATACAGGTTTTAGCCAACATATGATGTGTAGGCTAATATGTATAGTCTAAGTGTTTGTATAAATGCTTGTATGAGTATATACGTAGTAAATAATGCTTTACTTGGGTGTTGAGATAGGATTCTCAACTACCTTAGCGATGTTTATGATTTCCTCCATGCAAGTTGTTTAACTTAGTCGCTTTACTTTGAAATGCATGTGTACGGATTTTTGTTCATGTTGTATCTTATAACATGTTGGGAAATATGCTTGAATTATTTGGTTATTTCTGTTCTGGCTACCATACATGTTTACTGGTTAATATGGAATGTGTTTGAGGCTATGTTATAGTCCAGGCAATCGGTAACATATTTGAGCTCGTGGTTGGCCTCTATTCGCCACGCAAGACGTGTTTGACGAACCCAAGTCGTGCGTTACTTGTCGGCAGTGGTTAGGCCACACGAAGTGCTTATACACTTCATGTCGTACAACTTAACGGGCACTCGTACTAGTCGAACTCATCAAGTAACCCGATTGATCGTTGTATGTTCACCTTGTAATTGTCATAACTGCTTGAACCTAAAGTACCAAACTTACCATTGTGAAACCCTATCAACCTTGGTACCTTGATCCGCTAAGACTCATGAGCCGGGCATGGTGGTATGAGACACCGTGGTTGAGCTGTCGGCCTACATTGGGACGATGTGCCTCCCCATAGTGACCAGTGAGCAACCCAGACTCGTGAGCCGAATACGGTGGTATGAGACACTGTATTCGAGTTGTCGGCCTACATTGTTTTGATAGGTGATGGGGGAGTGGTGTAACGAGTGTGTGTAATAGCCCTGACAACCCTAACCGTGCCCGGTGTAATGACCTCGAGCATACTCTGAATTTGCGGTGAGGCGACGAGTCTTCCCGTAGTAACAGAGCATAAACTAGGCTTGTATTGATAAGGTGATAGGGGAGCAGTGCAACGAGTGCGTGTAACAGCCTTGGCAGCCCTTTACAGTGACCTAGAACCGTATCATCGTATGAGATTATCTAGGAGTGACGACCCTAGACAGGATCTTGTTTGGGAATGATATAAGGGAGGTACCTTAGTTTCCCAAATCCTGCTGTATGAAAAGGACTAATAACAACTCGGTAATCATGTTCATATCGCACTGTATGTGCCTGGAAGATGTGGAGCACTGAGGGATGTAAGCATGCCGTGGACGTAAGATAGTGTCGCACGAGGGAGTATGTTGGCGAGGGCATGCATCATTATTGCATCTCATCCTTGCATTAATTACAGTACTTAGAAATGTTTGATTTGTTTGCTTTATCATTATCGCTTGATTGATTTGATAACATGTTAATCTTTGCTCTATGATTCCACTGAGTTAGCTACTCACTCCCACGTTACGGGACGGTGTTTGCAACACCAACCAGACTGTCTTAGTTGCAGGTGATGGCGATGCTTATGAAGCAGAGCCGGACTACTACTATGATGTTGAGGAGGAGTTCTCCTACATGTAACTCTCTGGCGGGTCTATGTGGACCTGGAATTGCATTGACGAGGCTATGATATTTGGGATAAAAGATATTACACTTTCTCATTTCGTATATTTTGAAATCAAACTTGTAATTGTTAACCTAGTGACATTCATACTCTGAGGGCTTACTATCACTTTTATATCGTTTATATACTTATTACAGTCTTTCGCTTGCACAATTTAGATGCCTTGGGAGTATGATATGCTGTTTTTGGTATAGTTTCAATCATGTTTAATGCCCTAATATAGACAACATTAAATCATCATTATCTATGTTGCATAAGTGATGTTTTGGAACTCGGGAGTTGGATTTCTAATCGACCCCCGATTTTCAGGGCGTTACAAATATATCATTAACTGACATTGAAAGCCTTGAAAACCATAACTTATACGTTTAAAGTCCGCACCTTATGCCGTACAAGCGAGTAACGGACTCAGCTTAAACACCAAGTCTTTATCAACGGTAGAACGACAACTTATAGTATGAAATAGGTTAGCTATTTCATCACTTACACTAGTTGAATCTCTACAACTGATTAGGGTTAGGATTTTTTACCCGAAAACGGAATCAGAATCGCCGGAAAAGCGATATGGTAGTGATGGATCGACACGTAAAATAGCAGGAGCGATTCTCAAGAATAACTCTCACCCATTCACTCACTTTCTCTCTCTCTTTCCTTCTCTTTCTTTCTTTTCTCTCCCTTAGGTTTAGAAAATTTGTATAGAATATGAGAGAGAGGGTTTAAGCCTCTTATATAGGCCCAGAATTGCCGGAAATAGGCACAGGGCCAAGGTATACTTAGATTATGTCCAAAGAGCGTCTGTTTCATCTCAATAGAGTATTTCCGAAGCCCCCCTTGAGCTAAAGGTCGGACTTAAGCTCCCTGACTATGGATCTAGATCGAGTTAAGTTTTCATTCCAGTCGGGTTCCCAGATCACACGTGGCGAACCAGTTTCAGTTCAACGGTCACCGGAACTCGATCAGGATTACAAGTACACTGCCATGTGTATGAAATTTCTCCTGATCCGAGGGTGTTTTGGGTCAGATTCTGACGGTTTGATTGCTTATATCTGGCCCGCAAGCGACAAGTCTCAGATTACTTAAATTAGATTTAATTTCTAAAAAAAACCACGTTTTCTCACACACTTCACTCCGGGCTCAAGCGAATAGCCCCGGAACACTATCTGGATTTGATTTCCGAGATGGTTGTCAAGCCCAGCGAGGCGGTCCTAAGCGCTTAGTCTCGTGATCATCGGACTTTCGACGTGCGGTCCAGATCCGATACGGAGTTTCAATGTGCTCCCGAGAGCAACTGGGTAATGAGATTGATCCTAGATTTTAGGGTAACATAGCGCCAATGATTTTACAAGTTTTGGGTCTTGCAGATCGTATTTAAAGTGAATCAAGCAGATTTCGTAGCTAATCTAGTTTAGCACTTAGTTACTTTTGTCTAATTCCTAAAGGATTTGAGGTTTGAGAAGTTAATAAGGGGTTAGGATCGACCCCTTGCCTAAGGACATCTAACTCCAGGTTGGCAAAAATCTGGGGCGTTACAATTATTCTTAATTCCAAAGCAATAAAATCAACGATAAATCTTTATTTTGAACTCTTTTCATCCATTATTGCATTACTGAGAAAACTGAGGACCACGATTACCATTGAAAGAAAAGTCCTTAGCTAAAGGCAAAAAGATCCCATTTAGAAGGACTAAACCTCTTTTAAATTGCCCAATTGTTGTACATTGGTGGCTAGACAGTCAAGTCAACATTCAAGGATCTAATCATATGGTTAATTTGGCGCTTGGGATCGCTAGCGTTCAATCAAACTCAAGTCAACTACGAGTTTGACACACCTGACACTATCTTAATTGTGCATGTTTGACGAAATACAGGCCGTTCGTTAACACATATGGTCTCATGTTTGATTGAACTACAATAGCTAGTGACAAATTTGGTTGATGCACCACAACATCGTACATAAGAAACGCTTATGATTAAAACTGCTTAAGGAGTTCTAAAGCAACGTAAAGGAAACGCTAAATTGGTCGATTTTCACAACGCACAATAACGATCATCTTCACATGGTGTTATGAGAAGAACTCTCATTTATGTAGTGGGTGCATGGCAAGCGCACAACCAATGGCCAACCCATGACAGACGTCTAGCACACATGGCTTTGTATACTAAGTCACAACCATTTACGGACCCAGATGGTTATTTCCACATCGGTAAACGTGATGAGTGGCTACAAAGATCTCTCTCTAGCTACCGCCTAAAATTTCTATAAATAAGGTGAAGATTGAAGAGCCTCTAGCCCTCGCTAGACTAACCCAACACAACTCTAAAGTGCAACACTGCTTCTCATATATAGTTTAGCTCTTAGTTTCACTTTTAGTATAATCCAATTCGTGTACACTGCTATGCTAGACCCTTTTCATTTTTCTTTTTAGTGTAATTCCCACCATTTACACCCAAGCCGTTGGGCCAAAAAGACCTTACTTTTAGGACATCGCCATCTATGCCGTAGTTGTTGGAACGGCAGGGTTTTTCTCTTTTGTAAGTGTTTATCTTTTATAAATGTTACTTCTTATGTTTTATTCTCACATTGATTTAATTAGTCAATCTCTACTATTACGATGAGAAAAAAGTCCTTTCAATAGAAAGGTAAATATAAATCATTAAAAGGATGAACCATTCCATGCGCAAATCACCTGGTCTCTATCATGGGTGGTTGAATAGATGATCAAACTGTAAATTTCTTGGTCATAGACGACCATCATCCGTCTCTTTGTTTATCTTGGCATTAGGGTCAAAGGTGTTAGGTTCGAATTAAGCCACATTAGACTCTAGACTATAGCATGTCCCGCATCATATACATTTACCAACAACCAAATTTCAAGCCAAATAAGATAAAACTTAGATATGCAAAACCATACGTAAGAGGATGGGACACCCATTGTGTGTTTAAGATCCCACCATGGTTTATATACGCCATCCAGTCCATTCACACGACTCTTCTCACCAAGACGAAGGCACTCTCCAAAACTCGTGGACCACACCACATGATTTTAGCAATTTTAGGTAGATTTCACATTGCTTCTTGTGGTGAGGCCCACCTAAACTCCAGATCACTGCATGATGTTCGACATCAAGACCTGTCATGGCATGGTGCACCTGATGGACAGGTAAATCTCATCCACACGAAGTTTTCCATCCACATAATTATCACGGTCTATATGGCTATCTGTAATCGTGCAAGTGTTTTCATTATTTTATTAGCAACCTACGTTTAAGCCTAGTAAAAAAATTCTTGTTGTGCAACACGGATGGAGAGAAAGGAAGCGATCTGACTTACAAGCAGCTAGAGAGAGTAGTTGAAAGCTTGGATTGAATAATATTGGAGCGATTTGCTGTGTCAGTGTTCCACATCCGCTTGCATGATGGGTATCTAACTTATTTTTTAATAAATTATTTTATTAAACCGATAAATTCATGAAATGCCTATAAATGATCATCTCCACAGACTTTATAAACCTAGATCTCTAAGCTTAGGGGAGAAATTGAGCAAATTTGATTTTAAGAAAATAAACATGAGATTAATAGAATTCAAGTTAGTTCAGGACTGAGTTGAACTAATACCTCCAACTAGCTATCTAGCGAGTTGTTCGAGTTGGCTTGAGTCGTCTCGACTATGTTTGAGTTGACTCGGACGAGTTGCACCCGACATGGATGAGTCATGAAACCATGGGTACAATATTAAAATTCCCATTTGCTAGATACAAATACATGGCCTATATTGAAATGGAAAAGGTCATATCTTCCAATCTAGAAGGCTTTTGGAGGACTCATCATCCAATGGATGTGGGTTGCTGACCCGACTGCAATTTGAAGCTAGACAGGGCTTATTATGATGTTTGTGAGAAATCCATCTTGTCGATTTGTTTTTCCAACTAGTTTGTGGCATGAGCCCAACAATGAAGCATAGCCCACACTCTAAGGGCCTATTTGGCCAGGCAGATTGGATGGGATTGGAAGATAGATCCTGGGATTGGCCAGGTATGCCAAACAGACACGGGATCCTGATCTCGGGATATAGCAATCCCATGGATCCTAAGACAATCCACTGACATCACCATCATTACCTTTAAATCCCATCCGATCCACCCTAATCCCTTCAAAATTGCCTGGGACGTGTTTGGTTCGAAGGATTGAAAGGGATTGAAAGGTTTAATCCCGGGATTGGCCGGGTGTGCCGAACAGACTGGATATGGCAATCCCATAGATCTTGCACCAATCCACTGACGCAGCTATCATTAGCTTGAAATCCGTGCAATCCACTCTAATACCATCCAATCCCATCCAATTTGCCCGGCCGAACAGGCCCTAAGTGGACCATACAACAGGGAAAGGTGGGGAGGGAAATGCGTAGCATTAAAATCCACACCGTTCGTAAGGTCATTTCCAATGGGATGAACTGGAAACACAAAATATTAGCTGATCCAAAACTTCTATGACCCCACAAATGTTTCAACGGTAGGAATTCAATCCCCACTATTTCTGGTCATGTGGTCCACTTGAGTTTTGGAGTTGTCTCATTTTGGGCTATGTCCTAACATAAGCCGCCAAAATTGATAAATTGGGTACGTGAATTTCTTACAAAGATCATGCTTGGGCTCCACCCAGCTAATGATGGTAGAAATTCCTCGAGGTCAATCAGCATATGTTAGAGTGTTAAGGTCCCTTGATATACATTGATACGCCATCCTTTGGTGGCTCGAGCTTTTAAAGAAAGTTGTGATTTATCATGGTATTAAAGTGGACAAGTGTTTGAATTCTGAAATATGCCACTGGAATATATTCTCTTATGGGTTGCTTATAGTGTGAGTTGTGAGTGTCTCTCCACCCTTGCCCATGCCATACCACCAAAATATGTTCTCCCATGGGGTCGTATCCTCTGATAGCTCGAGCTTTTAGATAAAGCGGTTGTACGTCTACAACAAACACAAGCTCTTGAAATAAAGAATGATGGATGTAAACCATAACCCATTCTTTAATGGCTAAGTATCAACTTTTCATTAAAAATCCAGCTGATCCACTTGTTGAGTGGGCATCCACTATACAACTGGTCATGACATAGACAGAAGATCATTTGTAAAATTTTAATTTTGTTCCATCCAATTGAGTAGATTGGTGAGATTTTTATTTTTATTTTCCTTATCAAATGATCTTCGTGTTGCTGCATATCCTATTAGAAAATTTGGTTTTACTTGACCTGACCCATTGGTAGTCTTAATCATCCAGGCAATCCTCTTTTATCTCTTTTGTCACAATAGGGAAACGCAATGAAAATGCGCCTCTAAGAGGCATTTGCTTTATTTTTAAATTAATGTAACTTAAGTTAAAGGCACCTACAGATAGTAGTTTTAGATAAAGGCACCTAACTTTCACCGGGACACTTATCCATATGTTATGATGCATCTAGAAATAAATCTTCTTGTTTTTCTCTTGCAGATGAAATGTAGCTTGACTAGACCTTTCATTAATAAGAAACTAGTAAAAGGCACGCGCATCACAATGTGTGAATGTGTTTTAAAATATTAGATATTAGAAAATAAAGCAGTTGTAACATATAGATCGGTGGACATCTAGGGGCATGTTTGGTTTTTCAATTACATGGTAAATGGTTGTAAATGGGTAATGATTACTTATATTAGCTGATGACATCACTTACATTTGATTGCAATGATAGTTTGCTACCATTGTTTGTTTGACCCATAAATCACTCTAAAAATGATAGTTTTATAATATAAAAATGTAATGATTTTTCTTTACATGTTTCATTTACAAGTGTATTTGACTCATGATTTACGAGTTGTAATTCTTGTTTAAACAAACACCTTGAAATGATGGTTCATTTACTTTACATTACACGTGAAGTTAAAAAACCAAACATGCCCTAATGGTTATAAAAATGAAATATATAGTAAACAGTTCAAGTCTGAGAAAAAATTCCAGTGATGATGGGTAAAGGTCGTCTAATCACATCATACTCTAATTACATGACCAATCTACAATAGGCCCACTATTTGGTTGATTTGGATATAGTGGACGCCACCTGTAAGCTTGACCCCATCCGAATGTAGTCAGTCACAAAGAGAGAGGGAGAAAGCTTGCGTACATGCCGCTCTTTATATGGTGGGGAATGTTTATGATTTGATTTGGCTATTCCTTATTTTCTTGGTTGTACTATTCCTTTTAAAGGTGGCCGAAAAAAAGGGTATGTTTGAATTCTTAGAGTCGTCACCAGCCAATTATTCTTGATTGTATCCACGGTTAGCTAGATTCTATATATTTGTGGTGTAGAGCGGGTCACATACAATTTTATGGCCAAGATGGACCAGAAAAGGCCCGATCGGAGGCGGAAGTGATTCAGACCATCAGAACCTTAAAACGGGCGTATCTCACAAACTGAAATGAGTTATCCGACATGCCATGTATGATTTTGGGGTAGGATGAGCTACTTTAGCCATCCAACCCCGTTATGCTGGGTTGCACACACCGAATTTGCGAGATTCCATCAGATCGATGGTTGAATTTTCATTTTTACTATTTATAGTAAGTTTTAGTTTGATTATAACTCTTCATCCGTTGGGCTTTAGGAGTTGCATCCAACATGAAAAGTGCTTAGAATAATTAGGAGAATAGCATGGTTGATTCGTATAGGACACTTACTATTTTTGGCCGAAAACCGTGGTGTCTAGTAGAAATCACGACCGTATATAAATTGTAAGTTGGTAAGTCACGATTTATAGGAGTTTTAGTTGTAGTTTAATTCCAAAACTTCTTCCTAGGTTTCATGTCATTATTTAAGAAAGTTGTAAGCTCGTTTTAATCATCAATCAACTTATTACGAATTTCTAGAATTATTTCTATTTTCTTATTTTCCTTGTGGATTTGAGGTATCTCTGTGAGGAGTCCAGAGTAGTTCCGTGGATTCGGAATAGTTACCCCCCTGAGGAAGACGGTGCTCGACCTCATCACGTCCATCTCTGCATCAATTTGCCTCAATATCGAGGGATCATGAAATCCTCTGACCTAAATGATTTCGATGATTGGCCTAGGACCAGTAGGTCCCGGTAAAGGTCTCAGTGATAAAAGAGGAAGGGGTTAGGTACCCTCTTTTGCCCGCACACTGTACACTCTCTACTCTAGGGGATATGCAAATTTCAAGAGAATTCAAGTATGCAGCAGTATTACATATCTAGCGATGCTTTGCATAGTCCTTTAAGAGGAATTTGTGGGCAAAAGTAGAAGAAATTCTAGTCATGCTATGTGAAGTCAAGCGACCCTGGGTAGGCAAGGGCCAGGGGATTCTACCTCTTGATTTGGTCAGGCATCTAATGGTGAATGAGGGTTCTAGGTGCGGTTCTATTAGGATATAGCTGGACAGCTCAGAAGTAGTATTTCGTGATTTAGGTGGGGTGTCTATATATATTATATATATATATATATATATATATATATATATATATATATATATATATATATATATATATATATATATATATACACACACACACGTTACATGCCACCTATATGGTAAGATAGCCTCACTTGTGTCAATTAAATCTTTGACTTTCACATGCTCAAGTGTCCCAAGTCTCTGAAATGTGGATCCTTTGCCTGGATCTGTACTGCCCAAACTGAAGAGGAGTTGTATGGTGCATCATTCAATTCATCTCTAGGATAAGAAAATTATACCATGAACCCTTTCACCTTTTTCTTTTGGAAAGAGTGGCTAGTCTATGAGGTTTTTAATTCAGAAACAAACTACAGTGGATGGTCCAAATTCGAGATAGAGAGAGGTTGAGATCTTCTAATCAATCTAATTTTGGGGATAGACCCCATGTATTGTAATTACACTATTTTGACGATCTGGATTAGTTGTGTGCCTTATGATAGCTGATGACGCCTTAAATAATACAACGACTCTAATAATTCATGTAGCTAGCGGCTCAGTCAAGCTACCATGATTATCTCTAAGTATAACGATACACTTGTCACGTGATGGGTCCAGATATTTATATTATCGGATGATCTGAACCATCCAGATTATAGGCCTATGTTCCAAAAGGTCACGCTCATTGAGGATCCTAAATACTGGATTTGGTGACATTGAAATAATCTTTGAAAACAAAAATGTCAGATAGTCTGCATTCTATTGGAAAAGTTCATGGGCTAAATTGCTAAAGTAGGACGATTTTGGACCGTGGCACAATCATTGTGGGGCCTGCCAGGTAGATAGTTCAGTTCATTCAACCATGAAGCAGCCATGTAGTGGGCCCAATATCTCATGATCTAGAACAAGGGTTAACTTTTCTTTTCTTTTATTTATTTATTTATTTATTTTTCCCTCCTTTTCTTTAAGATTGGTTTTCTATGTCAAACACCTAATGCATCATTTTCCAATAGCATCTTGTGCTGTTGATGTCTTAAATCTATCAGGACAGGCTTTGTCGATGCCATCGACGGCAGCCCACTCAATGCCATCGAAAAAATTCAAAAAATCCATGTTGCTTGCTAGAACGTTTTGGTGTTGTTACTCGATGACATCGAAGCAGTTCGATGCTATCGATGGATCCTTGATGAGTGTCGATGCCATCGAAGGTCCCATTGAATATGTGCCCAGAATTGTGTAAGTTGTTTCCTATTTTGGGTGTAACACTATATATCAAGTATAATCGGGATTTGAGAGTTGAGAGGGTGTATTAGGACTTTCTAAATCATTCGTAATAATTCAAGGGCATAGCTAGGGCTTGTGAAAAGAGATTCGAAGCTTGTCCGAATCAGTAAGACACTATCTCTCGTAATTTTTGCTTTCACATTGTATTACTCGTCACTAATTTGTGCCGTGTTTTTTTTACGAAAGAGTTTTTCCACGTAAAATTCAGATTGTTTTTGTTTAGACTTAGTTGTGCGATTGCATGTACTTTGCTTGATTCGTCTCAGTGTGCTTCTACGATTCCCCAACATCTCGTATTGCTGCTCTTTTTCTTAACAATGCATTTTCAGGCCAAAAAAATTGCATGGTTACTGCCATTAGTTGACTTGATGAGGGTGTCACAAACGGCCTTCACTTGGCATGAATCACTCTCCCAAATCATGGGCCCCACACTCCACTAACAATAGAGCCCACGATTTAGACCCTTTGAATTTGTTGATTTTAGATGACGGAAATAAACTCAAACAGCTGAATAGGGATGCCGGATCTGCCCTAGCACATGAGCTAGTTCTTCCATCAAGTCAGTTTCGGACATGCCTATAGATTGTGCATAATAAAAGAACGGCTCAAAAAGAAATGGGTCCACTCATCATGTGCCGACAATTGCATGAGAGAATGGACATTTAAAAAAAGGATGGCCACTGGTTCATCGTGCTTTAATGGTCAAATACCAATAAATCTTCTTAACTATCGTGCGGAGGGTGACAGACAAAAAGAAAAGAACCCATCCACGTAAACTTATAAGCATATTCGCAATTTTCGAATCATTAAACATTCATCAGAGAGGGAGAGGGACGATTCTTGAAACCTGTCACTTTCAGTCATTTCGTTTACGGCAAGGAAATCATACCTGAATCCTGTGAATCTTTTATGATCTATTTTTATCTCTTGCTTGCACAGATAGACAGAGTAGTCCTTCCTAAAGTTTTTCAAATGAAAAGTAGCTGTCCAAAAAGAAAGACAAAAGTAGAGGAGTTGAATGATATTAAGAGGGCAATACAGTGCTCTTAGTGTTGAGATGTGGAGCCACATCTGGGGGCCGCTCGACCGGTCGAGTGCCCTGCTCGACCAGTCGAGTGGCCCACTCGACCAGTCGTGGACTGGCTCGACTCAAAGTACAGCGAGCAAAATTAATTTTTGGTCCGAGGTGCTCGACCGGTCGAGGCCCATGCTCGACCAATCGGTCGAGCAGCCTACTCAACCAGTCGAGGTTACATAGATTCGTTTCCGGATCTTACACAGACTGTGGATGTTTAAGTCGGTTTTCATAAGGGTGCGAAAGGGAAGTTGTCTAAACTATAAATAGAGGTCCCTAGGGCTTTTCTATGTATGATGAGAGTTATTCCAAGGTGTGGGCAAAAAGTTTTCTCTGTATTTCTAAGGGAAAAGGTTAGTATATTGCTTGTAATCTCGTTTTCTTCATAGTGGAAGTTTGCACCTGTGGTTTTTTTATCCTTGTTTAGGGTTTTTCCACATATATCTTGTCTTGTGGTTTGTTTGGAATGTTTTGATTCTTCTTCTAGTTTATATTTCTTCTTGTTTATCGTTTGTGGGTGAGATCGGAGATTGGATCTCGGTTCACTGCGTTGTTGGCGTGCTGCACTTAGTTGCCTAATTCTGTTAGACAATTCAATTAATTGATTTGGGCCTTTCAAGTGTAGAACATTTTCTATCAACTATTATGCAAAACGTGCATTGATCAGATGCCACAATCCTTCCTCTGTCCGGCCTTATTTTCTATAGCCATTGTTTTTCCGAGCCATGGATGGGATGGTTATGATTTCCTGACAAAAGTGATTCTAATAATCATAAGCAAACCCTAAAATTGATTAATTTACCGACTGGAACCATTGTTGTGTAAATGATTTTGGTTGTCCGTTTAGAGATCATTGATTGAGTGGTTAATATTTCTCAGATTAGTGTGATGCTTGGATGGTTGCCTATGAAATTTGCATTGAACCTAATGAATTGTCCAGATTCGTAGATTGGGCAATTCAAGTGCCTCAGCTTCCAAACCTGATAAAGATATGCTCATGTAGCTAAATGCAATTGTTTGGCTTGAAATTCAATTGTTAATATGTCCGTCATGCCAAAGCCTACTATGATTTGATGCGAACCAAACACCTTTAACCTCGAGTGTCGAGATAGGCTAAGAGACTGAGAATTGACAGTTCGATCATCTATTGCAACCACATGTAATAAGGATTACGCAATTTGTGAAGGGGATGGTTCATTCTTCTAACAAGTGTTTTTTTTTTTTTTTTTTGCTTTTTACTTAAATTATTTTTTCTTATCATGACATCAATAATCAATTGATTAATAATTTACCATGAGAATGATCAAAGCAGAAATAAAAAGAAACTATATTTATAAGACAAAGACTTATATAGTTTAAGAAAAATCATCGGTGATCCAATAATGTAGCGTAGATGGTGAGATTCTACAACTAAGATCTTTCTTGGTCCAGTTATCACTTGGGTAAAGATAGAGTTAGGCATGTCTGACCTGATCCGGTGGATCCAACCCGATCCGAACTGATCCGAACCGAACCGACAGCCTGGATTGGTGCGGATCAAGTAGGGTCATTCAAATCTGACAGTTTTTCGGATCGAGTTCAAATCATGGTCAATCCAGACCGATCCGATTCGAAATCTGATTTGAATGGATCCGATTTGATCCGTACAATGTTCATTCAACACTATTTCCTGTAATGTTGTCTACTTAAGATCAGGATATACCTCATTTTCGGTATAATACCATAAAATGATCTAGGAAAATAGATGGACAACATGGATGAAATAAATACATCATGGTGGGTCCACAGAGCACCGACCATCAGCCATGGGCCGGTGGCAGGGGAGTAGCCAATCCCTCTCTCAGCTCATGGCTCGAGGTGCACATTGAGCACCGAGCTTGAGAGAGAGAGAGAGAGAGAGAGAGAGAGAGAGAGAGGGAAATAGTTTTATGCGGTTGAACTCATGGGAACTTCCCATGAGGTTGAGTTATGTGGGCCCCACCGTGATGCGTGTCGAACATCAACACCGTGCATTTAATGGGTCCCCTTTAAATTATGGGATATCCTAAAAAGAAGCCGTATACGGAACTCAAGTGGGCCATACCATCTAAAATCATGTGAAGACATTACTAAAACATATAAAAGCACTCGGTGGGGCCCACCTAAAATTTGGACGCATCTGAAACTTGGTCTGACCCCTCATCTAAGTGGGACACACATAATGAATGGTCTGGATTTGTAACCACACCTTGATGGGCTAAAAAAATGATTATGAATATTTTAATGGGAGGGTAACCCATTACCGAAGTTTGTACGTAAAGCTTTCACGGACTGGCAGGCAATGGTTGGCAAGTGTACCAACGCACTAGGCCAGCATGCAGCAAGTGATTTGACATCAAAAAGTTTTGTGGGTCCCATCATGATGTATGTGTTATAACCAAACCGTCCATCCATTTGGTGGGCTTGTCTTAAGGCTTGAGTCTAAAAATAAGACAAATCTAAAGATCAAGTGGACCACAGTGCAAAAAGCAGTGGGGTTGAACGTCTACCATTGAAACAGATGATTCGATCCGAACCTTATCTAACCCAATTCGACTCGGTTTCCCTGACCGAGTCAGACTCGGATCGGATCAGGCCAGCAGTGGTTCGGATCAGTTCGAGTCAGATGACCTGGACTCGGTCCCGGATCGGATCGAGTTCGGGTCAGGCCATGTAGATTTCAGACCGAGTCGAGTGGACCCAATCCGATCCGACTCGGTCCGATGCCCAGCTCGAGGTATAGACAAAGGAAATTACACTACAAACAAAGCTAAAGTTAGTCCAGCATAACAACATGCACAGACTGGATTACACTATTCTTAAACTAAAGCCAGTCTAACATAGTAGTAGAGATGAACAAGATAACACTAAGAGCTAAGCTAAGATAGAAACTAAGATAAGATCAATAGCATTGTACTATAGATTTGTGTTGTGTTGGGTTGGCAAGGGCCCAAAGCTTTTTTTATTTTTCTTCTATTTATATAAAATTTAGGTGGTTATTGGAGAGAGATTTTCGTAGCCATTTCTTACGTTTGTTGACGTGGAAATAACTATTTGAGCCCATAAACAAAAGTGGCTTATCACGCAATGTCAAGTGATTCGGCTGTTTATCGTGTGTTGGTCATTAGTTGTGCGCACGTCCTCAGTCCACTACGTAGGTGAGGATTCTCTGTAAAACGCTACGTGTATATAATTGTTATCCTTTTTCTCACTTGAATGTGTGTTGTGTGCTGTAAAGAAAGACTAATTTGCAATTGTTGTTTTGTTACTTCATAACTCCTTAAACGGTTTTGGCCGTAAATGTCTTTTTTGCATCATGCCATGGTCCATCGAACAGATTCATCATTAACCATGACTGTATTTTGATCGTTACTTATTATTGGGGATAAGATTGCTAAGATAAGTAGTTGGCTTGGTCAAGTGAGTGAGATATATGACACACATCTCATGACTAGAGCTGTACACGAGTCGAGTCGAGTCGAGTATTGCCCTACTCATACTCGACTCTTAACGACCAACCGCTGCTCGTACTCGGGCTCTACTCAGCCGAGTAGCATGACCCCCTGCTCGTACTCTACTCGCCCGAGTACGAGCCTAGTACGAGTAGTAAACGAGTCGAGTCGAGTCCGAGTTTTCGAGTCGAGTCCGAGTACGAGCACACGAGTTGAGTACCGAGTGCGAGTTTTCGAGGCGAGTTCGAGTCCGAGTCTGAATTTGAGCCCAATTCGAGTAGGGTTTTCGAGTAACGAGTTCGAGCTTTGAGCCAAGTTCAAGTTATAAATTGAAATTAATTTGAATTTCAATTCGATTGTCAATTGAAAAGTTAAATGAAACAATAAAATATATAAAATGCACATAATTACATTAAATTGTTACATAATTACATTAACGTATTTACATAATTACATTACATTGTTCAAAATGACAATTTATAACTAATAACCTCTATAAGATGAGTGTCTTCCTGTTCTTGTATTGTCATCTGATCCATCAGAACTGTTATCTATTTTTTCATATACAAATTGATTCACTTCCTCTGAGTCAGAAGGTGAAGAGATTTTTCCTTCGTGCTCTTCTACACTTTCAATTAAATTTTTCAAACTTGATTTATGTGAAGAATTGTATGTAGTACCCAATGCCCTATAAAATTCACCGAGACGAGTCAAAAATTTCAATTTGTTACTCTTTTTCTTCTTCTTATTTGTCGTACTCGACGAGTAACTTGACCCTGCTTCAACATCGTGTTGTCTTTGACTCGAATATCGCTGAAGTCTAGAAGCATCTTCCATACTGCGTTTTATGGCGATTTGGAATTGTTCTTCCTCCAAAGCTTTTAATCTGGCTTCCTCCTCTGCATTTTTTGTGGATGTCATTTGTATATCAGATCCAAAAGCAGAAGGTTTGGATGGAGTGGAAGGCTTTCTATTCGAATCTAACAGGGCTTGAAAAAGAATTTGGACATCCTTAGGGGCATTGGGGCATGGTTTTTCATCACCACCTCGACATGACAAGTGTAGGCGAAAACGATTAGTCTTGTGCACAAACTTTGCGCCACACAAACCACACTTAATCTTTGTTTTTCCAGACCGTGGCGGTGATTCAACTAGGAAGCATAGTCCCAAATGTTTGTCGATGGCTCAGATGATGACATATCTACATTCAATTTTTAATAAAAAAATCAGAATATTGATAAATAAATTGAACTTGATATAGCAACAAAAGAAAGCAATATAAATGTATCAAAATTCAAAAATAAAAGTAAATGAACAGGCATATGTAAATAAATATCAATGATTCAAAGTCTTCCAAACCACATTCCAAAAGGACCAACACTTTCGTGTTTTGCAGTTGCAGTGAAATAATATTACAGATCATTCAACATTCAGCCAAAAAAATTGAAAAATCGAAAATAATTACTGATCTATAGGTAGAGACTCATCACGAATCTCAATCTCCTCTTCTTCATCATCATCATTCATATCTCCTCCCCATATCGGGCGCAACCAATCTTGCGTACAAATCAACGCTTCAACTGTGTTTGGCGAAAGTGAGCTTCGATACTTGCTCACAACCCTGCTCCCTGTGCTGAATGCGGATTCTGATGCCACTATTGAAACTGGTATTGATAATATGTCCCGTGCCATCACAGATAATGTAGGGTATTTTAATTCATTAACCCTCATCTTCCACCATGCCAACACATCAAATTCAGCTCGCACTACGATTGACTCCTTGAGGTACATTTCTAACTCTGATTCCTTAGTATCAACTCCCATTCGTGCTTGTGCCAAATATGATATGTATTCATTTAGCACATCCGGATTACCAGGTACAGAAATATCCGCATCTCTACTTTCTTCAACACCCACTACAAGTAAAGTATTAACATACGATTTATATAGATCTTCAAGGGCTTTACGAACCTTAGACGTTTCTGCTGCCGCTCTTTCAGTAGGATAAAGCTTCATGAAAATAAAGCTAACCAATCCCATATTACAACGGGGATCAAGAACAACTGCCAAGGACATCAACAGACGACATTCGTGCCAGTATTTATCGAACTTCATCTTCATACCAACTGTCATCTGACGTATGAAATCTGGACTCGCACTGGCATTTTTCTGCAGAGCATCCTTAATCTTCCAAAGAGACGGAAGAAACCGATTCGCGGTTGGATACTGATTCCCAGAAAAAATCTTCGTGCAATCGTAGAAAACTTGGAGAAATGTGTGAAGTTGTTGTGCTTTGGCCCAATCATCTGTGCTCGGCAACTAAGAATACTTTCTGTCAAGCGCCGCATATTCAGGAATGCAAGCTGTAATTTATTGCCGCATCTAACATTTCATAGGTCGAGTTCCAACGTGTACAGACATCCAACTTCAACATTTTTTTAGATGGCACATTCAAACGTTGGATATGTCATTCCATACACTCAGCCTCGATGGCGACCCCCTTATATATTTCACACTTTCTCTTATGTTCTCTATAGTGTTGTCGATTGCTTTCAACCCTTCTTGTACATCAAATTTTATATATGGGCACAACATCTAACCTGAAATATTTTTCCTTCAAAAAATAAATTCCTGTAGCCCTGAACTGGTTACATAAGCATAAAATGACAGTCATTTGCTGAAGCATTGTCTAAAGTTATTATGAAATTTTCTTCTCAATGCCCCAGCCTTCTAGACAACTGTAGATGCAATCTGAAATAAGTCAACCAGTATGTGAGGAAGACGGTTTTTGAAGTTCAAAATTCTCTTGCATAGTTTCCAATCCTTATCGACATAGTGAGCGGTTAATGAAATGTATCCTTTTTTTTGATTGGACGCCGTCATAATCAGAAGTCAAAGCTATTCTGTTCACTGAAGCTAAAACTTATTTCAGTTTCATATTCTCCTTTACGTACATCTTCATGCTTTCTCTCTGCACGTGACGCGGGAGACATTCTCGACCCGAGGGATTTAAGGAATTGACAGAAAGCCCTAAACCCTTTACTTCAAATCATTCTGAAAGGTTTTTCTTCCAAAATCACTAATCTAGTAAACCAATCATTCAGCTTCTCCTTGTCAAACTTATGAGTGGACACTACGCCTTGGGAGTCGTCCCCTTCTGACTTTGTAAATGACAGCGTCTGTTGGTCGGGAGGAGGGAGTCTTGCTTTCTTAGGACACTTCTTCAAATGTCTAATTAGATGTGTCGTAGATCCTCCTGGAATCTTGCTGAATAACCCTTTGCAAGTTATTACACTTTATTTCTCTACCACCGTTAACTGTCACATCTTCGAAATTATCCCACACTGCTGATCTCTTCTTCTCCCTTTGCATGCGGTTGACGTGTCTGTGTCTCCCTCTACTATTAGAGGAGATGTGACCGAGCAACCCATTCCAAGGGTATTGGGCTTTCGTCTTGACTAGCCATCTATAAAATAAAATTCTCGATATGTTATACGGCTATACCTAAGGGCTAGGGTCCTAGATGGCTAGATGGCTAGACCGCTAGACGGGAATAATTACTTAACTGTCTAAATCAGTCACCCATTCAAAGTTAGACGGATTGTAATGCTTTATTTTTCAATTTAAATGCTACGCCGAAATTCCGGCAGCATCTCCCCTATCTCTCCAGAATATATTAAGGGGAGATGATAGTAAGTAAACAGTACAGTGGGCCCTAGAAGTTTTTAATGTTGGACGACTGGGCGTTCGCCCGGCCAAACAGGCCATAAAATTGGAGGGCAAGTAAACAGTACAGTGGTCAGTGGGCCCCAGAAAGTTTTTAATGGTGGGCGACTGGGCGTTCGCCCGGCCAAACAGGCCCTAAAATTGGATCTAATCCCCCAGAAAGTTTTTAATGGTGGCGACTGGGCGTTCGCGGCCGGCCAAACAGGCCCTAAAATTGGATGGCATTGGCAAGTAAACGTACAGTGGGCCCTAGAAAGTTCAATCGTACCGACCGGGGCGTAAGAGGGACGACCGGCAGCTGCGTGCAGGGCAGGGCGATGACGGACGACGTCGATGGGACGAGTGGCAGCGACGAGCTGAGGCACCGGAGAGGACGCAGGGACGAGCGGCAGGGTCTAGCACCAGCACCGCCGGACAGGGGACAGGCGAGTGAGAGAGAGAGAGAGAGAGAGGGAAGAAGAGGGACGACCGGACGGGCTCTGGCCTCTGGGCTCTGGGAGAGAGAGAGAGAGAGAGAGAGGGATTTTGAAAGCTCGCTGGGAGGGAAGGAGTCGGGCGTTGCTTGAAAACGACGAGTGGGGTGGGTTTTTTTTTTTTCGGGCATTTTTATACACTTGTACGAGTCGAGTACCCGAGTCGAGTACCGATAGACTCTCGTACTCTACTCGTAATCTAAACGAGCAGTGAAAACCCGTTCGTACTCGGCTCTAACTCAGGTGAGTCGAGTACGAGTCGATATTCCGAGTCGAGTCGAGCGAGTACTCGAGCCATAGTCTGCTCGTGTACAGCTCTACTCATGACAATCCGTCAAGTGGGATTACTCTTATTGGGATAGTCATGGCTTTTCAAATTTTAATTAAATTCAATCATCAAAATAGTTGAAAAGATATTGTGTTTGTCTCTTATTGAGATTTTCCTACTACTTGGCATCATTTGCTTTGCTAGATGTTACGCAATCAAATCAGGCATAAACAATAACTAAGAGCACTATGACTTACACTGTTATGAGAGCATCAAAGCATTTCTCTTACTTAAGGGCTATTTGGCTTTTTCTTTTCTTTTTTTTTTTTTAAAAAAAAAAAGAGAGTTTTTTTTTTTAATGATTTTAATTTTGAAAACAACTTTTTAGCTTTAAGGGTGTTTAGTTATACTAATCAATTAAAAAAAAAAAAATCAAAATTTAATATATGAAGCCTCTTATTTCTAATAGCCACTTCTATAAACTTGTGAAAAGCACTTATGAAATTGAAGATCTCTCTATTATTGGAAGGTCTATTAATAGCATAGTAGCATATGGGAAGGTCGATTAATTGCATAGTAGCATAGTATACAATTGTCTACCTTTACACATGTGCTATCATGGTACATAGGCTCCATGATGATTACATTGACATTTATTTTGTCCATCTGTTTAGTCATATCATATTAGGTGTCATTTGATAAATTAAAAAAATAAGTTTTGAGAATTAATTTAAATGCTAAAAATTTAAAGCTCTAAATTGTAAATTTGAAATAATCTTAAAGACGTTTTAGTCAAAAGTGAAAAGAAATTTTCACCCACCACCATTTTGAGCATTCAACATTAAGTCAAGGGAGAGATGAAAGACCTATATTTTTAGTGAAAATTAATTAAACACTAATAAATTGGATTTGTCAAACAATCTAAATCAGTGAAAATCATTAAAAATATCAAATTTAAATAATAGTGACTAAAAAAAATGATGTACATCTACCACTTAAGTAGGCCCCATATAGAGAACAATGGGGATTCAACCCTCAACATTGAGACAGCGGATTAGGGTTATATTAACCATGCAGACCACTCTGATGAATGTGTTATATATCTACACCATCTAGTCATTTTTCTAGATCATTTCAGGATGTAGTCCCAAAACTTAAAAAAGATCCAAATCTCAGGTGGACCACACCACAGGAACAGTGGTGATTCAATGCCACCATTAAAAATTGCCTAGGGCCCACCTAAAATACATCGAATGTTTATTTGCCGCCAACCCGTTGATAAGGTCAAACATGCGTAGATGAAGGAAAATACAAAAGATCAGCTTGATAAGTATTTAATGTTCTATCACCTAAGTTTCCAGATGTGGGTCGACATTAGAATTATGTGCTTAATTTTTTGGACAGAGTCCTGAACTAAGATGGAAAAACGAATGGACAGCGTGGATAAACGGTACATTCATCAAGGTGGGCCCATATGGCTAGGGTAATGGGCCTGGCTTTGGTGGATCCCTCGATCCACTGAGGTAGGTGGGACCCTTGATTGTGGGCCCACCGTAATGTACCTGACTACATCCACACCGTCCATCCATATTGAAAGCTTATTTTAGGGCATGATCAAAAAAAGAAGCAGATACAAATCCCAAATGGACCATAGCTAAGGAAATAGTGGTAATTGACGATTAAAAACTTCCTGTGATCCACAAAAGCTTTGGATCTTGTACGGTCTCTTCATATAGGTCTTTGAGACCTTATTAATAGGTTTGATGGTGTAAATAAACATTCCGGTAGAATCCATGAAAACTTTAATGGTAGGGATTCAATCACGACTATTTCCTGTGGTGTGGTCCACCTAAGATTGGGTCAGCTTCATTTTTGTATCATGCCCTAAAATGAGCAGTCAAAATGGTTGGACGGTGTGGATTTAAGGTACATATATCACTGTGAGCCCCACAGTCAGGGGTTGATCCGGGGATCCACCTCTGTGCACTTTTTTTTATACCAAATATGCACTTTATTTTTTTAAAAGAATTAATTTTGCAGCTGCAAGAAGCAACTACAAGCAACCCAAAGTGGCTATGATTTCTAAAAGGTAACTTTATATTTTCATATGAAAGGGCAAGGATAATTGTTTTAGCATGTGAATATAAACTACCTTGGAAGAGTAATTTCGTAATTTCATAGGGTGACAGAAGTTGATGGAACTTTGCTTTTAAAGAGTAGAATAGATATAGATATGATGCATGTCGTGCGTGTGGTTTTTCTTATTCCGAAAAGTGATTTGAGCCGTTGATATGTTACATCACCGTAAATCTACTGTTGTGGGAGTCTTCAATATGATATGTTACATCACCGTAGATATCTTCAATTTTCGGTATGCAAATGGGTAGTTGAGAAATAAAACAACGGTCAACATCCAACTACCAGAGAAGGGTCCTAATAGTGGTTTTTGAGGTCTACCAATCTGTGGGACTTTTGATAATGAGCCATCTGAAGGGGAATTCAATAGACCGTTGGTCTCGATTACCAAACTGTGGGGTCCACTTATCAGAACCCAAACGCTCTGTATTTTTAAAAGATGCGGGCCACGTGTACCATTGCAATTCCTCTTCATGAGTTGAGTTTGGGGGGAAGCGGATTGGCTGGTGTACCTCACGGCCTATATAGCTGCTGTATTGACTTCAGCAAGTTATGTGGTCTGATCATGAGGTATCTGTCATATCCAAACCTTCCATCCATTTGGGGAGCTCGTCTCAAGGCTTGAGACGAAAAATAAGACAGATCTAATTATAAATTGGACCACGCTGTAAAAAGTACTGAGTGAACGTCTACCATTGAAACCCTTTTTGGGGTTACATAAGTTTTGGATCATTATGAAATTTGTTTTTCCTCTTCGTTCTGGTATTTGTGAACTTATGAACAGATTGGATGGAAAATAAAAGTTATGGTGGACCCTACAAATTTTTTAATGGTGAAAATCATTATGTCGACTGCTTTTTATAGTGTGGTCTAGATGATATTTGGATATAATTCGTTTTTTGTATAATGCTCTAAAATGATATCTAAAAATAGATGAACAGTATAGATATAATAAATATATCACTAAGGGGCTCATAAAACTTTGATCTCCTTTGAACCGTCCATACAATTCAGAACTCGAGGAACGACTGTGTTCGTCCTCACACGACACATACCTATCGACAGCTATATAGCTGGTGTGAGGCATACCAGCCAATCCGCTTCCAAGTTTTTGGAGATTCCGATTAGCTACTGTCAGGTTGAGTAGCCAGACTTGCTGCTGAAGTTACGTTACGCAATCTTGTGGGCCCACCATAATGAATGGTTTGTATCTACGCAGTTCATACATTTGGAGAGATCATTTTAGGGCAATATACGCCCCATTAAAAACTTCTAAAGGTCACAAATGTTTTTCAATCAAGCTGATATTTGTGTTTTTTTTTTCCTTTTTCATGAATGTGTTAACTCGTGAACAGGTTAGATTTCAAATAAACATCATGGTAGGCCTTAAAAAGGTTACAACTGAGAGCATCAATCTCCTCCCTGTTTTCGGTGGTGGGTCCACAAAAGATTTTGATCTGCTTCATTCTTTGTCTCATGCCCTATAATAATACCTTCAACTGGATGGACAGTGTGATACAATACATACATCATAGTTGGGCTTACTGAACTTGGTTACATAACTTCAGTAGTACGGAGTCTCGCTTGTCAGTAGCTAATCCGCATCCGAGTTTGGGCCATGCCAAGCTAGGGTTGTCAGATACTTAAGGTCCAAGGCGCAAACCACTCAAAGCCTAGCATGGGGCTAGCACAATGGCCCCAGGCATGTGCCCCGTAAAAGTTTGGTTGGGACTGGGCTAGACCAAACCCGGCCTGAAAATTGATGAACTGCCATTTCGTTTTGAATGTTCATAATCTTTCATTTGATTAAGTGGGCCACATATGCACAAAGAAATAGCCTGGTTGGGCTCCTCGGCTGGCAGGTTACCCACCTAATTGCCACATTTAATCTTCATTTATGAGAATTTTTTAAAAAAAAAAAGGAAAAAGAAAAAAACTAAACACTAAAAATTAATTCAAATTAACCTGTTAACTTCTTCTCTTCTGCCTTAACTTAGATGGATGACAAACCAACAGTAATAGGGATTCCATATTACCATAAGAAGATTAGTGTAACGGTTGAAACAAAAATAACTAATGGTCCAATTTCAACATTATATGTCCATTGGTCCAGCTCCATAGCTCTGAGTTAAACATACTCTGTTTCAATAATGTAATCATGGGATCGAATATAATCAAATCCACCGATCAAAGTTTAGAATCTTGCTTGATACGATTTTGAAGTGATGGGCCATCCATGGCATTTGCACGGTCTATTTTTAGATGCTTCATGTCACGTGCACATTTGGACGGGCGTCTAATTTTAGATGCTTTATGCCACATGCACATTTATGGAGTTCATGTGTATCACGATTAGCCAGACTATCAACAACTGACCTCCTATTTAAGCAACGCTTGTTAGTTGGAAGTTAGAACACGACAACTACGGACCACTATGTCCGGACTCAGTCTACTGCATCTGTTTTACGCATTTCATAAAACACCCAATCTCTGTGGGTTCCTATGTAAAATCCACTCCGTCCATTGGGTTATAAATTATTTGGACCACACATGCACACATAGAAGATGAGCCTGAGTAGAAATCCATCTGGGCCACACCTACGGAAACAATAAAGCATTGCCAAAACCACTATATGTGGCCCGCCTGAGTTATTTATTTTTATCAGGCTGGTATATGTATATTCTCTTCATACAGGTGGGTTACACCGTACTAACGGCCACACAAACGAAATGGATTTGAGAAATTTACGACTGTACGGCCCATTTATGGCCCATTTACGAGACGAAGCTCACCTCATTTTCCTCTGCAAGAATAAGCCCCGGCTGTACGGACGACTTGCCAAAGGTCGAAAATGCCCCTTGCTTTTACCTTCAACGGATCGGCTGGTGCTCGGAGACGAGCGCTGACGCTCCTCGAACTCTGAGTTGTACGAACGGTTCAAAAGTGATCAACGTTACATGGGCCCCACAGTTATGTATTTATTATATCCACAAATTCATCCATGTTTCGAGATATTTCGGAGCATTATACAAAAAAATTCATATCCAGAGATCAACTGGACCACACCACAAAGAGCAGCGGAAATTGATTTTCACCACAGTTAAAAATTTTGTAAGGCCACCGTAGCATTTACTTTCCATCCAATCTATTCATAAGGTCACAAACGCCTGGATGAAGAGAAAAAACAAATTTCATAATGATCCAAACTTTTTAATGCCTAAAAGGGTTTCAATGGTAGACATTCAATTCCCCACTACCTTTTTACAGTGTGGTCCACTTGATAGATAGATCTGTCTTATTTTTCGTTCAAGCCTTAATATGAGCTCGCCAAATAGATGGACGGTTTGGATATAACAAAGACCTCATGGTGGGGCCATAGAAGCAACAAAAATTTCTAAAAAAAATAAAAATAAAAAAAATCGACGATCCATCGCAGATTCCACGATTCGCTGTAGGATTTGGGGATGGATCGCGGAATCCACAATTGATCCCCGATTCAAACAAAAGGCTATGACTACGGATTATAACCGTAGCTATAGCCGTATTCTGATTACCAGCTACGGATTATAACCGTAGCTATAACTCTATTTGTGCACTTTTTTTAATTTTTTAATTTTTTTAATTGTTTTCTTTTTTCTACATGGAGAATTTTATTATACCTACATTTTTCTCTAACACATCTTTATATAAATATGTATATATAAGCATATAAAAAAAAATTCTTTCCTTTTTTCATTTCTTTCTTTATTCATATAACAAGAATATCTTCGAAACCAAAATTAGTTACTTGACGTACCATATATGACATTAGGGCCGAAAGTTGGGCAGGTTTAACCCGACTAACCTGTGACCCACCCAACATTGGGTTTGGTTTGGGCTTGGGCAGGATGCATTGGATTTGGTCTTGGGGTTCGGCCATACAAACACCAACCCGATAAAACTTGGGTTGGGCTCGGCTTGGGCAGGATGTATCGGGACGGTGAAGTGAAGGGAATTGACTGTGAAATGCTTGAAAGACCATGAATCAGCACGGAATCACCGAGATTAACCGTGAAATGCATGGAAATGACCGTGAAGTGAAGTGAATTGACCGTAAAAATGCGTGGAAATGACCGTGAATCACGGTCATTCCCCGCCCTATTCCCGTGTAGATTACAGTCATTTCGGCGCATTTCACGCTCATGCCC
>JAJHSJ010000005.1:29012432-29056404 GCA_021015155.1 Magnolia officinalis | reverse complement strand
ACTTGCATTTATCGAGTGGTTTGGTTGAAAATGTCACAAGTTGTTTCTCTCGGTAGGAAATATTTCTAAACAAATTACTTTTTCTTCAACAAGTTCACGAATATAGTGAAATCTAATGTCAATATGCTTAGTTCGTGAATGCTGGATTGGATTTTTGGAAATATTAATTGCACTTGAATTATCACAATATAAAACTATTGAGTCTTGTGCAATACCATAATCACTTAACATGCGTTTCATCCAGACTAACTGAGTACATGCATTTCCTGCAGCAATGTATTCAGCCTCAGCATTTGAGAGTGAAATGGAACTCTGTTTCTTGCTGAACCAAGAAACTATGCAATTTCCAATGTAAAAGCAACCACCACTGGTTGACTTTCTGTCATCCATATTACCAGCCCAATCAGCATCCGAGAACCCAGCCAATTGCACACTAGTATCAAAGGGATACCAAAGACCCAGATTAACTGAACTTGCAACATAACGAATAATGCGTTTAACAGCAGTCAAATGAGATTCTTTAGGATTAGACTGATATCTAGCACAAATTCCAACACTAAAAGCAATATCAGGTCTACTTGCTGTTAAATACAGTAAACTACCAATCATGCTTCGATATAGTTTAGGATCTATATCTTTACCTGTAGAGTCTTTTGAGAGCTTTAGAGAAGTACTCATAGGAGTATCAAAATTCTTACCATTTTCAAATCCGAACTTCTTAACTAAATTTAGAGCATATTTAGTTTGAGAAATAAAAATTCCATCAGATTGCTGTTTAACTTGCAATCCTAGAAAATAGTTTAATTCTCCGACCATACTCATCTCAAATTCAGATTTCATTAGATCTGCAAACTCAACAGTCATGTCAGTACAAGTTGATCCATAAATTATATCATCACATAGATTTGAACCACTAAAATATCATTGTTCTGCTTTTTAACAAAGAGTGTTTTATCAACACTACCCATTTGAAAATTGTGACCCAGTAAAACTTAGTCAATTTTTCATACCATGCCCTGGGAGCTTGTTTCAACCCATAGAGAGCTTTCTTAAGGCGATAAACATGATTAGTAAACTTAGGATCTTCAAACCCTGTAGGTTGTTCAACATAAACCTCTTCATGTAAATCACCATTAAGAAAAGCACTCTTTACATCCATTTGATAAATCTTAAACTTTCTAAACATGCAATGGATATAAATAATCTGATTGATTCAAGGCGTGCAACTGGAGCGAAAGTTTCCTCAAAATCGATACCTTCAATTTGAGTGTATCCTTGCACAACCAGTCTTGCCTTGTTTCGAATAATATTTTCCAATTCATCAGACTTATTTTTGAAAATCCATTTAGTTCCAATAATATGTTTATCTTTGGTCTTGGAACAAGATACCAGACATCGTTACGAACAAATTGATTAAGTTCTTCCTGCATCGCAACTATCCAGTTTTCATCAGAAAGAGCTTCCTTTACATTAACCGGTTCTATCTGAGAGGTGAAACACACGTAATTACAAAAATCTTCTAATTGTCTACGAGTGCGTACACCTGTGAGAGGATTTCCAAGGATTTGTGTAGTTGGATGATCTTTGACAGTCCTCACATCATGATTAGATTCACTTGATGAAGTTTCTGGTTTTTCAATTATAAGAACTTCATCATTATCTGAACTAGGGGCTGAAGTATTTAAGTGATCATCTATGACCACATTGATTGACTCTTGAATAACTCCAGTCCTTTTGTTCAGTACACGATATGCACGACTGTTTAATGAATATCCTAAGAATAATCCTTCATCACTTTTTGTATCAAATTTTCCCAAGTTTTCCCGGTCACGTAAAATATAACACTTACTGCCAAAAACGCGAAAATATTTGACTGTAGGTTTTTTGTCAAACCACATTTCGTAGGGCGTTTTATTATTTGATTTGCAAGTATAAACACGATTAATAATATAGCAAGCAGTATTAATCGCCTCAGCCCATAAATTCTTAGAAACCTTCATGCTATTTAGCATAACAGTTCCCATTTCTTGAAGAACTCTATTTTTTCTTTCCACAATGCCATTTTGTTGTGGAGTTTTAGGTGCAGAGAATTCATGTGATATTCCATGATCATTACAGAATTTCTCAAAACAGCTATTTTCAAATTCGGATCCATGATCACTTCGGATCTTACTCACATGAGAACATTTTTCAGTTTGGATCCGTTTGATTATCTTTTTTACTTCATCAAGGGTTTCTGATTTGTCCTTTAAAAATGAAACCCAAGTGAATCTGGTGTAATCGTCTACAATAACCAGAATATATTTTTTACCTCCTCGACTTTCCGTTCTAGTTGGTCCTATTAGATCCATGTGGAGAAGTTCGAGTGGTCTTGATGTGGTATTTGAGTTCACCTTTTTGTGAGATCTCCTAGTTTGTTTACCATACTGGCATTCACCACATATTTTATCTATTTTTTGAATCTTTGGTAGACCTCTTATTAGTTCTTCTTTGCTCAATCTATATAAGTTCCGGTAGTGTACATGTCCAAGACGTTTATGCCATAATTCAGTTTCATTGGTATGGACCATGTAACACATTTGGTTAGATGAGCTGTCATTTCTCACTATATAGCAGTTTTCAGAAGTTCTGAGACCAGTTAATATCACAGATCCCTTTTTGTCTATAATCTCACAACCTTGATTGGAAAACTTCACACTATGATTGTTATCGCATATTTGAGATATGCTTAACAAGTTGTGTTTTAAACCTTCAACATATAAAACATTCTTAAATAAGGGTAGATTATGGAGTTGAACCGTACCTTGGCCAATAATTTTGCAATTGCTACCATCACCAAATGTGACTGACCCATCAGTCATATCTTGTAGATCGGTGAAGAGAGCTTTGTCACCAGTCATATGCCTGGAGCAACCACTGTCTAGGTACCACTTTGAAAGGCTAGTTGCTTTGAAAGCAGTGTGAGCAACCAAGCAGTCAACTTTAGGAACCCATTTCATAACAGTTTTAGGTTTAGGAACATAGTTGGTCTTCTTTTGTTTAATTTGAAAGAATGACTTACAGAGTTAGATTTTAAAAGTTCCTTGAGTAAATCAACTATTTTTTCAGCTAAAGGATTTTTCATTTGACTTTTGAAGTTGACATAGCTGTTTTTAGGTTTTTGAAATTTTTTGTTGTTTTGACAAAACCTTGTGAAGTGTTTTTCTTTTTGAATTAGAGGATTCTCCTTTCACAAATTTAGGTGGAGAATTCTTCTGTTTATGAGGTATTGTTTTATCATACCCCAACCCGGATCTATCACCACATTTTTTTGAACCGGATAGAAGTTTTTCTAATTTAGAATCACCTTGGGTATACCTCCAAGTTTCCTTTGAATTCAGAAGAGAAGACACTTCATTTTTAGTAGTCTCTCAATTTCAGATTTTAAATCAACAATCAGAGAGTTTTTGAATTCTAAATCGCTTTTTGATTTTTCAAAATAATCTGATATTTGAGATTTTTCTAAAACAAGCAAGTCAAAACAATCTCTAAGTTTAGAAAATTTTTCTCTTTGAAGTTTAAGCTTCACAGCAATTTTACAACTCTCTTTGTATAAGGCATTGTAAGCATCTTGAAGATCTTCTTCATTCTCATGGTCATTATCCAAATTTTCTTCACTAGTAGAATCATCGTGATCAGAGAAGGTAAACTTAGCTAGAGTCATAAGGGCTTTTACTTCATTGCCCGACTCGGTTTCGGAATCTTCTGATTCAGAAGAAACTTCAGAGTCAGATGATTCATCCCATGTAGCCAACATACCTTTCTTTTTGGATTTTCCTCCTTATTAGGACATTTGTTTGCTAGATGCCCATACTCATGACAGTTGTAACATTGACTGTCTTTCAAAGATTTTCGAGTTTTAGATCTAAACTTCTTTTTATCATTTGATTTTTGAAAATCAACTCTTTTCTTACTTTTAAAAATTTTGTAAAATCTTTTTGCAATAAGAGCTAAGTCATCTTCAGAATCGGATTTATCTTCTACCGCCGTATTTTTGGAAGATTTCAAAGCAATTGATTTTCCTTTAGGAACTTTAAAATTTAATTCATAAGTTTGTAGAGACCCAACTAGTTCTTCCACCTTCATTTTGTCCGTGTCACGAAGTTCTTGGATTGCGGTTACTTTAGAATTGAACCGTTCAGGAAGAGAGCGTAGAATTTTTGCACACACTTTATTTTCTGGGATTTTATCACCAAGACCCCACATTGAGTTTACAATGTCATTTAATCTAGTATAGAAGTCCATAAACATTTCATTTTCCTCCATGTGAATTTCTTCAAATTTAGTTGTGAGGAGTTGGACTTTAGATTTTTTGACAATCGATGTACCCTCATGTGTCATTTCTAAAATATCCCAAGCTTGCTTTGCAGTATCACAGGATATGATTCTTTTGAACTCATCCGGTGATAGTGCGCAAGTAATTGCATTAAGTGCTTTAGCATTAGCACTACTCTCACTTTTCTGAAGAGTGGTCCATTGATGGTATGGTGTAATTTTCATAGATTTAGAACCATCAATTCCAGTAACTTCCATGGCAGGAGGCTTCCATTCAATCACTGTGGCTTGCCACACACTCTCATCCATTGATTTGAGGAAGATCCTCATTCTGGCTTTCCAATAAGCATAGTTGGAGCCATCAAATGGTGGAGGCCTAGTGACTGAGAGGCTATCAAAATTTGACATTATTAAATATAGCTTAGATCGTTAGCTCAGGAAATAAATCCAAATACAAAGAAAAGCGAGCTATTAGGCTCTGATACCACTTGAAATGGCCAAGCTAAATGTCCTAGAGGGGGGTGAATAGGACAATGCCAAATAAAAACTTATAATAGCGGAATTAACGAAATATGATAGCCAATGAACTAATTAAATAAATTGTAATGCAGAAATGAAATACAACCTCAAACAATTGAAATTGAGTGGTTGATACAAACGTTGTTCTAAGGACAACCTTTCACCAAAAACTCAGTGTTTATGGTAGGACAACCTTATGTCTAGAAATGTCTTTGTATCAAATACACAAATCAAAGAGGAATAAAGAAACAAATACAAACTGCACTGAATAAATTGAATTTACAAATGTCTTGTTCTAGGGACAACCATACACCATAAAAATGGCAGGGCAACCTTGCTGAAACAATTTGGAATTTAAAGCTTGAATCAATAAAAAGAATTGCTGGAAATAAATTGTAGAAATAAATCACTAAATTATTACAACATTCCCACACTTGCTTGTAATTTCAAACTGTTACAACATTCACATCCACAAGGAAAATAGAACTGAATGATAAAAGAAAACATTCAATCCACAAGACAAGAAGTTATAGTGGTTCGCCTGTGTGTTCACCAACTGTTCTCAAACAGCCACACAGAATGCTACTCCACTCCTAATATCCTCACACAGGGGATATTAGCGTTCTCTAATAAAACTGGTTTTCACAGGTTTACCAAAAACCTTCACAATTGTGTCTTTGTCACTTGGGCTTACACAATTAAAAAAACCCTCAATCTGAGTTTTCTGGCTCTCCTCAGATAACCATACACATAGAGATTTTTCTGGCAAATCTCATAAAAAACCAAAACAGAAATTACAGGAATTGTAAAATACCTGGATCTTATCCTTTTGCAGTAGCCCGGAAGAACCGATCAGAGTAGAGATGATAGTTCAATGTCCAATACTCAAATTATTGAGGTTCTAAGTTCTAATTGATTTTAAATGAAATCTCAAAGGGCTAGCTCTATTTGATTTTAATTCCAAGAAGAAGGAATACACGATTTCCCCTTTTCAAATAGGATTGGAATTTATAATAAAATCAAATATAAAAAGCTAACAAAAGGAATTAGAATGAAGCGCAAATTAGCTTAAATTTAAACACGACTTATCTCAGAGTGGAACCTTGCTTTTATAGAATTTTCAATGAATAAACTCTGAAATTCGTGTGCTATTTATAGTTACAGAAATTCGTCTTCGACTGGTCTAGAAGTTCCCACGACTGGTCTTAGAAGAAACAGATTTTTGAATTTCTGCGCGGATTCAGGAAAACCGATGTACGACTGGTCGTAGGCAGTCCACGACTGGTCGAAGGTCCTCCACGACCGGTCGAGACCCCTTCTCGACTGGTCGAGCAACAGTGAATTTAGTCGCTGGAGTTTGAGCCGAGGCTCCACGACTGGTCGAGCTTCGAGTCGAGGCCGTTCCACGACCGGTCGTGCAGACTTCAAGACTGGTCGAGAGCGAACCAGAAAATCCGATAAATTTGAGCAATTCCAAGACTGGTCTAGGAAATTCTTAGACAGGTCGAGCCAGTGCTAGGACTGGTCGAACCAGAACCAGGACTAGTCTAAGAGCAGCTCAAACACATGTTTAAATACATTTGGATAATGTATCCAAAGTGACCTACCCTAAGGTCAGTGACTATGGTCTATCAAACCTGAATAATGAAGTATGGACATTGAACTCTACTTCATTCAACGAATGATAAATCTTTTAGTACTTAAAGCCTGAAGTACGAGTCGTCCAACCACTTGAACCTGAAGTCAGAGTCGTCCAAACACTTGACACCAACATTTATCTTGAACTTGAATAACCAATAAAGAATGTCGTGACTTCTTTGTATCTTCTTCTTTATATCTTCTTCTTTATATCTTGAAGCCGCTTGAAGAGTCCATGGTTGTCTTAAACATAGAACACACACATAGAACATACCAAGGTTTTGACACACAAAATTTGACAATCAAAGAGGTATCATATAATAGCACTAACAAGTATGTGTACTGACATGGGCGTGTGCTGACAGTGGGGTCCATGGGACCATCCACGACGTCCATCCATTTAGATGGGCCCCATCACGATGCATGCAAGTTCCACCGTCCTTGGACGGTGGGACACACCCCACGTGTGGGTCCTCCTTGATGTATGCACCGTCCGGGCCGTCCAGGGCCTGGACGTTTCTTTTTTTTTTTTAAATATATATATATATATATTATATATCTTTTATATATGTATACTGGTGGGCCCTACATGGGACCCACCTCTCCCTTTAATGCCTAAAAGTTGCACAACAACAACTATTATGTAATATATATAATATATATATTATATTATATTGCAACACCCTGAAAATCGGTGGTCGAGTAGCAACTCAACTCCCGAGTTCCAAAACATCACTTACTCAACATATATGCTTATGATTAAATCTTGTCTGTGTTAGTGCATTAATCATGAGTGGGATTATACCAAAACAGTAATTCATACTCCAGATCAAGTTGTAAAATGCAAGCGGAAGACCGAAAGACATAAATAAACATATATAAGTCAAAAGATCACGATCAGTCTCCAGAGTATGAATACATCATTGAGTCACCATATACATGTAATAGTCTCAAAATCAAAATGTCAAATAGTACAACTACAATGATAATCTCTGTAGCCCCGTCATCCGGATGGCCTAAGCGAAGCCGTCGGAGAACTGCATATAAGAGAACTCGTCCTGATCATCATAGTAATCAGGCTCCGCCTCCTGAGTCGCATCATCATCTGCATCTAAGACAGTATCTGGTGGGTGTTTAGAACACCGTCCCAGAATGTGGGAGTGAGTGATCAACTCAGTGGAATCATAGAGCAAAGGTTAACATGTTATCAATTCAGTTAAGCAATAATGATAAAGCAGTACAATCAAACAATTCTAGATATTCTTATTAATGTAAGGATGAAATGTAGTCATGATGCACGCCCTCGCCTACACTCCCTCGTGTGACACCATCTTACGGTCGCGGCATGCTTTCTTCCCTCTGTGCTCTTCAACCCGGGGCACATGCAGTGCGATGTTATGAGCGTGATTACCAAGTTTTTATTAGTCTTTTTTATACAGCAGGATTAGGAAAACTAAGGTACCTCTCTTATATCATTCCCAAACAAGGATCCATTCTAGGGTCGTCAGTCTTAGTAAATCTCATACGATGTTGCGATTTTAGGTTGCTGCAATGGGCTCGTCGCCAAATCAATACAGGCTTAGTGTATACTCTGATTACACAGAAAGGCTCATCGCCTCTACACAGGTTCAGAGTATGCTCGAGGTCACTACAAAGGGCTCGTCACCACATCAGTGTAGGCCGACAGCTCGAATACAGTGTCCCATACCACCGTATTTGGCACACGAGTCTGGGATGCTCACTGGTCACTACGGGGAGGCTCATCACCCCAGCGTAGGCCGACAGCTCGACTACGGTGTCCCATACCACCATGTCCAGCCCATGAGTCTTAGCGGATCGAGGTACCATGGTTGAACAGGGTTTCATTGGTGAGTTCGGTACCTTAGGTTCAAATAATAGCGTCCATATATGGTGAACATACAATAGACAAATCGGGTTACTTGGCGAGCTCGACTAATACGAGCGCACATCGTATCGATCGACATGAAGTGCGTAAGCACTTCATGTGGCCTAACCACTGCCGATGACCAACGCACGACCCGGGTTCGTCAAACACGTCCTACATGGCGAATGAATCTCAGCCACGAACTCAAAGCCTGTTACCGATTGCCTATACTATACTGTAGTCGCAAACACATTCAATCCTTAACCAGTAAGCATATGGAGTAGTCAGAGCAGAATTAACCAAGTAATTCAAATACATTAACAAGCATGTTATAAAACACAATGTAAACAAGAAATCCAAACACATACATTTCATAAGTAAGCAATTAAACTAAATAACTTGCATGGAGGAAATCATATACATCTCTAAGGTAGTTGAGAATCCTATCTCAACACCCACCTAAAGCACTATCTCCTAAGTACCTACTCATACAAGCATTTTCACAAACACTTAGACTACGCTTATCAACATACATAACGTATGTTGGCCAAAACATGTATTAAGGCGAATCCTTTCGCCGAGAAGTTGTTACACATACAACTAGCATATACACACAATAGTTAATCATGGCAAACACACTTTCATATTTCGTACGTATACGGTATTTTCTACACAAACACAGAATACACTAAACTCCATAAATTTGATATATAACTGAATCGCAAAATGAACATCGCAATTTGCATGTGAAATAACACCCATATCATGAATCTATCATTATTCGAGATTGAAAGCTTTGAAAACCATAACCTATACGTCTATAGTCCGTACCTTACACCGTAGAAGCGTAACGAATTTGCTAGAAACTCTAAGGCTTCGTCAACGATGGTACATCAACCTATAACATGAGTTAAGTCAGCTATCTCGCCACTTGTAACAATTGAAACCCTAGAACAAATTAGGGTTAGGTTTTCTTACCTAAGAATGAAGTCAGAATCGCCAGAATAACGATTAGATAGGGATGGTTAAGTGCGTAGAACGACAGGATAGAGTACCAGGAATCTTCTCCCACTTCTCTCACACTTTCCCTCTCTTTACTCTCTTCTCTCTCCTAGGTTTTTTCAAATTCGTATGGAGTGAATGGGAGAAGGTTTAAGGTCCTTATATAGGCTTAAAACTGATGAAAATAGCCCTAGGGCCAAGGTATACTTAGGTTATAGCCAAAGGACGTTTGTTTCAGCTCAACGAAGCACTTCCGGAGCCCCTCTTGAGCTAAAGGTCAGACTTAAGCTCCCTGACCATGGATCTAGGTTGAGTTAAGTTTTCAGTCCGATCGATTTACAGATCGCTAGTGGCAGACCAGATTCAATTTAACGGTCCACGATCACCAATTAGGGCCACAATTACACTGGCCTGTGTAGAAAATTTTCCCTGATCCAAGGGTGTATTTGGGTCAGATTCTGATGGTCTGAATCCTTATATTCGGCACACAAGCGACAAGTCTCAGATAACATAAATTTAGATGTTTATTTCTAAAATATCCACGTTTCTCACACACTTCACTCCAGGCTCAAGCGAATAGCTTCAGGACACTATCTAGACTTGATTTCCGGGGTGGTGGTCAAGTCCAGCAAGGCGGTCTTAATTATATAATTTCATAGTAATCGTACTTTCGACGTACGGTCCAGGTCCGATACGGAGTTTTAATGTGCTCCCGAGAGCAACTGGGTAATGAGATTGATCTTAGATTTTCGGGTAACCTAGCATCAATGATTCTACAAGTTTTGGGTCTTGCAGATTGTATTTAAAGTGGATCAAGTGGATTTCATAGCTAATCTAGTTTAACACTTAGTTAATTTTGTCTAATTCCTAAAGGATTTGATCCTGAGTGATTTCTGCCTGAGGTTGTACTCAAGTCTTTATATGAATTTTTTGAGACGTTACATATATATTATATGTATATATAATGGTGGACCCTACATGGGACCCACCTTTACCTCTGTTAGGTAGCAGCAGCTGCCCTATTGTTGCTATGCAGGCAGCAAGTGGACCCCACCGCCAGCTGCTGTACACAACATCAAGTTTCGTGGGTCCCATCTGTTCCATCCAAGCCATCTATCTATGGGACCCACCATGAGGCATGTGTTGTATACAAACTGCTCAACCATTTGAGATATCATTTTATGGCGTGAGCAAAAGAATGGGTCGGATCTAAAGTTCAAGTGGATCCCACCATTTAAATAGTGGACCTTGACATCCATCGTTCAAACTTCTAAGGGCCATGGTAGTTCCAATTAAGCTGATATTGTTTTCACTTCATTTATCTCTATGTTAACTTATGAATAGGTCGGCTCTCAAATATACATAAGGGTGGGCCCAATTGGATACACATGAGGCCCATCGGTGCGGCCTATTTGATGTACATGAAGCTCGTTGGTGCGGCCCATATAATGCGGCACATGTGATGTGGCCCACTTGACATAAGAAGCCCATTGAGATATATTCGAGGCCCCGGTGCAAGGCCCACCTGTTGTGTGTATTCGAGGTCCGATGTGTTGTATGTTAGCCCGTATGACGAGGCCTATGTAATGTAAATGAGGCCCATCATAATTGTACATGAGGCCATGGGCCCACTATATGTTTGGCCCTATGTAGGCCATTCCTTGGGAGCAATGTTGGTTAAATGTCCACATTAAGGGGCAATGATGGTTAGACGTCCTCATTGCGACCTTCCCTTAGGCCTTGTTAGGCCCATTCTCTTCGTGGGTTAACCCAAATAAGTGGGCCCCATTCACCGTAGATGGATGATTCTGTGCTATCGGATTTGATATAACCACGGTTGAGTGCCGATCTTTATACTATGGTTGATCGACTGATCATCTATGGACCCCGCTTTATTTATCTGCTGATTATCGGTGCCCATTATCGAGGCCGACACCAATTATCAACCCTAATTATCGGTGCCGATTATCGACCTTGATTACCAGTGCCGATTATCGATGTTGATTATCGTGGCTGATTATCATGACCGATTGCCGATTTTCGATTGACGTGATCGATTTACTGATTTCGATTATCGATTGATTCCAATTGTCATGACCGATTTACCAATTTCGATTGCCGATTCCGATTGCCTTGACCGATTGCTGATTAGCGATCGAGGCCGTTTATCATGACCGATTGCCGATTTCGATTGACGTGACTGATTTTCTAATTTCGATTATTGATTGATTCCGATTGTCGTGGTCGATTGCCGATTAGCGATCGAGGCCGATTATCATGACCGATTGCTGATTTCTGATTGACGTGATCGATTTGCCGATTCCGATTATCAATCGATTTCGATTGTCGTGACCGATTTGCAGATTTTGATTGTCATAGCCGATTGTCGATTTCGATTGACTTGACCGATTGCCGATTAGCGATCGGGGCCGTTTATCATGACTGATTGCCGATTCCGATTGATGTGACTGATTTGCCGATTCCGATTATTGACCAATTTCGATTGCCGTAGCCGATTGCCGATTAGTGATCGAGGTCGATTATCATGACCGATTACCGATTTTCGATTGACGTGACCGATTTACCGATTCCAATTATCGATCGATTCTGATTGTCGTGACCGATTTGCCGATTTCGATTGTCGAGGCCGATTCCGAGTGTCGATTCCAATTGTTGAGGTCGATTCTGATTGTCGAGGCCCATTGTGATGTATTCGAGGCCCATGAGACGTAGCCCATTGTGATATATTTTTGGCCCATATGGTGAGGCCCGACTTGATGTATATTAGGCCCGTGGGAGCGACCCATTGTGATGTATATTAGACCCGTGAGATGCGACCCACTTGATGTATATGTGGCCCATAAGTGAAGCCCATCGCGATGTGTATTAAGATCTTAAGTGAGGCCCATGGTGTTGTATATTTGGCCCTGGTGTGAGGCCATGAGTCCACTGTATGTTAGGCTCTATATGGGCCATTCCTTGGGGGCAATGTTGGTTAAATGTCCACATTGTGTCAAGGTTGATTGTCGATGTCGGTTATTAATACCGATTATGAGTATGTGACTGCATAGTATCATGATACATGCCCATACGCATCATCCGCATGTTTGTTATGAGATGTGGTTGACCATTGCATATGTCATTGGACAGGTTGTTATGAGACTCCCTGATAGGCGGAGGTTATCTCACATGAGTGCACGATATGCGCAAAATTGATGCATGATTGGATTGTATGACTCATGCATCTTGCATTGTGTGTTGTGATTATTGTACGCCCTACCGACATCAGGGCTGTAGCCTCCATAGGCATATCGTGGATGGCCAGATGGGACACCAGAAATGTTTTGTTCGAGCATCGGGCTGCCATAGATGGCCCTGGGTGAAAATCTCTAAAATCCTCTTGGTACCAGAGGACGTCCCAATGTCGAGACCGAGTGGATGTACATGAGCGCCAGAGTGTCAAATACCAGGAGGCCATGTCTCCCACTGTGTCGTGGTCGGTTGGGAGGGGGTGTGGCCTTATCCACCCGAGGGAGTAGGCATAGCTAGGCTGAGTTTGACCAGCTCGAGGAATGGGTCCGCTAACGATGAGCCGGGTAGGTATTGACAAACTATTATCCAGGCGAATAGTGAGGTCTCTTCTACTTCCCAGTTGTGGGCTTCATGGGGCGGCAGGTGGCGTGGAATGTACTAGACCCTGGTGATGATCCCAGAAAGGAACCGTACTGATTTGTGGACTTATTGAGTAGGAGTTGCATACTCATGCATTCGTTTCATTCACTATCCACTCGGGCTAGTGGTGCGCAACTAATTATTATGTACCTTTGCATGGCCAGGATTTCGGTTGGGTGCGCGACTAACCTGAGATCAGGAGTTCACCACATTGAGTCTGACTATCCAAATTTAGGTATGGGACTGATTTGGATAGAAGTCCCTTGTGATGGACCCCATAACCTACGATACTACGTATTATCATCTCGACTTCACTCCAGCTTGGTTATTTCATTCGCACCACATATTACATTGCATCTACAGTACTTAACATTTTGGGTTGACATGTTTCTGCATTGATATGACCATTAGTACTCATGCCTTGCATCACATAGCCTTGGTACGGCTGATGATACTCATAGATTTATCAGTATATTTTCACTTATTTCGATATTGTATGATTTATGGCATTGTATCCTCGGCATCTAATATTTGGCTTGCTTTTACTCATCATTTGCATAATTGATTTGCATTGTGTACCCTGATATTGTATGACTCATGGACTTGTCAGTACTTCTGCTTACTCTAATATTGCTTACTTGGCACTTACCTTGTGCACACACTTTCACCACTCACTAAGCTTTCTATAAGCTTATGCACGATAGATGCGTGCAGGTGGCGTCAGGTTGCAACATCATTGAGCTTGGAGCATGTAGCGGACTTATGGAGCTTTGATTTTTGGCATATGTATTTCCCTTTCAGCACTGTATTCAATTATTTATATTAGTGGATATGTGATGATGATGTTGCCTTTGTGACTTGGGTAAACTTGTGGTTATGCTTATTATGAGTTAAATGTACATTAGAAAATCCTCCTTGTAGGATCCCAGGATCGGAATCTGGTGTATTGACGCTGGGAGCCAAGAATGGGGTACTACGGAGGCTGTCGGCACCGGATTCGGCGATCGGAAATTTTGTGAGCTTGGTTTCGGAGTTTGGGGCATGACACAGATAGTATTGTGTGGGGTATTACTATTGTAATTCACCAAGTTAATAACCTGTCGATGGATATTGTACCTTCTTGGCCGGTCCCACGCTACACCATCGAAGAGATTCTATGACTAGTATACCAATAGATGAGGAATGAATGGCCGACTTTACGGCTATAATAACGAGGCTCGAAGAGAGCACAAAAGATTTTGATAATGGTTGTTTCGTAAATTTGACCGATGAGGTAGATGGAAATGAAATAGACAGATTTAAATGAAGCCCCTATAAAACTAGAAGATTCCCATATTCAGGTTCAGGATCCCTTGGTCGAGGTGAAGATAGGAATCGAGCATGACCCTAAGCTAACCTTTATCAGTGGATTACTTAAGCCACAAAATAAAGCTGAACTCACTGGTTTGCTCAAAGTGTTTGCCAATTGCTTTACGTAGGACCTGAATGAGATGTCGAGACTGGATTGAAGCTTAGTCGAGCATAGGTTACCAATGATGGAAAGGTGTCGACCGTACGAGCAACCGCCCAAGCAACTGACAATGAAGATCACTCAGAAATAAAGGAAGAGATCGAACACTTACTAAAGGCCGGTTTCATTAGACCTATTAAGTATGCCGAATGGATCTCGAACATGGACCCAGTTAGAGTTGGGCACGGGATGACTTGGCTTGCTTAACTCTACTCACCCGACTCATTCAAATCTGACTCGACTCGAACTGAATGGGTGAGTCGATCTGAACTGAGTAGGCTTCGCCCAATCCGAACTCAAATCGAGTCGAGTCTGAGTTACCCAGTAACTTGACCTGACTCGACCCAAAACTCAATCCAAAACCCGACTCGACTCGACTCGGATTCATATATATATATATATATAAGTATCTCTAACCTTACTCGCCACACCCGACCCCGATCTGAACCCAAAATCTCTCTTGCTCTCTCCCTCCCTCATCCTCCTCTTACAAGTCCGGCAACCACCCACCACCATCAACACCCTCCTCCTCCTCCTCCTCCTCCTCCTCCTCTCTCTCTCTCTCTCTCTCTCTCTCTCTTTCTCTCTCTCTCTCCCTCCCTGCCTCCCTCCCTCCGTCGATCCGACTTAGTGCCAACTCAACTTGACTCGATACTTTTGACCTGTTAGGACTCAGTCCGTATCAATCCAGGGCATACTGGACTCGGATCGAGTCAAGCATGCGGGACTCGGTACCGAGTCGGGTCGAGTTCGGGTCAGGCTTATTTCAAAACTGGATCGAGTCGGGTCAGCCCTAACTAGGTCTAAATCGACTCGATGCCTAACTCTAGTACTAGTGATAAAAAAGAATGGTAAGTTATGTGTATGCATTGATTTTAGGAATTTAAATCTGGTCATGCCCAAGGACTAATATCCAATGCATGTATCCGATTAGTTGATCGACCGAGCAAACGGACACCAGATGGTTTCCTTCATTGATGTCCATTCTGGATACAACTAGATATATATTGTGCTCGATGATGTGCCAAAACAACATTTAGGTGCTCTAGGCCTTTGGTAACCTATTGTTGGGTGGTTATGCCGTTTAAACTCAAGAATATAGGGGCTAAATACCAAAGGGCAATGAATACCATATTCCATCATATGATTAACCAATTCACGAAGGTTTACGTCGATGACGTGGTAGTTAAGTCGGCCGATTTGGGAGACCATTTAGCTCATTTACCCAAGTCATTTGAGCGAATGAGGCTTCACGAGTTGAAAATGAACCCCCTTAAATGCGCCTTTGGGGCGTCGGCCAATAATTTGTTAGGATTCCTTGTACATCAGCGAGGGATCAAGGTAGACTAAATAAGGGTCAAGCAATCATAAATGCTCACCCACCAAGAAATAATCGAAATTGCAACATTTTCTCGGCTAGGTTAATTTTATGCGAAGGTTTATCTCTAATTATGTAGGAGAGACTAATGTGTTTTCTTCGTTGATAAAACTGAGGTAGTGAATTGAGTTCAAGTAGGAGGAGGAACATCTGTTGGCTTTCGAAAGGATTAAAGAATTTGATAAAGCCGTCAGTATTAATGACACCAGTCAAAGGTCCACTGCTCAAGCTATATGTCGCGGCATCAATAGAGTCAGTTGGAGCATTATTAGCTCAAGATGATGATAATCAGAAAGAGTGTGCAGTCTATGATCTGAGTCAAATGCTCCTCGATACCGAGAGGTGATACTTTGCGATAGAGAAATTATGTTTCTTTTTATACTTTGCGGCCACCAAACTAAGGCATTATTTGTTAGCTAAAAACGTTAATGTGATAACAATGACTGATTTAGTGAAATATATGTTGTACCGATCGAATTTGAGCAGCTGAATCGGTAAATGGGTTTTGGATCTATCTGAGTTTGATCTTAGTATTTACCTAAAAATGCAGTAAATGATCAATCTATAGCTAATTTCTTAGCCGACCATCCATCTGACTTGGAAGACCAACTTTCCTCGAAGGTTTTAGACTTCTATTGTGCATATTTAACACCCTAAAAGTTTATCTTCGATGGCTCAAAGACCCATAAAGCTTCAGGAATTACGAATTTTCTAATCCCACCAAATGGAAATAAACAAGAATTTGCATTCCAATTAGAATTTGAATGTACCAATAATCAGGCCAAGTGCGAGGCTATGATAATTGGTTTAGAATTGCTGATGGAACTAAGCGCGAGATGTTTGATAGTAGTGAACGATTCACAGTTGGTGATAAATCAGATGGCAGAATTGTTCAAGTATAATAGCCCGACACTATTACCATGATAAGGCTTGGCATCCCAGATGCTAGATAGTTTTGATGATGTAGAATTAATGCACGTAACTCAATATCATAATGTAGATGCCAATAAAATAGCACAGATGGCTGCAGGGATGGACATCCTGAAATGATCAACCTGAAAGACGATCACAGTACAAATGAGGTCCTTACCCTCAGTCTTTGGTAGGGAGATGATTATGGAAATATTGTAGGTTGAGATAGAGGAGGATGACCAGAGAACTCCCCTTATAGGCTATCGTTAAAGTCCACGAATCAAGGCCGGTAGAGATCTAAGGAGATCGACCGTCAATTATTCCATGATCGATAGTGAGTTGCACCAAAAAAAAGCTGATGTGTGCTATTGAGATGCCTAACTAAAGGATAAGCCATGTTGGCTATAGGCGAGGTCTATGAAGGGTTGTGTGGAGCTCATCAGGCTGGGAGGAAAAAAAGGCTTATGCCGAGGTCTTACAAATATTTCGGGAAAACAATAATGGTTGATTGCATTTAATGTACCAAATGGTGCAAGGCATGCCAGAAAAACAGGTCGATACAGCATGTGCCCTCGGTCTAGATTTATCCGATTATCAAGTAATGGCTGAATTCATCCGTCTTTATCGGGCATAGATACTTTCATGACTGTGCCCACTGATTATTTCACCAAGTAAGTGGAAGTAAGACCCATGAAAGGAGTCGACCACAAGGAGTTATTAAGTTCATTGAAACTCATGCCGTCCATAGATTTGGAATTCCAGAATTAATCATTGTGGATTGAGGTGTGACATTTTCAGCGAAAGAAGTCAAGGCTATGGCCGACCGATACAAAATTTAAATTTTACATTCAACGCCATATATGCATAAGCAAATGGTCAGGTCGAGGCTAGTAACAAAATAATAAAGAATATATTGAGGAAGATAATCGAAGAAAATTTTCGTGAATGGCATACGAAGTTGTCTGAGGCACTTTGTGCATATAAGAATCCATCCTGCTTTAGTACTGGAATGAGTATGTTTATATTAACATATGAACACACGATGCAGTGGTACCTCTGGAAGTCACTGTGCTATCGCTAAGGGTCGCACACCAAGCTAGGTTGACCCCTCTTGAGTTGACAGAAGCCATGTTGGTTGAACTCGAAAGGTTAGACAGGACTTGCATGAGAGCCTTAAAGTCTATAGTTACTAACAAAGCCAAGGTTGCTCGGGGATACAATAAGAGAGTGAAAGGAAAGTCCTTTGGGGAACGAGATAAGGTTTGAAAATAAGTATTACCAATAGGGCACAAAGACTATGTAACAACCTGGTTCTCAAAACCCGAGGATACTCGCTCGAGTACAAGAACCCGAGGGTTACATCATAAAATGAAACAATCCTTCTAACACATTTCTAGTACTGAAATATAACATCTATATATGTGTCCTTAAAAAGGGTTTAACGTACGTAAAGTGGAAGTAAGTAGTAAAGTGAGATCCCACAACAAGTGATTTAATTACAAAATTCAAAGACAAGCAAATATAACATCTGACATATAATGAAATCAGTAAATCCTAAGCATTTAGTGGAACTCTTGTGGCTCGACTACATCATCATATGGGTCCTCCTCGCTGTACTCCTCTCTAGCTGCATCAGGGGTGTTGTCATGGACACCATTTCCTTCTGTCATACCAGTGTCTATTTGGTGAACATGCACGATTGGGTGAGTGAAAATTCAGTGGGAATTTTCCTCATAGATTCAACCATAACACATCATTCCAAAATAGGTTAACAATTCATATATGATTCATAGGGCAATACAACTACATATGCATTTGCATGAATGTATGAATGTATGTTCAAGACACAGATCTAGGTATGCACATCTAACTATCAAAATAAAAGACCGCTCGGGGTAAGTAGACTACCTGAAAAAGGCCATGAAGGTGAGTGCGCCCAAGGATGACATGACTCTTGGAATAATATACGGAGTACGCCCGAGGAGTGTCTGATCCCGGAATAGCCTCATGTAAAATAAGAGCATCTAAAGTGACTTAAATGTACAACTCTGGTCATTCAACTGATCTAACAGTAAATCGAGCAGAATGTGGCTTACATTAAGCACTCGAAAAAGCTCACATGTCATGTGTGAATGTCATACATCATGATACTCCTGCACATTTAATAGAATTTACAGGGTCATTCTCACAAACATGCTCAAGGTTTAACTGAGGCCCATAAATGGTGTATACCTTACCAAGTTCTCATAACATCCCACCAAAGGTGGCATTTCACACTTAGATCTCATTATATAACATTGATAATAGATGGATACATCATGTCATATGTCGCTACTTGGTAAAACATAACTCCAAGTTGGACCACTACTACTAACATGATTTGGAGAGTACAATACCAAGTCCTAATCACATGTTTGTCACACATAGAAATCAAGTAATTAGACATTTGCATATTAACTCATTCTCAACATAACCAATTTAGAATGAAAGAAATAGCGGGCTAGTTCAAGACTTGATCATGCACATTAGTTTCAAATCAATAATGTTTGTAGCATATGAAATGGATTATAGTGTGATTTTACCATTTAGATAGGAGCAAGCTTACTACTTAACATGCTTAATGAAATATACATATAACTAAGCAAGTCTAGATATGAGACCAAGAGTATGACGTGAATTTCTACAAGAACAATAAGATATGAATATTTCCCCATGGTTAGTGAAATTATTTCAAAGGAAGCAAGACTAACACATGCACAATTAATATTTCCACAATTTCAAGCTTTAACACTATCTTAGAATTCAATACAGTGGAGAATTTATGGGGGATATCCCTTACCTTGATTGAGGGTTTCTCTTGATTTGAATCTTCCTATAAGGCGAGTCTATGAGCTCCTGATTTGGAATTGATTGAAGGAAGGTGTCTTTCAGGTGTATCAGTCGTAAACTACCCCTGAATGAAATATTATAGAATCTCAGTGAGTCAGTACTGAGTTAACTCGGTTGGGGTTCTCAACCAAGAACTAGTTGAGTCCAACTCAAGGGTTTTTGTTAGCCTCAAGATTGGATTGAAGGTCTATTGAACACAATACTTCTCAGAATCATGCACAACAGTTGGAATCAGCTTTACTCAGGCGGAATACTGACCGGGTCAGCACGACTATGAGTATTGAGTTAACTCAGTCAGGCAACATAGTCAGGTCATTTCCCAAATGGCAAAAACCTGTAACACCCATGGCCGGGCTCAATCTTAACTAGGGTGAACAACAACCTAAGCCCAGTTGAGTTGGAGTTTTATCTCCCGAAATTGAACCTGAGTCACCGACTGAGTGTTAGCTCGTCCCAGCCAGATCTCTATAGCTAGCAGCGTGCAATGGTATGAACCCATCTGAGATCTGATTGTTCGGTTGTGGATTCAGCTCGAGTAGGATCCCAAGGAGCGTTTGGATGAATTGGGGGCTTGTAGGAGTTGGTTTGGTCTGGCCGTTTCAGGGAAAATAACCCTGCCACTGCCTAAAACTCTCACAGCAACTTAGTAATGCTGAGAAGTTGCAGAGGTGGACGATGGCAGCCGGGCTGTGAGGTTCGAATAGCAGCTGGAAACTCGTTCCAGCAGCTGGTTCTCTCACTCACTCTCCTTCTTCTTCCACTCTCCCTTCTCCTTCAATCTCACTTCTCTCTCAGCAGTTGAACGGCTTGGGCTGAGTTGAGTTGCTACCTGCAACTCGCTCCAACGACGCCTAAAGCTTTCTCTCTCTTCTAATCTCTTTCTACTTCCTTCTTTAGTTTTCGTTCGGAGTCACCCTAAAATCTGGCTACTTATAGCCATGTCTATTTCTAGGGCCTTCCACAGCTAATCCCAGGGATTAGTGTGTTGTTAACGTAAAGTGGCCGAGAAAAACTCTTCGTCAGGATCTATCCATTTTACTGATCATGTGTATGGCCCCACAGATTCGTCCCTGATGGACATTATATGGGGTGGGCCATGTGATGAACGACTTGGATGTGTGAAGGGGTTAGTTTTATATGATGTGGGTCAACCGTGCAGATCAGAGAAGATGACCCATGGTTAATGGCGATTTTCATTCTAGGGACCCATCTGATGATCCACATCGCTTGGATGGCTTGGATGCATCCACATATCATTGTGGGACCCATCAGATGCTATCACATCTCTGCTTATCGAGGGGGTCCCGATATTTTTGGCCGCGGACGAATTTCTCGCAACAAGGAAGTGTTCTCACGAGATTTCTTCATTCCATGAGATAGGGCATTGCTTGCCCTAAAACGGACGCTCCAAATACGTTCGGAGATCTTTCTAGAAACGCTCCAGCGGCTGGGATCGTTCTTTCCATTATCGGAAAGATTCTTTTTGCTCTTAGATAAAGGCAAATACATTTCTAAAAATAGTAAGGGTGACGAGGACTCCCTCGCGCACGTGGCGGTTGTCTGATGGTCTCCAACGGCTAGATTTGCCTGCCAAGCAGATGACGTGGGTTTTCTCTCCCCGTCAGCGTCTTCCCCTTCGAAATGCTTGATTAGCTGCTGATCGAGCTTGGACATGTGACTTCCGACTATGAATCTAACCATGGTATTGGGTTCGGATGGATGGTCGTTTGCTTCATCAAATGGATGGCCTAGTTTGAAAGCTTGACGGGGGGAGGTTTTTGAATTCTTTTGGTTCGTATCGGGTCAAAGCTTGTTTGACCCGATCTAAAGTCTTGTGCATGGCGTGTGCACACTATCTGTGCACACGCACTGATCAAGTGTGGGGTTCTCGTGATGATCGAAGTTGATCTGTGTTCACCCCCCAAGTATAGGGTTGTGATGTAGTAATAAACTCGGTAGTCAAATCCACAAGAACTGAAACCTGTACGTAATCTGAAAATAACTAGAACTAAAACTTGAATAAGATGAAATCTAAATAAGAGAAAATGAAGGGAATAATGGTGAAAATATTAATCTAAAATTTGTAGAAATGAAAAGGTGGAAAACTAGGGTGTCAAGGATCCACTTGTAGAGATCAGGGAGATCTATTCTTGATTCATGAACTCAATTGGACTTCGAGTCCCATCTTCATCCAGTTGGAAGATATAACCTGAAAATCAAATCTGAACTTATTTTGATCTAGTTTTCAAGAGATAAGACGGATGTAAATTAGAATGGGTTCCATCAAAAAACCATGCCCATGAGACAAAGTAAACAACAGAATTAAGCTAATCCACAACCAATTAGAGAGATGTATGAATGTCAGGAAGAGTTCCGTCATCCAACCATGCCTAGGAGATGATGGTGAACAACAGGGCTTCCTAACCGCATAATCAGAATAATGAAAAGGAAATACTCAAGCCATCATAGATCTACTGTAATATCAGTCACAATAAACCATTAAAAACTAAAGCCTTCCTTAAAATCAAACTGATCAATAACAAGTTCAACATGAATCAAAACTGTAAAGTCTTCCCCTCACGCCACAAGCTTCACCTCTTAGCCATAGCTAAGAGGTTTAGCCTCATATAATGAGGTTAGAACTCTTAAAATAAATAAATAAATAAACAGTAAATAAAATAAAAAAAATCTAAAACTACTTTCTCAGTCGTAGATTGAATGATCCCTCTTCTCTCTTTCTTCTCTTTCTTTTATAGTAGGAGAAGGCTGTGGAAGACTGCGTAAGGAGACGGTGGCTTGGAGTCGGTTTTGTTTATGTAGCAGGAGTTTCTGATTCCGGAAAAAGTTACGTAGTTGCGCGTACAGTTTTTGCACCGAAAACACCGGCAGATACTCCCGTCTTCCCTCGCTTTCTGTTGAAAAGGAGAACGTCCCCTGGGACGTTTTTGAGCGCCTTACATGATGGATGGTTTGGATTGATGAGATGGACTATGATGGTGGCCCACAACTGCCCGTAAATCACGGACAGCGTCTGAACGCAAATAGAGCCTGCATAATTCTCATGCTGTTGAAGTCAGTGGGCCCCAAATTAGCGTTATATGGAAAATCTAGTCCGATCACTGGCTTCCCCTTGCGAAACCAATCGGACATGGATAATTTTAGGTTAGTTTCACTGTGGCCCACGAGATCTTTCACTCCACCGTCCATCCTGCGTTGGATAGTTGAAAACCGATCGCCATTGTCTTCCAGGATTTCGTCACCTAGGCGATGGTTACACCCCTCCTCTGGACGTAATGGTGTGGGCCCACTGTGCACTTCAGTGGACGCACGTCCGTTGCTATCGAAAACAGATTCCCGTTTTAGAAGGGAGACGGGTCAACGCGGTTTGACCACCCTGACCGTCTTGATGTGGCGCGTGTGCACTTGTGTGCATGCTTAATGTTATATGGGGTCCACTGTGATATATGTGAAGGATTCGATCCGTCCATTCATTTTTTTCATCCAAATTAAAGGGTTGAGACCAACTTTGAAGCATATCCAGATATCAGGCGGGCCCTAAATTCAGGATTTGGTGGCTGATCTGTCTATTTAGCCACTTCTACAGGGATCCAGGAGCTAAAATTCAACGTGTACGGTTCATTTATGGTCCTCAGGCCATGTATGAAGTTTTGAGTTGAACGAATGACGGGAACCCTGTGATCTTGCATTCTGGACGTCATTCAGGCCATTTGAGCTTCAGTTTCCGATTTTCTCGGATCTCTGGCGTGTAAATCCGTTGATCTTAGTCCCCTGGGGTCCGTCCCTTGCCTTGGTAAATTCTGAGCATTAAATCCATGCTTTTAGTACCCTTTTTCAGTCCAAGTCTGTAAATTCACCTTGCAGTACAAACACAATTAAAATAGGCCATTAATCAGTATCATGTTCGTAAACCTAGGTAATAACTGGGGTCTGATATGCAATATGACCCTCAATAATCTGCACCGTTCATTATTCTCGGGTGGTCCCTAGAATACTCAAGGTTAAAGATTTCCTAGTATCATTGTTTTTTGGAGTTTATTATTTGGGGGTCTTAACATAGTAAAATGGTGTTTATTTTAGTTGTAGTACGATTTTAAAGGTAGACTTGAGTGACTGAGCCACACATTTATTTTAGTGTTTTATCTACTCCCTTTGGTGAGAAGATTAACTGGACTTATGGTTTAGGAGGGTCACATCAAGTGATCTTGATTTGATTTGTTGATAATCATTATTTAGACGGTTAGATCGTTACCTAATTTGATCATCACCCGTTTATAGGTTCCTAGGGCCTATTTAGGTGAGTCCTAACTGTATATTCAGTCATAAAAAGTTGGGATGAGGGTGGTCAAGTAGTGGGTTGTTAACTTAGGTGTTGTAAGCCTAATGATCGATGGGTTTGGTAAGTTGGGTCCCCTTTAATAAGGTCAGGGTCTTCCATTGAACAGTTTTAACAGTTTCCAGGGTCGTCTAATTACAACCTGAGGGTTGATTTCTATAATCAATGGTTGGATTAGAGGAATGAAGTGTTAGATTGATCGATGGAACATTGAGGGTACGATGAGCAGCGAGGGTCTCGTGATACGAACTTCTAGATCTAAGGTAGAATATTAGATTTACCTATTCAGGGGATAACAATATGAAAATAGGTTTCCCTATTAATGTAAGGGTCCATCTAAAAATCAATTGGTTGGATGACTCGAAATATGGGTGAACAGTGCCCTAGACAGTTAGATTGATGTATAATTGTATTCATAAACCGATCTTGACATTTAAGTGTCCATTGTCATCACGGTCCAATTTAATTGGTCAAGATGGACGGATTTTAAATTGTTGGGTGGTGATGTGTAATGTATGCTACGCATTTTCCCACACACGCTCGCGATAGATTTAATATAAATGGTAACACTAGAGTACTGAAAAGTACGAGTTGTTACAGACTAAACCTTAGGCAAGAAATTGTCGCCTACTTGGGATGGGCCCTATGTTGTCGTCCAAGTTCTCAAGGATGGAGCCTATGTCTTGCGGGACAAAGATGGAAAATTTGTAAGAACTCCAAGTAATGACCAATTATTAAAAGCTTACTGCCATTCTTTATGGGAAGTAGTACAGAGTCAGGCCGAGTAACAGAAAAAAAAAAAAGTGATCAATAAGCATCTTACTGCTAATCATGAAAAGAAATAGGATTTTATTGTGATAGGAAGGGAACTTAGGCTATCGGCCATTAAAAAAAATATAACATGAAATGTCAAGGACTTCGATTAATTGAACAACTCAAACATAGGCTTCCTTGATCTCCTCGAACTCCTTGAGTGCAGATGCTCTAGCCTCGTCAGCATGTTTCTTCTTACTCCAAGCTTTCTGCCCAATTACAACACAGTCAAGGAAGCTCGGGACTTCATTGATGTGGCAGCCGATTACAACAACCTCAATTTTAACCTACTTGTGGGTGGCGCTCTCTTACGGTTGAGCCTAGTAAAGGTTGATTTGAGATTTGATAAAGGCCATGAGTTATCAAGAGTCAAGGTGATCCTTCTTGAAATAGTGTTGACGAGTCTAGTCCAAGCAACAGTTCCATGTAGTATCATAGTGGGTGGAGAGGGTTTTTATACTCTGAGTGAATGGCAAATCGTTCTCTCATCAGGTTAGCATTCTTTTGGATCTCCAAGCTTGCTTTAAAGTAAACATTCTCAAGATGCTGTAGTTTGGTCAGAACCTCTAGAAGTTCTTTCAATGGTTGGTCAGTCTGAGATGCCTTTATAGCATCCCTGACAAAAAGGATAAACATCATGGAGGAGGGTAGATTGAGAGAAATACTCGATTACCATGGTAAGGATCTCCTTTAGAAAGGCTAAGGATTATAAATAGAGGATGGAGGAGATTGGGATGAAGTTTTTTGAAAAACAAGCCCCTTCACCTTAACTTTTTGGCATTTTTAGTTAAGAGCAGTCTCGACTACTTGAGTTGCCACTGCAGTTATAGTGTCGACCGATGTATTCTTCGACATGGTTGTCCTTTGGCTAGAAGTCATGACCGATTGGGATGTCGCTTCTTCTTTCCTCACAAATCCATCAAGGAGTAGAGTTGAGAAATAATGAGCTCAGCGCGTTTAGCGACCAGTTGCTTGTAATGGTTCCTTCACCATTTAGAAAAAGTGTCCATCAATTGGGGACAATTTGGGACTGTAGGAAGTTTGAAAGACATACTGGTCGACTAGAAAGTAGAATGGAGAGAATGGTAGAGATCAACCTGATCGACAATAAGCCAAGAGTAAGGGGGTTGGTTGCAAGTTTTCTGGGTAAATGGATAGGGGATACAATGGACGAGGTCGAATTATCAAGCAAGAAAATTTCTGTCCGTTCATATGAGATCCAATAAAAAAGGAGCACGTGTAATTTTATGTGAGTTGTGCGGTGTATTCGAAATCTTCGGAGATACCTGAAAAAGATTTTGCAATAATACAACTGGCATCTATCGAGCAGTGCCACATCATCCACAAAGCAAGAGTAGCTGAGCGAAATGTGGTCGAGTCAATAAGGAAGCCTGGAGCGGTTACCGGGATAAATGACAAGCTTAGAAGGAGTGCTCTAAAAGGTCAATAGTGCTAAAACGGCTATAATAACTGTCAGAATGTGAGAAGCATCCAGATGGTTAATTTAATACTATAAATAACACAGGAATTCAGTAGAAGAAGGCGTCTCATACCAACCAAATCAAATTAAAATATATCTTTCAATTACTTTGTGTTCCTTAACATTATCAATCATTTAAATTGTTTAGTGTAATTGGTAGCAGTAATCAAGTAGCTGTCAACTTTAGTTGTAATTCGGGTCTACACTATACACTGGACTCAGTTCAAATATCAAGCAAGTTCTCCATTCATAAATGCACTTTGCAGTTGTTCTTCACGGCCGACTGTAATGCTTTCCCTTTTATTTTATCTGTATTGAAAAAATTCCTTTCATACGGAAAGTAAAGGTGTAACCCATCTTCAGACGATGAATTCCATCTCTGATAATTGCCTGATCATCTTAAATAACACTATGTAAGTGGATGAATAGCTGACCAATCTTAATCAATCTCTCTCATATACAGTCAATTCCGACATATTTGCCTACCCTAATGCTTAGGGTCTTAATTGTCCAGTTTGAATTGAGCCGCACAATCCATTCTGGCACACCCACACAAACCGAGAGGTAGAGCTGGGCATCGGACCGAGTCAAATCGGATTGGGCCCAACTCGACCAGGTCCGAGTTCTGCATGGCCTGACCCGAACTCGGTCAGATCCGGGACCGAGTCCTAGTCCTTTGACCCAATCCGATCCTAACCCATGTTGCCCTGGACCGATCCGAGTCTGACTCGGTCAGGAAAACCGAGTCAAATCGGATTGGCCCAGGTTTGGATCGATAACAAGAAAAAAAAAGAGGATAGAGGGGGAGAGAGAGAGAGAGCGAGGGAGAGAGATTTTGTACCTTGATATGACATCGCTTCTTCTTGTTGAATCTGAGGAAGAGAGAGGGCCATTGCGGCTCTTCTTTTCTTCTTCTTCTTCTTCTTCTTTTGTTGGCAGAATCAGAGCTTAATGATGATGATGAAAGAGAAAATGAATTGAAGAGCTTGGAGAAAGAGAAATGAATTGCAGAGAAAACGCAGAGAGAGAGAGAGAGAGAGAGAGAGAGAGAGAGAGAGAGAGAGAGAGAGAGATTGTGAAAGTATAGTGAAAATTTAAAGCATATAGAAGGATAACTGCTATAAAACTTTGGAAACGTTGACATAAAAGCTGTATATTACGATATAACACTTCTATCTTTGTAAAGATTACCTTGGCCTAAAAACAGCCCAATCTATTCATCTGATGTACTGTGTCGAAAGCTCATGGTTTTACTTAATGTATTTATTGTGTGTGGCTCACCAAATAATTAGGCAATTCAAATTGACTTAATAACACCAAGATGATCATGCAAAATATATAACTATAAGGTATCACTTTTACTTTGCACTTCAATCCTCCAAATGCAAACATCAGTCAGTACTCAGTTATGCTAGGCTGGATGTTCGATTGATCAAAACCAGTTTCGGTAATGGCCATGACAATCTCATTGACCTAATCAGGTTTCATATCACCATCCTACCATAAGCGAGGTTAATTTGAAATCTTACTTAAACTAGAATTTCAAAGGATTGTGATATTGGGTTATTTTTCTTCACTTTCTGTCGATTTTCTTCACAAACCCATGTTGAACATTGAAGGCAGTGACAATGGTATTGTTGAAATAAATGGAACTTCTATACAAATCGAACAAGGGCTATGATTCAATTTGTTAAAATTACTTACCAAATGGTAGGGGTTAGATGTACTGAGAGCACCCAAGAACAGCACAAAAATCCTGGTCTAAGTGACAGTAGTCAGAAAAACCAGCCATCATAATCTCGCAAGTTTTACAACTACATATAATTTGTTGGTTCAAATTGTGCCAACCACCATTAGTGATAGAACTTGAAAGCTGTGTTTGGATGCCAAAGTGGAATACCAAAAGTTGTTAATTTTCCTGGCATTCAAAACGAGGAAGTAGCCCTCAAATTGCAATTGCATTTCCTCAATTCCAGCTTGAAATCAGCAAAAACTGCAATGTGGATCTTAGGCCTTCAATATGAATGTGAAAGAACAGAACTCTGATTTGGTTATTCCCACTTTGTAAGAGGGAATTGTAATGCAGTTCAAAGTGCATCTAAACACATGCAAAATGGAACTATAGTATGGAGTACAAAATAATAATAATAATAATAATAAAGCAATAGGACTTCCGTCCTATTGGACCTGGTTCCCACAACAAAGAGACTACCCTTCACTAACCTTGGATTGGAACAACAACATAAGGTGTTTCTTGTTAGAGAGTGAACAGAAAAACATTGGTGAGAATGAGAAGTGCCATGATATTCGAGGACTGGTAGGATTTATCTTAAGGCAGCTCTTTTTTCAAAGGAGTAGACTACAGTGATTGTTCACTGTTGTCTCATTCACCATGCACATGATCTGGTTAAAAATAAATAAATAAAATAAATCCTCTACTTGGTAAAATGCACGACAATCTAGAATTTGGACTGAAATAGTGGGGCATAGCCAGATACCGGAACTAATTAATGATCATAGCCATCTTATTTCATTCGTTAAATTTAGACTATTGAACAATTTCTTCATCTGTAAGCATCCATTTGATAGGAAGCTATAGGATGGTGCTCAATTTGAAATGCTCCATCCACAACCAGCCCCACGATTTGAACAATCTAAATTTAAGTGCATCAAAAAAATAAAAATAAAACAAAGGGTGTGTGTTCCACTTGCCTGATCAGTCAACAAATGCAGGGAAGTGTTTGCATTTTTGTGACTAATATTAGAACCAAGTCAATCCAAATCAAGGAGAACCTTGCTCAATGCTACAAGAGTTGAAGTTTGACATGAGAAAAAGGAGAATCTTATAGCTCCCTTTGGGAATAAATAGAGTACAAGAAAGGACAAAGCAGACTTACCTAAGCAGGAGAACACTAGAACACTCCATTCAATCACATTTTCTTCATCTGTAAGCATCCATTTGATAGGAAGCTATAGGATGGTGCTCAATTTGAAATGCTCCATCCACAACCAGCCCCACGATTTGAACAATCTAAATTTAAGTGCATCAAAAAAATAAAAATAAAACAAAGGGTGTGTGTTCCACTTGCCTGATCAGTCAACAAATGCAGGGAAGTGTTTGCATTTTTGTGACTAATATTAGAACCAAGTCAATCCAAATCAAGGAGAACCTTGCTCAATGCTACAAGAGTTGAAGTTTGACATGAGAAAAAGGAGAATCTTATAGCTCCCTTTGGGAATAAATAGAGTACAAGAAAGGACAAAACAGACTTACCTAAGCAGGAGAACACTAGAACACTCCATTCAATCACATTTTCTAAGAAGAAAAATATCTTGAAAGCTGATAGTGGCTTCCTTGAAAATCACCATCAATAGCCCACAAAACAAAAGTTATTGAGACAATGTATTAGATTGCACCATTATTCCATGAAAATATCATGATATTTTGTGCCACATTAGACATGATATTTAGTGCAACCAAGATGTTAAGAAGTTGTATGGATAAAAAATTGTTATGGTTGCGGCAAATACCATGAAATTTCATGACTAATCAGTCTAATTTGGTGCAGATTTTCATGAAATTTGGTACCAAGCACACTTTAAGCTAAAATTTAAAAAATAATAAAGAAAGAAAGAAAGAAAAAGAAAAAGATTAGGTAGCATGCACATACTGACAAAACCATGTCAAACATCATGTCCAAAATCGAAAGTAAAAAAACCTAACATGAACATACTGATATATAGATTAGGTAAAACTTTCATAAATTCAATACCCTCTATATGATGAATGCCTTTGTAGCATGTAACTAAATGAACCTTGTCCGTAATAGTAACCCCCTCCTCCACCTCCACCTCCACCTCCACCTTCGTCTCCAGATTCATCATTCGGTTCTCTTTTTACTGATTCAACTACAGGAGAACTCTTGGGCGACTCCGAGTTGGATGTGTCCAAAAAATGGTCATTCTCCTCTGCTGAATCAGATGGTGGGGATCCCTTCCAATCATCCTCATTCATAGATGCAAGAAGTTTTTTCAGACGCTTTTTATGACCCGATTTGTACGGGATTCCCAACAGCCTATAAAATGCTGCAAGACTTTTAATAAACTTTGATGGTTTACTTGTGCCTACTTCAACATCATGTTGTCTCGGAGATGGGTGTTGTTGTCTGGTACTTCTTGATCTGTATGTCATTTGCATACTTTCTTTGACAACCTCTTTATAATCCCGTTCTTCTTGCTCCCTTAAAGTTCTCTCTTGTTCTTCTTCTCTACTAATTGTGGTTGTAGAAGGCCCGGAACTAGAGCTAGAGGCAGTTGCAGTTCCTCTGCTAAACCCTTCTTCATTTATAACAGGCCTACTTCTATATATTCTTTGGTTAGTTGTATTGGTTGTAGTTGTAGAGTGAGGGGTATGGGAAGTCTTTGTATTAGAATCGAGGATGACTCCAAATAAATCTCGGACCTCCTGAGAAGCTTTACTACAAGGTGCGGTGTCTCCTCCTCGACAAGCCAAATGTAATTTGAGTCGATTTGTTTTGTTAACAAACTGTTTTCCACACAACTTACATTTCAACTTTATCTTTCCATCCTGGGAGTAGGTTTGGACTCCATAATCCCAAATATCCGCCGATGAATCATCTTCCGATGACATATCTCGTGTATATCTGGTTAGCTTAGAACAAAAAAAAGAAGTTATGAATGAATGCAATTATCTAACAATATAATAAGAGATTTAAACAACATTATCTAATTGCATAGTACTAATGAAAAAGGAGAAATATTCATCCACCCATAAAACATAACCATAAAACTTCAATGTAACTGTTTTAACAAAAAAAACAAATTACAATACATATATAACAAAATTAGAAGGCATCAAAATCATGTTGTAGCTACAGGCACTATCTGTTAAATCTTATCACTCTCCTCTTCATCGAACTCCTCATCAATAGAGATCTCTTTCTCCACATCGAATGCTGCTCCAATCCTGAGTACAAATGAGCGCTTCAACCGATTCAGGTGTAAGTGAGCTTCTATACTTGCTTACGACCCTACTCCCCGTATTGAAAGCGGATTCTGAAGCCATAATTGAAATTGGAATTGATAATATGTCGCGTGCCATTAACGAGAGCACAGGGTACTGAAACTTACCAGATCTCGTCCTCCACCACTCCAAAGCGTCAAAATCATCACCTTTGTTAGAATTAGAATATCCTCCTTGAGATACTCTTCAAGTTCTGATCTATGCATCTGTACTTGAGTCCCTTTCAGCTGTGTATAGTAAGACATGAAATCATTGTCGTGTCTTCTTGCGATTCATCACAGCAGAACTAGAACCCACATGAAGAGATTGTTTTTTTTTTTTTTTTTTTTTTTTTGCGGCACACGGATACAAATTGTACAATTCACTGGTTGCACCAGAAATCTTTTCGGCCTCAGCAACACCCATCTCACCATACAACCTATTACATATGAAGCCAATTATAAACATCTTGTACCGGGGATCAAGAACGACCGCAACACCCATTACCAGACTACACTCAGACCAATACTTATCAAACTTTACCTGCATACCCATGGTCATGAAGTGTAAAAAGTCTTGTCCCCTACTATTTTTGCGCAAGGCATCTTTTACCTTCCAACGTTCAAGCAGAAATATATTTGTTGTTGGATACTTACAGCCCAAAAATTTCTTTGTGCTGTTGTAAAAAACAAAAAGGAACTTACGAACTGATTCAGCTCTCGACCAATCATCTTTAGAAGGCATCCAAATATACGCACTATCATGCTCCACATAGTGAGAGAAAGCAGGTCTCAAATCTATCGATGAATCCAACATTTTAAAAGTTGAATTCCAACGTGTCGTGACATCCAACTTCATCGTTATCTGAGTTGACAAATTCAACCGCTTCACGATCTCATTCTATGCATGTAATCGTGAAGATGACCCCTATATGTACTTCACACTCTCTCTTATGTTTTCGATCGTGGGATCGATTGTTTTAAGGCCTTCTTGTACAATCAAATTAAGGATGTGGGCATAACACCTAACATGAAATATTTTTCCACCAAAATACAAGTCACCGGTGGCTTTAAACTGGTTGCGCAAATTTATTATCACGCTATCATTTGCAGAGGCATTGTCTAGTGTAATTGTCGAGATCTTCTTCTCAATTCCCCACTCCATTAGATATCTGTGTATGCAGTCTGAAATCATCAAACCACTACGAGGAGGCGCAAGATAACGAAAGTTTATTATTCTCTTGCAAAGCCTCTATTCGGCATCAACGTAATGAGCGGTTAGGGACATGTACTCCTTTCGTTGATTGGATGTCGTCCACACATCTGATGTCAGGCTAATTTGGGAAATCGTGGCCAACTCTCCTTTCAACTTGACTTTTTCACCTTCATACATCTTCATACACACCCTCCTGATTGTTGTACGAGAGACCTTCTCGTATCTGGGGTTAAGGCATTTGGCTAGTCCAACAAAAGCAGGACTCTCTACCATCTGAAATGGTCTTTCATCTGAAGTAATTAACTTGGTCGTCCACTCATTCACCGACTCTTTGTCATACTTGTAGATGGACACTGATGGACTCCCTGCAGATTACGAAAATGAAAGTGTTTATTGCCTTAGCCCACTTCTTGCTTTTTTAAGACACTTTGCTAGATGTTTCTTCAATATTGTGGTCGAACTGTTTGCTTGCTTAGTGTACTAACTCTTGCAGTGCTTGTATTGTATCTTCACTTGGCCGTTCTTCGGGGTTACTTCTTCAAAATCCACCCACACTGCCGACCTCTTTTTTGTATTTCTCACAACATATGATTGTGTGGTACTAATATCAGCCACGTCGACGGGCACCTCTTCATATTCAACACCTAATCCTTCATCTTCAAGGATCATCGGTGATGTAATTGATCGATCACTAGGAGTCGGGGACAGGGTATTGGAAAGACCCTCGCTTTCCATCTGATAGTTAAAATATACTAAATGATATTAGCATTAGCAATCCAATGCTAACAGAGTTATACTAAATCCTAAATTAGTTACCCATCCAAGGTTAGATAGATTATAATACTTTCATATTCCCATTTAAACGTCCACGTCGAAAATCCAGCAGCATCTCCCCATGCCTCTCTAGATAAGTTGATTTTACGTTACATTCCGATGCCAAATATCTAAAGCAATGTGAAGATATTTGGCATTTAATACGAAACGAAAGAAACATATCCAGAGAGAAATGAGGAGATGGACCGCGGGTCATGCATGAACATTTAAATAAGTTATATGAAAGCATACTATCCATCTAACCTTGAACTGTCCAAAAAGGGACAATTTGAGGGATTTCTATGCCACCAAAAATACACTATATCTATGTATGGCCACATAGAAATCCTCAAACGGATAACTAATTATCTAACTTATGAATCACAATCACAAGTCACAAGTTACAATAATAATCTAAGCAAAGAAAGCAATAATCAAATAATATAAGCAAAGAAAGCAATGTACATATTAAGACTAGACTACGTAGCCAGTAATCAATCCATGGGTTGTTAGATCAACCTGTAATCTGTATTGTAATCACTCACATTTATCAAGAGGAAATGACAATAGTTAAGTGATGTTTTCCTAGCATTCATAAATCAAGAAGTAGCCCTCAAATTACAGCTATGTTTCTTTGAAGTTAAACTTAATATAGTTGCAAATGCAAGGAAACTACAATTAGGATAGTGATTGCAATTCAATTCGAGAGTGCAACCTACATGCAAATGCTACGCGTGCAGTAAATTTTTTTTTTTTTTTTTGCATTAAGACAAGAAATAAAGAGAGGCCAAAAATAAAAATAACTGACCTTAAAAAAGGCGAAATAAGGGAGTGCTGAAACTGAATACGACTTCGAAATCTCAGGTTGTTCCTCTACTTCAAGCCTTCAACTTGAGAAAGGAACAGAAACAAATAAAGATAAATATATTGGGATAAACGATTAAAAGAAGCAATGTCAAGCATATAACCATATTCATTGGTTCCATGTTGCTTTTGTTTATCAATGAGTGTTTTTTATTTTGGTGGTCATTACCCACCACCACCCAACATAAGCTAACAAGCACTTGCCAAGTAAACAATCATGGATATTTCTCTTTTTCATCAATGGGTATTTTTACTTTGGCATTTGATCAATGCTTTGAATTGTTGATTGTTTCATAAGTAATGGTGATTTGGGCGGCTTCTGGCAACGAGGACGGTTTGCATGAGCTCATCTTAAACAAAATCAGTCAATTCTCCATGAAAGGATACAAAGCTTCATATTCTAGTTATATAAAGTAAGAAAGTTGGTTAATAAGGGAATAAAATTAATACAATTCTATATGGTTTAGAGTTTGAATGTAGGGTTATTTGGCATGGAAGAAAAAGAAAAAGAAAAAAAGAGTAACTACACACACACACACACACACACACACACACCACACACACATATATATATATATATAATATATATATATAATATATATATATCTACACACACACACACGTGTGTGTGTGTGCGTGCAAGTTGCTGGATGGATTTGGATGTTGCAAGTCACTAAATCAATGGTCTAGATTGAGTGAATTCAATGGCTACAAACGACCATATTTAAGGTGTTGATTGACAGTAGATATTAGACAAATTTGATGTGTGAATAAATGGTCCAAATTGAGTCTGTTGGATGCACAAATCAATGGTCTAGGGTGGATAGTTACAACGTGCACTTGGATCAACGGTCTAAGGTGGATAGTTTCAACAATATGCACTTTGATGGTCCAAATTAGCCAAATTTGTCTTAAAATCAATGGTCACACATGGGTTGATTTAAGCTACAATCCAAGTTATGTGGGGCCCACCACGTTCTATGTATAAAACCCACTCCCATTATCAGATTATATCCTCTATTTCTAGGCCTTTGGATTAAAAAAAATAATAATAAAAAAAAAATCAATAAAATGTAAACTCAAGTGGTCCACACCATAGGGATTAATGGGAATGGGATGCCAACCCCAGGCTTACGAGTGGGGCCCAACAATTCAAAGCGTTGTGGGGCCCACCCACTGTGATATGTATGTGTTTTATTCACACCATTCATCTCTCTTGCCAACTCATTTTGAGTTTAAATGAAGCAGATCTGAAGCTCAAGTGGACCACACTGTAGGAAACAGTGGAGATAAAACACTCACCATGAAAAGCTTCTTGGGGCCACAATTACACTGTTTCTTGTGGTGTGGTCCACTTGTGTTTTAGATCTGACTCATTTTGGGCCCATGTCGTGACAAAATTACACTGTTTCTTGTGGTGGATTTCTCACAAACATCAGGTGGGCCCACCCACCTACAAGTTTTTTTAACAGCACTGGACCATTTACGATTGGTTTTGCTAGTGGATGGTACAGAGTGACCAACCGTACACGAATGAACTGTGCAGTAGCAAGGACTATTGCAAGATGGTTGGAAGCCCTGCACTACAAGTAAATCCAGGACCCGGACCCCACCCAACACCAAGATATTCATTTTCTTGCATTCTCCAACCATTGAAGACATTGGCAGGAATCAAGTGAGCATTTAAACAAAAAAAAAAATAAAAAAATACTTACCCGATTTGATGCAGATAGTGACGGCACTGTAAAATCCACGGTGGACAGTGACGGATGGTGGGACACGTGACGGACGTCGGTGCTGAAGAAGAAGAGGAGACTAGAGAGGAAGAAGATCGTTCGTCGGCAGCGATCGTCCGTCGTCAGATTGGTAGGCTGTTAGGGTAAAAAAGAGGGTAAAGGGAGAGTCTTATAAAACGGGTAGGGTAAGAAACGAAGGAAAAGGGAAAGTTAGGGTAAAAAAAAAAAATAATAATTTATATTGCCTGCTTAGTCGCTCGAGTTGGGTTTGTTCTGTTCGGGTTGGGTCCCTTTGGTTCGGGTATCCGGATCGGGTCGGTCCGGATAGAGGTCTATCCGGACCTGACCTGAAAAACAAACGGATCTGAACATTCAAACCCGATTAGGCCTGATCTTGGCCGTTGGTTATGTTTGGAACGGGCCAGAATGAGTCTGATCGGGTCGGATCTGACGGATCAGGTAAGAAATGCCCACCTCTACCGAGAGGCAATAGATGGGACCCACATTTTTCCGCAATTGGATGTCATTTATTGGACGGGTTGGCTATAAAAATCAAATCCACTTCTGTTTGCCACAAGCAGGAAAACCTACTTTCCCACATCCTCAATGGTCCACGTAATCATTGACTTGTTAGCATTTTGCGTTAAATGCGTCTGTGATAATGTGGCCTACTCAGATGGCAACAAGGAGGATTCTTCTGCATGCGACAATCATAGGGTCATCATTCATAAAATTCATGCCTGCCGCCTACTTAGCAAGAGTTGCAGTGATTTGGACCATCCTGACAATCCAGTCGGTGAACTTGGATCATTTATAGTCTCTAATTCCTTTGTTGTTGCTAGTTTCCATTTCATGTCGACTGACTGATGTAACGTGTTTTTATCTAAGCTGCCCAAAGAATCCATCGACATTAGAATCATGTTTTCTGTATGTAGCTGTCAGATTCTCTTTCAGGTTTTGATAAGGTAGGGTGCCTCTGCCATAGTAGGGTATGACCCCGTTGCGGTTACCAGTCCTGAAGTGCATTTTAGATTGATCTGAACCGTTAATGCTCTTATCGCTACCATACAGACTATAATTTTATAATCATGCTTCAATGATGATCCTATCCTTTGAATCATGAATTTGATTACGAGCAATTAATATTCATTTTTATAAACAATCACTTGTTCAATAAATGTTTCTAACTATGGCCTCAGGTAGCATAGAATCCGGACCATGAACAGTTCCTATTATTATTAATCATTTAAGATGTAGTCAAGAAGACCCGTTGGGAAAATGAGACTAAGAGTCTCATTAAGTGGTCTTCATATTCATAATCAAGGGACTACCGACAACTCAATCAAGATTTAAGTGGCTTATTTAGAGTGGGTCGCATAAGATGTATCACAAAAGGCCCAACTGGAGGTAGAAGTGATCAGGACCGTTAGAACCTTAATACGGCATATCTTGCAAACCCAAATGAATTATTCAACGTACCATATATGATTTTGGGCAGAAGAAACTACTTTAGCCACCCAACCGTACTTATGCCGGGTTACCGACGCCAAATTCATGAGATTCTATGAGATTGAGGGTCTAAATTTCATTTTATTCTCATTTTTTCTATTTATTGTAAGTTTTAATTTCATTGTAACTCCTGGTTATTATCTATGGAAGTGGATTGAAGTTTGAACTTTAGGTCTGGTTGTTTTTTTTTTTTTTTTTTTTTCAAATATTCTCAATTTGGACGTAACAATACATAATGGTGGGGCCAACATACCTTGGTGACGTCAACACACCACTGAGGTAGTGGTGTGTATCATACCACGCAATCCACTTCCATGATCCATGGCTTTAAATTGCACACGTGTTTCCGATATTTGGAAGTGGGCCCTTGGTTCGGTTATCTGGTGTTAATCTGACTGACTCGGGAGCAGATTAGGTTCGACCCCGGCCATACCCAAGATGGTGTGGCCCTTACCGTGGGGTCCACCTTGATATATGTACACTGTATCCATGCCGTCCATCCGTTGTTTCAGATCATTTTAGACTATTATCTCAAAATGAAATCGATCCAATTATCAGGTGAACCATACTTAAGAAACAGTGGTAATCGAACGTCCTACCATTAACAACTTCTTAGGGCGCATTTAATGTTTCTATAGTGTTTATTTTCTATCCAATCTGTTGGTAGGGTCACACAAGCCTGGATGAAGGGTAAAACAAAAACTAACCTTGATCCAAAATTTACGTGGCCCATTGATGGTCAATCTCCACTATTTCCTATGTTATGGTCAACCTGATAATTAGATCTACTTCATTTATGGTATAATACCGTAAATTAATATGAAAAAACGAATGGACGGCGTGGATACAGAATGAATAAATCAAGGTTGGCCCCACATTAAGGGCCTCACCGTCTTGGGTGAGCGCGGTGTCTCACGAAATCCGCTCTCGGGACGCGAAACGGCATTTGAAAAACGTGTATAAAGTCGGCACCGCATTTAACTGTCGATGAAGCAGTCGGCGATTTCATGGAAGATCTGTCCCCTATCTTTTCTTAGAAAGCGTTCAAGAGGGTGGGCCCACCAGTAAAATCAGCTACGGCTCCCACTCATTTAAGAAAAAAGGTTTATTCGTCAGATAGTCCAATCAAAGCAATTTTTGGTAAATGCCGGATCAACGGCTGAGATAGCAGGATGCTTGGTTCGGATCATCATGAACATATGTACGAATAGGCACGAAAATGCTGTGTTGTCTTGATTAATAAATAAACCTAACTTTTCACTTCTTCTCGTAGCAACCGTACTTAAGTAGGAGTTGCAATGGATCCGGTCAGCCCAGGTGTCAACTGCCCCAACTTGCTTTGGGAGTAGTTTCGGGCCTAGCAACATGCTTGACTTTGGAGGAGCGGTTTAAGCATATAGGTTGGGCATGGGTTGAATCCTACTTGAGCCTATTTGTGCAATTAAATCAAACACAAAGTCATATGTGGAACTGAGGGCCCGAATTGTTGTTTATACGTGTAGTTAGGAAGGGCTGCCTTGAGTCTACATCAGGAGAACAACAACCTAGGTAACAAAGGCAAGGAAAACAGGTCACCGAATCAGAGTCTTGGTGTTCACATTGTAGAGAAGCTGAAGTGAGGTATGGAGTTTACAGGAACGGTGGGGATGTCATTGTCTTATCGGGGAAGAACATGAGATCTGTTGTTTTATTGTCTAGATTGGAGAGGTCGAAGTTGGAGGTTGATCTCTCTCCCTACTTCCTGTCAGTAGGTAGAGATGGAATTCAGTCCAAGGGGATTCTAGACATACGGACGTGAGGGGAGAGACAAATGGAAAATGAGGACGATGAGGAGGTGGATTGGGAGGATCAGTCTCAGGAGATGGTCGATATAGGGGACCAAAAGGGGAACAAAAAGGCAGATTTTGGGGTGAGTGCTACAAAGAAAAGTAGGCACAGAATTCTATATTCGAAAGACAATTGGGAGTCAAGGCTACGTAGGTTAAAGAGGAGGGCTGTGAATACAGGGTGTGTGACTGATGGATAAAATCCTGGTATGGAATGTTCGGCGAATTGGAAACCAGAGGACTATAAGGACTGCTAAAAGGATGATAAAGAAACATGACCCCTGGATGGTGGATCTGCTTGAACCAATGTTGGGGGAAGAGAAAAGAGTGAGAACTGGTCTGAGGTTGGGTTTCCACTTGTTATGTTTTAATGGGGAGGAGGGGGGAAGATCTGGATATTTTTCAAGGTTCCTTATCTTTGTCGATATTTATAAATCTGACTAATGCATCTCGATTGTTGCTTCTGTGCAGAGCTGCACTCCCCAACTCCATATGACCTTTGTCTATGCTAGGTGTGCGGGGACCTTAAGGAGAGCACTCTGGGCTGATCTTGCAAATCTTTCGACCGCGATGCAAGGACCTTGGGCGGTCTGTGACGACTTTAATGCAACTATTGACGGATCGGAAAGAAGAAGTAGAAGGCCTGCGGATCAAGCTTCTTCATTGGAATTTGCAAATGCTATTAATGTAGCAGGGTTGCAGGACGCGAGATACCGTGGAAGTAGATTTACTTGGAGTAGTAATCAGTCAGGTTCTTCCAGGGTGTGGGCAAGGCTGGATCAAGCTCTTAATAATGTGACATGGGCTACGTTGTTCCCAAATTTTCAGGTTACCTATCTCCCTCGGATTCAGTCAGATCACTCTCCTCTTCTCCTGGGCTTTCCTGGCCCGCAGGATGGTGGTCCAAAACCTTTTATGTTTCAACGTATGTGGACAAAAGAGGAGTCTTTTTTCACTGTGGTTAAGGAGGCTTGGAGAAAGGTGGAATCAAATCATCCTATCGTGAATGTTATCGTGAAGCTAAAACAGGTAAAAATGGAGCTCAAGGTATGGAACAAGCAGGTTTTTGGTGATATATTTCAATAGTTAAAGCAAGTAGAGAGTGACTTGACAGATCTGGAACTAAGATTGTAGTTGATTTCAGATGCGGTCGGGGATACCGATAGCCGAAATCAGGAAAGAAAGGTAACCTTGCTCAAGATTGAATCATTGGAACTCAAACAGGAAATTTTTTAGAAACAGAAATCGACAGTAGACTAGATGGAGGAGGGGGACAAACACAAAATTCTTCCACGCTACGGCAATGGAGAGATAAAGGAAAGCGGTAATTCGGGAGGTGGAACTTGAATTAGGCCAGTTGGTGGATAATCAGGTAGATTTAAAAGTGGATGCCGTCGATCACTTTGAGAAGCAATTCAGAGCCTTTGCCTGTACTGCAGCTGATGGTCGGTTAAGGTGCATTCCGCGGCTGGTAACTCAGGAACAGAATGTCTCGTTAATGATGGTGCCGTCTTTGGAGGAGGTGTATGCAACAACTGGTTCGATTCCTTTAGACAGCGCAGCTGGCCCGGGCGGATTTTCCGTCAGCTTCTTTCTCTCGTGCTGGGACGTGGTGGGACGTGATATTCAGCAGCGGTGGCGTTCTTCTTTCAGGGAGAAAAGCTCCCCAGATCAGTCACAACTTCTATTATATGCCTTATTCCAAAAACAGCGGCGCCTAAACGTTTTTCTGACTATAGAATGGTAAGTCTTTGCAATTGCTTGTATAAAATTTTTACTACAAATCATTGCAGCCAGACTCAGCCACGTCCTTCCATTATTGATTTCGCCGGAGCAAGGGGCATTTGTTAGGGGCCGGGCCATTGCCGAAAATATTGCGCTCTCCCAGGAATTGTTTAGAGATTTGAATAGGCAAGTTTGGGGCAGGAATATTGTAGTAAAATTAGATATGGATAAAGCATATGATAGGGTCGATTGGTGTTTTCTTAATAAGGTACTTACTTAATTCGACTTCTGCGAGAGATGGGTTCAAATGATGGAGAAATGTTGGTCAAACTGTTGGTTCGCGGTTCTCATAAATGGGGAAATAGCAGGATTCTTTAAATCTACCAGGGGTTTGAGACAGGGTGACCCTATTTCCCCGACCTTGTTTATTCTCTCATCGGAGGTGCTTAGCAGGGATCTTAAAAATAATCCATCAACAATTAGCCAGGCCTTTCGTGACAAGAAGAGGGTGCCCGATCATTTCACATTTGTTGTATGCAGACGACACGCTGAATTTTACGAATGGGAGCAAGAGATCGGTCCAAGGTATGAAGAACTTCTGGAGATGACCTACCAAGCGGCCTCGGGAGTCAGAGTGTCAATATTCGAAAATGTTCCTTTCTATGTTCAAGAGATGGTGGGGGGCTAGGAGTAGAGAGATTGAGAATGTGCTCGGCTTTCGAAATGCCTCTAGGGAGTTCTCCTACCTTAGGGTTCCTATGTCGGAAGGAAGACTTAAAGAGAGTGAATTTAACCCCTTCTGGCGAGAGTGGTGGGGCGCATCAACGGGTGGAAAACCAGAATTTTATCCCAGGCGGGGAGATTAATTCAAATTAAAAATGTTCTAGCGAGTATTCCGATCCACTCAATGGCGGCGGTACATATTCCATTACAGGTGTTGAAGGCTATCTAGAGACATATGACGAACTTCTTCTGGGGTTGGGCGGAGGGTACAGAAATGTCATTAGAAGAACTGGAAGGCATTGTCTTTGCCTAAAAACGAAAGAGGGGTTGGTATTAGAAGTTTGTCTGAGATTATGATGGCCTTTCGGTAGAAGATGGCGTGGAACATTAGATTTGCTGACGATGGGAATGTATGGAAATCTTTCATGTCAGCCAAGTACAAAGGAGATTTGGCCTCAGGTAGGTCGACCAGCCCGAGCCGCTATTCTTCTCCGTTGTGGAAACGGATTGCAGAGATTATGCCAGTCGTAGAGTTGAGGGTCCAGTGGCAAATAGGCATGGGGAGTTTGTAATTTTTTGGAGGGTGAACTGGTCCGGCCTGGGAAGCCTTCACCTCCTAACTGAGGGAGATATTCCTGACGGTCTTCAGGACCTTCAGGTGAGACAGGCGATTGGACCTTTGGGTCCTCTCCCCCCCTCGATGGCGTGGTTGTTCCTCCCTCAGATGGTGTTGGACTTTGTTATTCAAGCTGGGCTATGTACGTCAGCAGAATCAGACAAGCTGTTTTGGCCTTACACGCCTTCAGGAGAATTCTCAGTGAAGTCTGCTTGGATTTTGAATAGATCTCCAAACCTGGGGAGAAGCTAGTCCAGATGGGTTGGGCATGCTTCTCTTCCTGCTAAAGTCTCCCTGTTCGTTTAGAGAGTGATGCAAAATGCGGTCCCGGTGGATGTGGAGGTTAAAACCAGAGGCGTGCACCTTGCCTCCGGGTGCGTGTCTTGTACTCTACACGGTTCTCACTCACATGAGTAGGAGTCACTATCCCACTTGTTCGTTGGTAGCAGGCTGGCTATGGAAATGTGGGGGATGGTTGGCAGAAGCTTTGGAATTAATGTGATGGCTGCGGGATCGATCGAGGGCAGGCTAACTCAATGGTGGACGACTGCGTCTGCTAATAGAAGGAGATCGGTGGCTCTCATGCTCATCCCGTGCTTCATCATTTGGGAGATATGGAAAGCAAGAAATGCCGCTATCTTTGATAATATGAGGGTGGATCACAGGGTGGTGATAGATAAATCTGGCATTGGAGGAAGAGGATCGATGGGCTGGGGACCGAGTGAGATTTAAGGAGGAAATCTGGGGTTCAGGTTCTTTAGTTAGGGTGAATGCCAGTCCCGGGGTGATTAAATGGGGAAAACCCCTTTGGGATGGGTTAAAATAAATGTAGAGGCGCTCTGCTAGAGGTAACCTAGGTTTGGTTGGTGGAGGTGGTTGTAGAGGCCTGAATGGAGAATTCTTCTTTGCTTTTGCGTCTAAGTACAGGGTGGGGTCGAATACCCAGGCGGAGGTTCGTGCCGTCCATGACGAGATCCAGTTTAGGTTGCAATGGGGTTTTCCCCACATTATCATAAGTCCGATTCGAGGACGGTTGTAGATATGCTCAACGGTTGGCGAGGCCCAGTTGGAAATGGAAGATGTGGGTGTATAGGTTTGAGGAGTTGATGCAAAGAGGTCAGATTGTTTTTTAGACACGTCATGAGGGAAGGCAACTCGGCAGCAGATTTTATGGCTCGTCTGGGTAGCGGTTCTCAAAGTTCCGGTTGGTGGGAGAGGAGAGTCGAGCTCCCTCAAGAGGTAAGGGGCTTGATTTTCCTAGACAAGGTGGGTTTGGGCTCGATTGAGTGTAACAACCCGAGTTTTCACGGCCACAGTATGTACTCGTGCCCGGGGAAACCGGTTGTTAATAAGGCAAAGTGGGGACATTCCTAGGGCTTGCCTAGAGACCTCCCCACCATTTGTCGCATTCCATAAATACTGGTGATGGAAAACAAGCACAAGAATTTCATTAACTATATTTCTTATTCCAAAAGTAATTAAACGAATTGTCAAAGGTTCCACAATGGAATTAATTAAAAGTCAAGTAGCATCAGAAACGTAAATAAAACTAAGTC